>CM055859.1:23209290-23626790 GCA_029490765.1 Euthynnus affinis
TTTTTTTTAGTTTTGACGGCTGCAGATTCAACACAAAACTTACAAACGATGAGTGAGATGAAAAACAAAGAGTCCTGCACACTTGTTCTCACTTTACTGATTTATTTTGTTTATTTAAAGGGACAGTGCACATTAATAAACACTGTAGTATTTTTCATCTGTAGTTCCTGACAGACATCTAAAAACAGAGTATTAAAATGAAATTACAAAGTCACTGAGGTCATTTATAAACATGCAGAACAATTACTAAAATTAAGAAAGAAAAACATATATAATATTAATAAATATTTAAAAAAAAACACCCTTAAAATATGACACTCATGATAAAAGTCACGCAAGACAATAAATATTAATGTTAATTGATTCTCAGACATAATTCATATAAACAAATAGCACCATATATATATATATAAAGGGTAATTAAATAAGGTTATAAGATGCTCATTTTTACATTTATATCCAGCGATCTGTTACACCAGAGATAAACTTTCTCCATACAGACATAAATAAATGTTATCAAATGTCAATACATGAAAGAAAAAAAGAGATTAAAATGATGTTATATTGTAGACGACATAATAAAAAAGAGGAAGTGCAGACGATATCGAACCAAACAGGATGCTGAGCTGCTTCCTGTGAACACGAAATAATAAATCACAACAGAAAGGTCAAAAGGTCGTCTGATAAGAACGTTTTTATTTTGACCTTTTTTGACCTTTTTTTTTGTATTTTTTATGTAACAGAAAAACAACAGATAACGACACAAAAACAAGACAAACAACCAGACAAAATAAATAAATAAATAAGATTATAGCATAGCTTTATGTTTATAAATGTGATTAAATGAATTCAAAGGAATATTTAAGGCTGTGAAACCTCACGATGACGAGTCTGAGGTCAGGTTTAAAGAGTTTAAAGAGCAGCTGGATGTTTTAGGAACGTTTTATTTGTTAAACTGGAGCCTGTAGAGTTTAAAGGATGCTAAAAAAAGACTAATAATCACACAGTCATTCATATCAGAAAGGACTAAATGTAAGAAAAATATACAGAATATCAACAAGAATCTTCAGAGTGTCTTAAACCTGCAGAGCCAGCAGCCTGACTGACGTACAGATCTAATAACAGGGATGTTAAACCTGCTAATAACTCAAACTATAAATATTATTTCATGCAGAAGTGAAGAAAAACTTCTGTAGATTTAAAACTTCCTGAACAGGAATCAAATCTTTCTTCTTCTACGTTGATTTAAAAAAAAAAAACTGAACACACGACTGATTCGATTCCAACAGTAGAAATTAAATTAAAGCTTCACAGACACTTCACTGCATGCTGTGGTCTGATGTGTGTGTGTGTGTGTGTGTGTGTGTGTGTGTGTGTGTGTGTGTGTGTCAGGTGGAGGAGCATTATAAGATGAACAGACAGACTTCTCCTGCGTTGCAGCATAAAGTCTCCAACCGGATCTCGGACCCGTCGCTGCCGCCGCGCTCCGAGTCCTTCAGCAGCGGAGGCATCCAGCAGGCTCGGACCCCGCCGATGCACCGCTCCGTCGAACCGCAGGTGTGTGTGTCCGACGCCTCCGTGTGTGTGTGTGTGTGTGTGTGTGTGTGTGATGGGAACTCACTTTACCTTCAGTGTCTTTGCTCTGTTTGATTGTTTGCTGACTAGAAGAAAAGTTTCACTGAAGTCGTATAAAAACACAGAAACAGCTGATTGATCATCTTCCTGCAGGAGGAACTGTTGGTTTCTAGACGTTAAAGTCCAACTGAAATTTAATTACATGTTTTTTTGGTCTCCTGCAGCAACATATCTGCTCCCTGAATAACTTGTCGTTTGTTCTCCTTTGAGAAAAAAAATCAGAAACCGAAAGAGAGAATTTTATATTTTTTGGTGTCATGATGGCGCCCTCCAATCAAATGTTACATAAAGTGATAGATAGATAGATAGATAGATAGATAGATAGATAGATAGCTCATCCAATAAAACAAAACAAAAAACAAAAACTTTCTAATCAATCCAAACAGTTGAAGAGTTGATAACAGGTCACACTGAGCCTGATCGCATCCTGCAACACAACAACAACACATTAGCTTTCCTGCTAAACTCTCCTTCTTATCAAACGTATAAACATGAACACACGTCTCGTTCCTGCAGCTTGTTGAACGAGCCGCCAAACAAGTTCAGTGCTAACACCAGTTAGCTAGCTAGAAAGCTAACTAGCTGCTCAGCTGCAGCAGATTAAACATGATAACAAACCTGAAAATGTCGCTTTGACTGTGTTGTTTTCACCGTTGCTAACAACACGCTGTCTTGTAGCTACAGCAGTTTGTTTATGTTGTCTCTCATTTCCTGCGATGACATATCGTAACATATCTTTCTATCATCAGCAGAGACGGTCACACCAAGCCTGATCGCATCCTGCAACACAACAAACAACAACACATTAGCTTTCCTGCTAAACTCTCCTTCTTATCAAACTTACAAACATGAACACACGTCTTAGCAGCTAGCTTGTTCATCACCAGGGAAAAGTTCACTGGAGATAGCTAGATAGCTAATTAGCTGCTCAGCTGCAGCACAGTAAACCTGTAAGTGTCGCTTTGACCGTGTTGGATGCTAGTTTGGTTCTTGCTCTTTGATGCGTAGCTACGCTGTCTTGTAGCTACAGCAGTTTGTTTACTTGCTACACAACAAACAACAACATTAGCTTTCCTGCTAAAGTCTCCTTCTTATCAAACTTACAAACATGAACACACGTCTTAGCAGCTTAGCTTGTTGATCACCAGGGAAAAGTTCACTGCTAACATTAGTTAGCTAGCTAGATAACTAGCTGCTCAGCTGCAGCACAGTAAACCTGTAAGTGTCGCTTTGCAGGTTTGGTTCTTATTCTTTAATATCATTGCTAACAACACGCTATCATGTTGCTACAGCAGTTTGTTTACTTCCTGTCCGCTGCTGTCAATCAAACACAGACACTAAAGACCTTTTAATCTTCTTTCTAACAACAATACATTTAAAAAAAACACGTTGAGCTGATTCTCGACGACTAAATCGCGTCTTCAGCTGGACTTCAGCGTCTTTAACCACCGTCACTGTGACTTCAGGTTCTGGTCTCATTCTATTAAAAGTCACTCAGCGTCTCGCCGGCGGGCAGAAACTTGTATTTTCGGGGTCGTTAGTGGGAAATGTCACCGTTCAGACGGGGACAAACTAACTGAACTGAAGGAGCGAACACTCCTTTGAACGTGATTGGTGTGAACGCACCCCTGAGGCATGTGTGTGTGTGTGTGTGTGTGTGTGTGTGTTTCTCCTTCTTTCTCACCTTCATCTCTCTCCCCTCCCACTCACCTCCTCCTCCTCCTCGCACCCTTCATCCTTGATCGCACCGATTGATCCTGCTCTTCCTCCTCACCCCCCCTCCCCCTCCCCCCTCTGCCTGGTTCCTGCTTGTGTGTGTGTGTGTGTGTGTGTGTGTGTGTGTGTGTTCAGATGGCCCACCTGGTGCAGGTGAAGAGTCACGGCCTGTCAGGCTCCCAGTCTCTGTACGACCCTCACGGCGTGTCGTCCTCCACGGCGTCGCCCTCCCCCTCCCGGCCTCCCATGCCCCGGCAGAACTCCGACCCCACCATCCGACACCCCTCACCCCCCGCCCCTCTCCCGCCTGGCGCCCCCTCTCGACAAGCTGGACCGCAGCTCCTGGCTGCGGCAGGACGACGACATGCCCCCCCAAGGTGTCTGCATGCCCCGACCCGTGTGTTTCCATCCATGTGTGTGTGTGTGTGTGTGTGTGTGCGGCTTTTCTTTGTGTTTCTTCTGTTTCCGTTCAGGTCTCGTGTCCTTTGGGAGCCTCTCCTGACGACTGAGGCTCTTTTTATTGTGTGTTTTTTTTTTAGCGTGGAAGTGTTTGTTGTCATTCATCTGCTCATCCAGTAACGACAGCTGTGATTTCTCTCAGCGGTTCGGCCGAGTTTTTACCTTTTATTTGCTCGGAGTCGTGTTTAATCGTTGTGTCGCTACAGTCGGATGTCGGATGTTCGCTGTAGCTGCAGGCTGTGTCTCTTATTTTTAAAGTTAAATTCAGGTTCGGCCAAATCGCTGAGAGACTTTTTAGCACTTTCAGCTGCTGCTGGAGGACAAGAATAGTGTGATTTAACCCAAATTATTTAACTTAATCATCTCCAAATAGTAACTTAAATACACAGAAATCCCTCAAACTGACGTCTCGGCTCATCCAGACTCAAATACTGGACTCTTAGAAGCTGTTCAGTATCAGTTAGGTGCCCAAACTCTGGTCCAGGGACCTCCCGAAGTCCTCGAGAGGACCCACAATCATTCATTTAAAGTCACAGCAGTTATAATAGCAGATATTAATATTTAATTTCTCATCTTTGTACCAAATTAAATCCTTGATCCCAAATTATTTAACCATCTCCAAACCCTTCTAATAGTTAACTCTATGTAAACATAAACTTTATAAGCTCCGTTCAGTATCAGTTAGGTGTCCAAACTCTGGTCCAGGGACCTCCCAGCAGTCCCTGAGAGGACCCACAGTCATTCATTTCATCATCATCTTCGTACCGAGCCATCCTGAGCGTCGTGGTTCTGATCAGAGACGTGTGTGTGTTGGAGGTTCTGACCCAGCAGGACTTTGTGTGTCTCAGGTTCCTCAGAGGACGACCTCCATCTCTCCGGCTCTGGTCAGGAAGAACTCCCCCGGGAACGGACCCGGGCTCGGACCGCGAGCCGGAGCGCACCTCATACGGGCCAGGTACACACACACACACACACACACACACACACACACACACACGCTGGTTTTTTACCGTAATGACACTAATAGACACACATATATATTCACCAGTATGAATGTTTATCAGGGTTTTATGTGTTAATCAAGCAGATTCTGCTTCATTTTATTCTATTTTTTATATTTTTTCATTTCATTTTTGTTCTCAGTATCTTGCAGAAACTTTCCAGCTTCCCTTTTTGCATCTTATATTTCATCATATATGTTTTTCTTTTTCAAATTATACACATAATACACACTAATTGAGCCTCACACACCTGATTTTTTACCGTAATGACACTAATAGACACAGATATATTCACCAGTTTTAATGTTTTATGAGTTTTAAGTGTTAATGTGTTAAAACTGATGATTAAATACATTTTTATGAGCAAATTCTACTTTATTTTATTCTATTTTTATATTTTTCATTTCATTTTTGTTCTCAGTATCTTGTTAATTTGCTGCAGAAACTTTCCAGCTTCCTTTTTTAAATCTTATATTTCATCACATATGTTTTTCTTTTTCAAATTTTACACATAATACACACTAATTGAGCCTGACACACTCACACACACACACACACACACACACACACACACACGCTGCGTCGCAGAGCCGTGAAAACGCAGGTGTGACTTTATTTAGTTCAGAGCAGCATTTCGGCACTTTTCCTCGCATGAATGACTCCCCCCCCCCCCTCCTCCCCTCCTCCCCTCCTCCTCCACCCCACGCTCCTGATGTGTTTGTGTTGCCGTAGCAACCCCGACCTGCGGAGGACCGACGTTTCCATGGAGACGCCCCTGAAGAGGACGAGCAGCGGCAGCTCCTCCAGCTCCAGCACCCCGAGCTCCCAGGGAGGCTCCAACGAACGAGGTGCACACACACACACACACACACACACACACACACACGCACACACACACACACACACACACACGATGCCTCCTTTGTCTCTAAACATTAATTTAATAAACGATTTATTCCTCAATTAGCTCGTTAAACAGCTTCTATATGTTCAAATTCATACTTTTAATCAATAATTTAACTTATTTTTTACTCATTTCTACTTTTATTTGATGTGTTTATGAACTTTATGTGTTTCTGTGCAACTAGTTTTCCCCTTTGAGGACGAATAAAGTGATCGATTGATTGATTGATTGATAGATTGAGTAAATAACTAAGAGCAGCGCTGCAGTAGAAATGCTTCTAGTCTTTATCTAAACACGACTGTTAGAAATAAAACTAAACCTTTAAATGCTCAAACAGAAATGATTTAAAGAAGTGATGACCTCACTTTCCAAATCAAATCTTTTATCTCCAAAAAATTTAACTGCTTTGAAAAATTGTCCCCATTTCACAAAAAAAATGTTCCCAAATCAAAAAAAATGTTCCTATATTCCAAAAATTTCCTCCATTTTTTTGCTTTTCACCTCACAAACATCTTCTCAGTTTACACAAATGTCTTTGACTTTCAATTTTTTATTATTTTTCCCTCATTTTCAAAGAAATTCCTCGCTGTCCGAAAGTGTCTTCACTTTTAAAAATAGTCTCAGTTTCTCACTTATTGGAAATATTTTCAATTTTTTCACATTATAAAAAAGTTTCTTTGACATTCAAGACTTTTTTTCTGCAGAATTCGTCGCTTGTTGAAAAAGTTTTCAGTTCCCAAAATGTCCTCGAATCAAAAAATCTTTCTATAAATGTCTTTGTTTGTTAAATATTCCTACAGTTTCTTCACCTAATAATTGAAAACCCCTCTCCACTTTCCACTTTCTAAAACTCAGACGTGTTTAATTTGCAGGCGTTCGTCTTGTTTTTAAACTCTTTCTCTTCTTCTTCTTCTGTGTGTTTTCAGGTAATTCAGTCCCAAAGACCGACGGCTCCACACTTTCTTCCCACGAGACCAAAGACGACAGCAGGGAGGTGTCACGACCCAGCAGGCCTGCCGTGAGTACACACACACACACACACATTAACACACACACACTAATAAACAAACACACACACACTCTGAGCTCTGAACTAACCGTGTCGCTGCTCATTTCCACTCTCTTCCTTTCTCTCCTTCATCCTTCCATCGTCCTTCAGAGCTATAAGAAAGCTGTAGACGAGGTCAGTGACATTTATCCTCCCCTCTCTCTCTCTCTCTCTCTCTCTCTCTCTCTCCTCCATCTCACTCCAGTCGTTTCCTGTTCAGGTCCGACAGTAAAACTTTAGCGTCTCTCAGTCACGATGCGACACACGATCAGTTTAAAAACGCCGCTGCCACCGCTGAGCGAGACCTTTGACCTCCCAGCTGCCCCGGTAGAGCTTGGAGGCTCGGACAGACTCGGATTTTGTGGTGACCAGAGGTCGCATTAACCAATGTTTTTTTAACAATGGCGGGAAAATCTGAAGGCGCTCCGTCATTTTGACAGATTACACTGAGGGTGATGAACCATAAATTTAATTTCACTCCCGTCCAGTCGGTCTGGTCTTGTCTCCTCTTTGGCTTCAAGTGCACGACCTCGTTGTCTCGCTGGCTTTAGCCGTCGCTACGTATGATAGCGAGACGTCACGGCGGCTGAGTGTCTGAAGTTTCTTTAAAAAGCGTTAAAAGGCGTCGATAAAAGAGGGACTGATGCTGTTGGAGGATGAAGCAACAACAGACCAGGAGGTTTGAGCTCAGGCTGAGTCACTTAAATCCTTGTTAGTGGTTTGTTCATATTTAAATTGCAGCTGTCTTATGTTGTAACAGTGTATAGTTCATATTTGCCTGTTAAGGCTCAGCGGCCGCAGTGTTTTTAGATCCTCGCTGTCACTGCGGTGGCAACACGTGTTGACATGTCGTCATCTTTTCTCTCAATAAATAAATAAATAAAATAAGTTTGTTCTGTGAGTTAATTATTAGAAATAAATCAATGAAAACACAAACTATTAATAGTATCATCAAAATAATTAAAATAAAATGAGGAGTAATAATAGATGATGACGATGAGTTTTTACGTCTCCGTCCGTCAAAATGATAACGAAAGTCTGACGCAGCCGTTGGTGACGACGATGCGTCATGTGATCGGAGCTGACATCAGCGAGCCGTCTAATCTGCCACATCGTCTTTCATATTTTATATTCTGACGCTCTGCGGCCTTAAATTAAGATTATAAAACGAGTTTGAACTCTTACATGTTTACATTTCTGATTGCACAGACGTCCAACATGGCTGCCGCCGAGCCGTTACAGTAGATTTGAGGACGCGTCGCCCTTCAGCAGCACCTGAACTCACAGAGAAATGATTCAAAGTCTGAAAAACATTTAAGAATCCACTCAGCTCTTTCTTCCTCCTCCTCTTCCTCCTCTTCCTCTCTCTCTGATTAGATAATAGACTTTTCATTATTTCCTGTTATCACTTTCCATTTTCTACAGTCACACTTTCTCTCTCTCCTCTCTCTCTCTCTCTCTCTCTCATCAGGAGGAGCTGGTAAGATAAACCCTTCGTCCTCCCTCAAACACCACCTCACCCCCCTCACCCCTCCTGCCACCCCCTCTAACCTCCACCCACCTCGTCAAATAACCTCTCACACACACACACACAGAGTATTTATAGGCACGAGTCCCCCTGACTTCTAACCTTTCTCCCTGCTACACCGAGGCATGGTGGCATCTGTAGTTTCACCCTCCTCCTCCCTCCTCCTCACCCTTCCTCCCCCTCTCTCTGCACCGCCCCGCTGCTCGCTGCCCTCCCAGTGATGGACAGACTCTGTGTTAGTTGTAAAAAGGTTAATGTTATTCATGAAAGTGTGTTAATTATTCGTGACGTTAGCAGAAGTGGTTTTTGTTTCAGGCGCAGCGCTCCAGATTTCCTCCTCTGGTTTGTTCAGAGCTGCGAACGTTCAGCTGCTTTTTAAACCTCGATGCTTTTTATTTCTTCTTCTGCTGCTGCTGACTGAAAGCTTTCTGTTGCTCTGAGAATAAAAAAAAAACAGAAGTTGGCATTAAATATCTGGTTAGTTTCATAATCTCTTTGATCACAGAGTGTGTTTCACTTCCGTTTTTGTAGGAAAATTACCAGAAAAAGCTGTTGTGGTTTTAGAAGTGAAATTAAAACACAGAGAGTTATTAAAATATGATACCAGACAGCTCTGAACTTCTCTGCCTCAGATTATTATTAATGTTCTTATTGTTTTCCTCACAGGTCCAGTTTGTAACGAGCCCTTCAGGGAAAATGTTTTTATTTATAAATCATAGCAGAAGTCATCTCAGGTCTGGACCAGAAGTCGCATTAACCGAATATTTTCCGTCATTGACTGAATTTTTTTAACAATGACGGAAAATCTGAAGGCTCTCCGTCATTTTGACAGATTACACTGAGGGTGATGAACCAGAAATTTAAGTAATATGACTAATTCATTTAAATCAATAAGCGTTTGGGAGCCGTTGAGCAGCGCTGTCTCGAAACGGCAGTTAACGGCTGTGTCGTTGCCATGGAAACTGCAGTTAGCGTCACTCCTTAGCCAGTGAGTGGTGAAGCGAGAGAGAGAGAGAGCGTCTGAAATAACGGTGAATGCTAACGGAGCAGAGGAAACGGTTAGCAGCAGCAGTAAGTTGTCAGTGTGTCAGTAAATGTACAGTACAGACTACAGTGTGTCAGTTAATAAACGCTGCAGCTTGTCAACACCATGAAAAGTCACGTCTGTTGTTTCCCCAACTGCTGGAAAAGTGAAGGTTAGCTCCAAAGTTAGCAACAACGGGTTAGCCTAGCTTGACGATGCTAAACGAAGAAATGTGTAGCTGCCTGCTAACACACACTTTATAAAGTCAGCCGGACTGTAAGACGTCGTTTTAAAATGTAAATCGCTGCCACAGATAAATTCCTTTCTCCTAATTAACACACTTCATTTCAGATAAATGAGACATTTAGTGAGCTGCGTGATATCCATCTAAAGTTTTAATGAGATGTCAATCTGGTGTTTAAAGCGTGCACGGACGCTCTGATCAGCTTTTACAGACAGTAATTGAGATATTTATGCTGCTGATATAGATGATATTGATTAATGAAAGGCAGATATAAGACAGTGGAGGTCCCTCTCTACCGTCAAACATCAGAATGATTTAACGCCGTTCTCGCTGTCGTCCTCCAGGACCTGACGGCTCTGGCCAAAGAGCTGCGGGAGCTGCGGCAGGGGGAGGAAACCAGCCGCCCGCCGGTCAAAGTGACGGACTACTCGTCGTCCAGCGAGGAGTCTCACAGCAGCGAGGATGAGGAGGGAGAGGGCGGGGCTAACGACGGGTCGGTGGCCGTCAGCGACATCCCTCGAATTATGTGAGTATTAAGTCTCTGCTAAAAAGTGTCAGGTTGTAAGTAGATGTAGATTTATAGATCTGAAACGGAGGATCTGAAGCAGTTCTGCTATTTTAATGGCAGAAAAATGTTTCAAAGGGTTTGAACTTAGTCTCCTCATCAATCACAGGTGTGTTTTCAGTGTAACATGCAACAAACCAATCACAGAGTCATCTACCATTCCCTTTAAGAGCCAGGTGCGCTTTAGTGGATTGCTATAATGACGGCGCATTTGCCAAACAGTAAGAGGGAGCGCTTCTCTGCTCGTGCCCAACGGGAAAGCACACGATCTATAATGCACACACTGGCCCCTGCTGCCCCGAGACCCTCCCGTGGTCCACAGACCACCAGTTTAACATCCTGCTCATTCATTGGCTGCAGTTTTATCCTCGTTTGGTTTTTGAAAAGTTTCTTTAAAATCGTTTTGTTCAGTCGTGGAGTAACAGGTCAAATCAGCTGAACGTGTGGAAACCTGATCACTGTAATCTCTAAACTGTTAAAGAATATGAATCAGTACAGATTTATTCCCTTCTTTCACATTGTAATTATATTTGTTACCTTTTGCATGTGTGTGTTGCTGTGCGTCCAGTGAGTGTGTAACCAGCAGAGTGTATGTTGCATATTACCCTTAAAATAACAGTGAAACATTGCGTCATTGACTTTAGACCAGGTTTATGTTGGTTAATAGCGCAATCACTCTCTGCTGCCTCAAGATAGCAATGCATCTGACCACACCTTACTGTTAGACCAACACACCCATGGGCGCCATCGCTGTTTTAACAGCATGGGAAATGAGAACTGTTGGTCTTTAAATAGCAAAGAGACTCTGCTCTAACAACACAGGTGCATGTTTTAATAATAAAATATCTCTTATTGCAGCTTTAAGCTTCATATTAAGTGTTTTTAATAAAATTTAATAAAATCACAGCAACTTTTATTTAATATAACGAGGCTGAAACTTCTTGTCTTTCAGGCCGGCGGCGAACCAAGGCGCCAACGAGTCCTTCGGCATGATGGGAGGTCAGAACGACATGCACGGCGACTCGTATGGAAACAGCTCCCAGGACAGCACCCTGATGATGCGTGAGGTGAGGAGTTCTGACCTTTGACCCCTTTTGTAGCCTCGTTGAGTCCAGAGACTCTCAGGTTCAGGTTCAGGTGTGTGTGTGTCGAGGTTTAAACACTCGCTAGTCAGCCGTGCGTCCATTTCCTGTCACTTATCCGGCTCCTGGATGTGGCGGCAGCAGGATAGTAACACTCCCTTCACCCTTCGCCACATCCTCCAGTTCTTCCTCGACCACGTAGAGTAAACTGTTTAATCCCTCCGGAGCGTTCGGGGTCAGCTGAACCTGCACGAAAACCTGAAGCAGTTCTCCTCCCAGCTCTCCGCGGACGTCTGAGCTTCTTATCTCGACGCCCTGCGGAGTAAACTGATTTATCCTCGTCGCTCGGGTCGTTACCTGAAGCGAGCAGAGGGACGCACGCCGACCTTCCTGTTCCCTCAGATACCTGACTCAGACTGTGGAGGTTCAGGCTTCACATTCAGCTGCAAAACATCCCGATGAGGCCGCAAGCGCCTGTCAGAGAGGGGCGGAGCCAAACGTAGACTGATTAAAATGTAATGAGGGAAGTGAAATGAAGGAAGCTGAATTAAAATAAAAATGTTGGTTTATTAAGTGGTGTGAAGGAGCCTTTTATAGCTGCTTCTGATTGGACGACAGCTCCTTAAAACCTTAAAAAGAAAAGGCGGGAAAACAGAGACCTCACTGCACAGGACACAGATTTACATATATAGATATATATATTAAGTTTAATTGATTAATTAATGTTTTATATATATGATAACTTCATATGTTGCGTCTTGTTCTGGCGTCTCAGAGGAAGGTTTCAGAGGCTTTTTTTTTTAAATCTGCAATAACAAAGTCTAAATGTGAGTTTTGGTTTTAGAGTTTTGTTGCTATAAAAACGTCCAAAAGCCTCAAATACAAAATATCGGCACAAAATATCGACTTTCAGCTGCTTTCATGCGAAACATAACGAGCCTGCGTTCGTCTGAGCAGCCTGTCAGTGAGTGTGTGTTGGGTTCCCACCCGCCCCTGCTGAAACAAACATAGAAACAAACACGCCCCGGGGTCCGCCGTCGTCCCCTCCAGCTCCTGACCTGTCAATCAGCCTCGCTGCTCGCCCCCCCTCCCCTTCTCCCCCCTCTCCTCCCCCCTCCACCTCCCTCTCTCTCTCTCTCTCCTTCCAGAAACGGAGGCGGAGCTCTGCCGCCAGCAACGGTTTCCCCCGGCAACGCTAATCTGTTCCTCGGCAACACAAATCTCCCCGATTTGGTGCAGCAAAGCACTTCCCCTCTCGTCTCCCCCGGCGACGCCTCTGGGGCCCAAGTAGGTTGAGTAGCCCCCCCTCCCCCCGACCCTTCAAATAAAACCCCCCCTTCCAGACCCGATCCTGATCCTGATCCCGATCCTGATCCTGATCCTGATCCTGACAGACCCACCTCACCTCTTCACCCTGGTCCTCCTCGTGTCCCCGCACCCGCACACGACCCCGCCACCGCCCGCCTGGTCCTGAATCAGGGCGGGAAATCATCGTCCTGAAACCTGCAAGACGGCTGTAAAATCAATTAATGTGAATCGTTGTTATTGATCGTTTAAAGTTGTTTTCCAGCTGCTTGTTTTCATCTTCAAGGTTTCAAATAATAAGAAAAAACATGAGAAATTAGAATAAATCAGCTTTTCCCAACGTCTGTCTGAGAATTTGCTCTAAAACGGCACTAAAATTACAAACTAACTGTTATTTTTTTATCTTTTATTTTTATGTCGACTTTTAAAGGAAAAAAATAGAAAGAATAAAAGATTAATACTTTAATCTATCAGCCAATTAAATTCTATATGTTGGCATCACTCTGCAGGTCAATACTTTGATTAATGAAATAATTATTCACTTTATAAAATGTCAAAACATAATAAAACCTTCAAACTGCTTATTAACTCAAACGTATCTGTTTATAATGATACAGATATAAATAATCTTTCATTTCATATATTTCTTTTGTAGCTGCAAATCAGTCGATTAATCGATTAGTTGATTGACAGAAAATGTTTTATTAAGTCATTTTTCAAGCAAAAACTTTTAATGTTTGCAGCTTTTTCTTAATAAACTGAGCATCTTTTGTGTTTTAGACATTTAATGACGTCATTTTAGGCTCAACAATCAATCAATAAACTAATCAAATCATCATTAGATTCATTTATAATGGAAATAATTATTATTGCAGCTCTTGTTCTGCTCTTGAACCGACTAGTTTGTCAGTTGCTGCTCTTCTTTGCATCACAGAGCAGCAAGGGTTTATGGGAAATGAAGTTCCTACGTTACACGACAACATGTGGCCGTTAATTTCCTGCCCTGTCCTGTCGAGACCCGTCCCGCTTTCGCTCCAGCGGAACAATCCGGACTTCCTCCTCCTCCTCCTCCTCTTCCTCCTCCTCTCTCCCTCTCTCTTGGCGTCCTCCACCTCGCCCCCCCCCCCAGCACGCCGTACAGGTGTCTGATCAAGATAAAGGAAGCGCTGAGAGTTCAGTCCACGAGGAAACGAGCTTCTGTCATGGCGACTTCTGCTAGAAGAAAAGTGTTGCAACAGCTTTTAAAGATCCTTCCGAGCCTCACGGTGTCTAAACACGCTTCGCTGAACACACAGTTTCCTTTATTTAGTCACAAACCTGTTTGTTTGTTTGTGTGAAACGTTTGTCTGACTCTCGGCTCGTGTCTCTTGTGTGTGTGATTGGCAGTATGGGATGGGCAGCGGCGGAGGCTCCAAGGCTTCCTTCACGCCGTTCGTCGACCCCAGGGTGTACGGGACCTCGCCGACCGACGACGACGACAACATCTCCGCCTCAGGTACGTCGGGGGAAACCCTCGCGGATCGAATCCTGAGGGGAAGGAAATGAAGCAAAATGATGTTTACTGCAAAATAACACACAGAAACAGTAACTTACACCCAGATTCTCAATAATAATGGCACATTTCCACCACACAAGTGACCTAGTTTTAATAAATGATCATATTTACAGCGGTGGAGCTCGTCTTTACTCACCAAAACCAACAGAAACACACACAGAAAACCCTTCTAAGGAATATTTTGTTCTTTCTTTTTGTAGATTTTATTGGCGTGACATCTTCATCCCGTGCAGACGCTTCCTCGGGCTCTTTAAACGAGACGCCGTGTGCATCGTTACGACAGTGTATCACTTACTATATAATCTCTCTTCTTGTCTCCATGTCCTCCTCCTGTTGTTGTTGTTGTTTTTTTGGGACATTTTTAGCATCTAACTTCAAGTGGAATCACGACAAAGATACGAACAGGTTCTGACAGCTGTAGCAATATTTTCTCATCACGTCGGTCCGCCTGAAACAAAAACACACACACGCTGCTAAATTTGTTTCATCTGCTGACAGCAGAGCTTCAAGAACATTTTTTATGGTGTTAAATCCTTCTTGTCTTGTTTTTCGTGAATGAAACTCGCCTCAGGTCTCCTCCTCATGAACTTCCTCTTCAGTGAAGGTCGTATCTCAGCGGTCAGTATCTATAACCGTATTTTTTTTTGCATGTTGTGCCGCAGCGCTGTTCGCCGACGAGCTGCTGAAGCACGAGCAGGAGCAGGCGCGTCTCAACGAGGCCAGGAAGATCTCGGTGGTGAACGTCAACCCCACCAACATCAGACCGCACAGCGACACGCCCGAGATCCGCAAATACAAGAAACGCTTCAACTCTGAGATCCTCTGCGCAGCTCTGTGGGGTGAGACGCCGGGAACAGCTGATCGTAGATGTGTTATTAAGGCGGTGACGAACCTGACGTCTGTGTGTGTGTGTGTGTGTGTGTGTGTGTGTGTGCAGGAGTGAACCTGCTGGTGGGAACCGAGAACGGCCTGATGCTGCTGGATCGAAGCGGTCAGGGCAAAGTTTACAACCTGATCAACCGACGGCGCTTCCAGCAGATGGACGTCCTGGAAGGACTCAACGTCCTGGTCACCATCTCAGGTTGGTACGCCTCCTTTAAAGGAGACAAACTCTGCAGCTCTGTTTTTATACTCTGAGGCTCTACTCGAATATATTTGCATGATTTACAGTCCTTTTTTTTATCTTTATGCAGCTCCTCAGTTCAGCTTTTGTCTGAAAGAGGCCGGTTTAGCTCCGTTTTTGCAGCTGTAATTGATATTTACCGATGTCAGCGTGTAATTATCAGAGACTCTGCAGCTCCTCTCGGCTTCACGGAGCTTTATAGTGAGTTTCAGCTCATTGTTTATCTGTTTAGCTGCAACTTTTACTGTTCTGGTTCACTCTCAGCGGCTCTCATAGCGTTGTTTTCAGCCGCTGTACACTACCTGCTCACAGACACAGTTAGCTGTAGACTAGCTGGTAGCATTTAGCAGCTAAAGAGACAGATATTTCCCTCAGGAGTTGGTAGAGAGCAGAAACAGAAGCTAAAAGAGAGAGAAGATCGGACAGAAACACGACTCCACATGAATGATAATGTTGCTCCGTAACTGCTGGATGTAGAAACATGTTAGCCACAGCTACTCTATAAGCTGATAATATGACAGGAGTCGTGTTTAGAGACTATTCTGCTGAAAACAAGTGGACAAAAAAACAAAATTTTAAGCAGCTTTAACCAGATTGAAACTACAAAGGCTCAAAACTAGAACCCTGAGGAACGCCAAGAGTAATTTTGTAACTGCTGTAACTGCTGCTGATGTGGAAATAAAAGCAGCTGTTTGCTAACAAGTTCAACATATCAGCTTAAAACATGATGATACATCATACAACACTAGAGGACAAAAAAATCTGTTATTGCAGGTTTAAAACACACGAGAGTAAATTAAGAGAGAGAATATCGAACTTTACATTCAGCAGGTGGACAGAAACACGACTCCACATGAATGATAATGTTGCTGCTGGATGCTGGAAATAAAAGCAACATATCAACTTCAAAGGCTGATGATGTGTCAGATTTGTGTTCACTGTTTCTGCTGCCCCCAAGTGGCCAAAAATATCAGTTAACGGACATCCTGTTAGGAAAGTTTTAAAAAAAAAAGCTTCACGTGTTCAGTTAAGTTTTTACAGACGCTTTCACTGAAGAGCATCATGAGAGGAGGAGAAAGCTTTTTTCAGACGCTGCATCGTGTTAAATCCTCCTCTCTCTCTCTCTCTGTCTTTTTTTGTTTCTCCTTTTGTTGATGTCTTTGTTGATCTGTCGGCATCTCTCGCTGTTGTAGTTACCAGCGTTTCCTGTTTCCCTTGGTTACATTTGTTCCCCACCAGTTCGGAGTATAAATAGAAAACAAAACGAGATGACGAAGACGTTTCTGTTTGTCACGCTCACAGATCGATTCGAGGACTTGCAGTCGCAGTCACATGACCCCCTGAAATGTAGAAATAAAGACTGATTTTTCTCCTCTAAACCAGGGAAGAAGAACAAGCTGCGTGTTTACTACCTGTCCTGGCTGAGGAACAGGATATTACACAACGACCCCGAAGTGGAGAAGAAGCAGGGCTGGATCACCGTCGGAGAGCTGGAGGGCTGCGTGCACTACAAAGTCGGTACGGAAAACGTTTCCCTCTGAAGCGGGAAGTACGAAGCAGCATCACGAGTTAAATAAACGTACGTGAATGTTCTCTGCTCCTGTTTTTCCCTCCCCTGCAGTGAAGTACGAGAGGATCAAATTCCTGGTGATCGCGCTGAAGAACTCGGTGGAGATCTACGCCTGGGCTCCTAAACCCTACCACAAGTTCATGGCCTTCAAGGTGAGGAGCGCCAAAGTCTCGTTTGGGGTGTTAAGAGTCGGATTAAAGTGGATAAAAGTGACCTAGTTTAGCACCAGAACATGTGAGCATCATCTATTTATCCTTCATTTGTGCAGAAACCAACCTTATGACAGACAAACATGTGAATGAATCAGTCAACAAAGGCAGAGGGACAGGGTCTAATCCTCAGTTTCTTTGGTCAGATCGCTCTTTTTCCTGAACATTAATGGACAAAAACAGAAAAGTGGTGAAATATATTGAACTCTGATGTTCAGTTTACTCATCAAAAGAGAGATGATGTCGTCTCAGATTAAGCTGGATGACACTTTTATACCTGAAAACCTGCAGAGTTTGTGAAGATGTACGTGTTTGACAGGCTGGCAGCGTATAAAGAAGAGATCCAGCTGCATTATGGGAAATGTAGGACCTAGTAGGAACTATAAATCATCTTGATAATCTGTGCTTTGATTAGATCTGCACACCACCTCCATGTTTTATAGATACACGCTCTCTCTCTGTGCTGTTTGGTTCCTGAAAATACAAACATTTCTTTACCTCTTAACGTCCGTCCTCTTAACGGGGTCGCAGACGATCAACGCAGTAACGAGTCAAAGCACAATTCAGCTACTCTGAGATGTTTGTTTGGGAGGTTTGTTGGGGCGTCAGTGACACCACAAACTAATAAACTCCCGTAAGGTGAGGCCTTCTAGTCTGGATGTGATGATCTGGTATGAAGCTCCATCCCAGTTATTGTTATTCAAATATGACTCGTTACAGTCGAGGAGCAAAAACACACACTTTTATGAACCGTATTTGAACTGATGTAGTTTTGGTTGTGTTTTAGCCACATGCTAAACAAACACATGTCCATAAACTAGAAGATGTCACCTTTCAAATGAAGCCTAATACGTGTATTTTAGCCTCACAGTTCTTCTGTTGTAAGAGGTTCAGGATCCCACTGCAGTTAAAGGACCCTTCTTTTAGATCGTAGACTCTTAACCCCAAACAAACATCTCTTATATTACACTCAAACATCATCAGTTTCCTTTAAAGAGCAGACTGCAGGTTGGAGATCCCTTGAATCAAAGCTAAACCAGAAGTGACGTAACAGAAGGAAGCACATGAGGAAAATAATCGATCTAAACACTAATTGTGACGCTGAAGAGGTTGTGAAGGTTTATTCACATTCATATTGATGTGATTCACCTTCACAGCCTCTTCAGAAGTAAAATTGTATCACAGAAACGTCTCCAGAGGTCGCTGCAGTGTTTATATATATCTGCTTATTTCAATGAAACTTCAGTCCCAACATCATTTTCCTAAACGTTGATTCAAAGGATCTAAAACCTGCAGTCTGCTCTTTAACAAAACAATCAAATATCAATATAACTGAAGCATCTCAAGGCTTTTAAAGGATGTCTGCTGATTTTCTACAGTTAAATCTTCTTCAAGTGTTGCATGTGTATCTAAAGGCTGATATATCTGATTATATATATGTATATTTATATATATCAGTGAGTCACGTCGCTGCTCTGGGTCACATGATCCTTCATCATGAAGAGTTTGGTCACATTAGTTTGTTTAGAAACGGCTCTGAAGAGTAAAAACAGCAAAGGTCTACGACACAGAGGAAGAAGATCTGTCAGAGATACACACGTTTCTCATTTAAACTTCCTGGTTCAGGGGACCAATCACAGCCCTCCTTCACATAACCTTGTTGGGATTCATAGTCATGTGACTCAGGATGCTTCCAGATGTGATTTCAGTTGTTATTCGTCTCATTTCTCAGAGTTTTTAAGGCCAGTTGTAGTTAACAGGAGCTCCTCTTCCTCTTCCTCTTCCTCTTCCTCTTCCTCTTCCTCAGTCGTTCACCGACCTGCAGCACCGCCCCCTGCTGGTGGACCTGACCGTGGAGGAGGGGCAGAGGTTAAAGGTCATCTACGGCTCCAACGCGGGCTTCCACGTGATCGACGTGGACTCGGGGAACCCTTACGACATCTACATCCCCTCACATGTAAGACGGCGTGAACGGCGACGTCACGCTACGACCTCCGGCGGCAGAGATAGTTCACTATGACACGTTTAACTGTTGTTGTTGTTAAGATGAAACTGTTTGTTTAATGAAACTGAGTGAAGAAGTTAAGGATGAGAGAGAGAGAGAGGATACGAGCTGCTGAGCGAGCGAACGAGTGAACGAGGAAATAAGTGGATGAATGAATGAATGAGAGACTGAAGGAGCGAGTGGGAGGTGAATGAACGGGTGAGTTAATGATTGAGTGAATTAATTAATAAATGAGGGACAGTGTGAGGAAGCTAGTGAATGAATAAATGAATGAATGAGTCAGTGGGTGAGACAGACTGAAGGAGGGAAACAGGTGACGTCATGAGTGAATAAACGAGCGAGTGAAAATGAAAAAGTGACAAAAAATGTCAGTGAATGGGTGAGTCAGTCACTGAGTATAGACATGAGTGAGGGAGGGAGGGAGGGAGGGAAAGGGTGAGTGAATAAATGGGTGAATAAATATAGAATATGATGTATGAATGAACGAGGGAATGGGTGAGTTAACGAGTGAGTGAGGGAAGGAAAGGGTGAGGTGATAATGAGAGGGTGAGAGAGGGAATGGGTGAGTTGATAAGTGAATAAACGAGGGAATTGTTTGACTTAACGAGTGAGTGATGGAGGGAGGGAAAGGGTGAGGAGATAAGTGAATAAATTAGTGAATGAGTCAGTAAATTAATTAAAGGGTGAGAGAGGGAATGGGTGAGTTAATAAATGAACAAATGAGTGAATGAACGAGGGAATTGGATGATTTAACGAGTGAGGGAGGGAGGGAAGGAAGGAATGGGTGAGGAGGTAATGAGAGGGTGAGAGAGGGAGTGGGTGAGTTAATAAGTGAATAAATGGATGTGACTTATGAGAGAATTGGATGATTTAACAGGTGAGTGAGTGAGGGAGGAAAGGGTGAGGAGATAAGTGAACGAGTTAGTGAATGAGTCAGTAAATTAATGAGAGGGTGAGAGAGGGAATGGGTGAGTTAATTAGGGAACAAATGAATGAATGAACGAGGGGATTATTTGACTGAACGAGTGAGTGATGGAGGGAAGGAAGGAAGGAATGGGTGAGGAGAGAATGAGAGGGTTAATGAGAGGGTGAGAGAGGGAATGGGTGAGTTAATTAGGGAACAAATGGGTGATGGAGTAAATAAATGAATGAATGAACGAGGGAATTGGATGACGAGTAAACGAGTGAGGGAGGGAAGGAACGGGTGAGGAGATAATGAGAGGGTGAGATGGGTGAGTTAACGAGCGAGCGAGTGACGGAGCGGATGAGTCAGTGTCCTCCTCTAACCCCGGTCTGGTTACAGTCAGAGATGGACGGGGGGGAAGGGGGGGGAAGAAGGAGACGGTAACCACAGCAACCGCCTCACGTTGCCTTTTGGCAGTCATGAATCACACTGTGCTCATGTCTGTTTCCATGGCGATTGCGTGGCTGAGGAGGAGCAGGGGGACTCTATTGTTGCAGCAGTTTCTCTCTCAGGGTGGGGAGGGAGGGAGGCGGGGGGGGCAGCTCACCGCACCCCCCCCCTCCCACCCCACACCCCACACCACACCAACCCCCCCTCCCGTGTGTCGCCCCGGCAGATTCAGGGTCAGGTGACCCCGCACGCCATCGTTGTTCTGCCCAAGACGGACGGCATGGAGATGCTGCTGTGCTACGAGGACGAGGGCGTCTACGTCAACACCTACGGACGCATCACCAAAGACGTGGTGCTGCAGTGGGGCGAGATGCCCACCTCCGTCGGTACGTCAACCAATCAGCTCGCTTCTCCCTGACCTCTGACCTCTATAAGCGGTCTCAGCAGATCATCTTTTCACCCTCACTACCTGCACTCTGCCACTCCCACCACACCTCCTCCTCCTCCTCCTCCTCCTCCGTTTCAAAGCAGCACTCCTCTCTCTCTTCCCGCCTCTTTGCTTTCAGTTTACACCTTTGATCAAGACGCCACGGCGCTCTCGTAGCCTCACCTGTTGTTGTTTTTGTTTTTTTACCTGCTTTAAAGGGACACACCTGGTTTTTGGTTTGGAAACACGGCAGCTTTATTCTGGTGAAGTGAGGAGAACATATCGTTTGTTGAGTGATGTCAGCTGCTCTGAGCTTTATTTTCATGAAGGGGTGGGAATAATAAACAATAATAATAATATTTATATAGCAGAGTATAAAAAACAGCAGTTATAAAGTGTTTTAGAAGGAAATGAGAGCAATAAATTAATAAAAATCCTGCAGGAGAGGCGAATAAATCAGCTTCACTTCGCCTTTTTTCTGCAAAAATAAGTAAATAAAATTGATTTAATGCAGTTTTCATAGACATTTATCACTAAATGCTTTACAGGAAAATGATGCAACATATTAAAAAGAAAGAAATCTGAACAGATGAGATAACAGACCTCATAAGTCACATGATTAAACAAGTGCAAAACTAAAAAAACGGCACTTTTACAACTGTGTGAGGCAACAAATCTGCCAAAAAATAGATTTATAAGCTTGTTTTCTTGTTAGTATTTAATATATTAGTAATTTATTCCAGCAAGAGCAGAAAGAAAAATGCACATTAATGCACAGTGTAATATTAAACATCAGAACATCAACAACAACAACTGTGAGGAAGCAAATCAGCCAAAAAATAATAAAAAAAAAACATTTATATACTTAATTTCCTCTTAGTATTTAGTATATTTTATTTTATTAGTATTTAAAAGCAAGAGAAAACATATTAATTCACTCTGGACTCTTGAACAAAACGTTTAATGTGCTGCAGAAAAACGTCTGACGGTGTAATTAACATTAACATTTCATCACATCTGAATTCAGATCTCATTATGTTTATGTTTAATTTTCCATCAGCTTAGATATATGTGTGAGTTAAAGTGAATTAAATCAAATTTGCAAATAAAACAATGTTCAATCACCTTTATTTTTATATAATATATATTATATTATCTTTATTTAAACTCAAAGAAAGTCGTTTACAATAATTTTCAGCATAAATAAGATATAAAATAATGATAAAAGATGCAAGATAAAAGAAAAACAATCCATTAGAACAAGCACATTTAATAAAAGATATAAAGATAAGTGTGTAACAGGTGCAAACAGAAGTTTAATGGTTAGTTATCATAGATTTAAAATGTTAAAAATGCTACTAAAGTATTAATTTATAGGGTTTTTTGTAAAGAGTTCAAACCAGTCGGAGAATAAAAACAAAAAGCAGATCCTTCAAAGTTCAGTACAAACTCAGGACTTGCAGTGAAATCCAGTTATTAGACCGAGTGCGAGTTGTTCCAGAGAACCGATCAATCATAGATGTGATATAAGCAGCTTCCCAATAAGGTTGCAGATAAATAAATATATATACACATCACATCTCTCAGACAGAGAACACCCAGCTTTTCCACACAGGATGCAAAAATGAGTGTTAAAAACATCACAAGAGCAGAATAATAAACAGCATCTGAAGGTTTTAAGAGTAAAAAGCAGAGAAACGTCTATAAATCACATCAGTATGATTTAAAACAGACGCTGAGATGAGCAGAATAACATATGAAACGCTAATTAAATGCATCTGTGTTCCTCTTGTGTCTGATTTATTCCAAATACTGAAAGTCCTGATTCAACAACTATTGAACTGATCGGTTTAAAATATTTATGTGACGTGAATTAAAGTTGAACCGGGAGATATTTGACGGCAGCTGCAGAGAGCGAATAACATTTTTAGCTTATTTTAGCTTAATTAGCAACAGTTGATCTACTCTGCCGTCGCTGTTTGTTGTAGTAACCAGCGACGTTTGGCTAAAAATGAGAAGCTGCTACCTTAAATATATGTTTGATGAAGATTGAGGAAAGAGATACGTCAGCGTCAGGGCTTAACGTATCGGCATATTTTGTGAAAAAATGTGTGTGTTGAAGGCGGGAAGCCAGTGAGGGACGTCTGTGACACTGATGAGGATGCTCACATATCAGCCTTTATCTTCCTCTTTGGCAGGAAGTTGCAGAAATTGAGAAAACATACAGAATAAAAGTTATAAAACAAGAGCTAGAGATCACTCAACATGCTACGCTAAAGTGTTAGCGTTGCTAGCCTGTGTTCTCTTCACTTGACAGGTAAAAAAATGAGCAAAAGAGCGAAAAAAAACAACCCAAAAACTCAAATGTATCTCTTTAATTTTAAGTGTTGATCATCCATCTACTGCATGAGCTGACAACAACACACGTTCCCTCAACGTTTGAGCGCTAGCTAGCCTCTTCGCTCTACGCCATCGCAGTCAGCACACACACACATGCTGCGTCTCTAATCGCATACTTCTGTACTTACTTACAACATTTGGAGGACATGAATGCGTTCACACCTAGAAGTATGTAAAAATGCAGTGCGAGTACTCGGATGTTTCACTCAAAACGGTTCAAAACGCTTCTCACCGTCAATGGCCGCCATCTTGGCTACGTAGCGGAAAGGGAGGTGTCACTTTTCAAACTGGAAATGGCGGCCGGGTACGTTGTAACTACAGTGAACATCACCACATTATACAGATGTAAGTTATAAAGCACTAAACACCGCTACACTGCTGCCATCAGTATGTTTTTTGGGTTGATGATTTGATAGCACGAATGCTAACGCTAGCTAATGCTAATTTGCAGTCGTCATTTCCGGTAAGTGCACGACGGCAGTGTTTGATTTGAGGCGACACTACCCTGTCAACACCTGTCAGTACACAGTGTACTACATGACTAACAGAAGTGTGAGATTTGAGACGCAGCCACAGTTTTCTACTTCTGCCTTTGTTCTAAACGTTGGGGGAGGGAAAACGCTCGTGTGTTGTTTTTGTCTGCTGTGTTTTTGTCCCATATGACTGTTATCTGTGAAATATTACCCAAAAAAAAATCCATCCAGTCTTAAATTTTCATCCTTGATTGTGTGAGCTCTCAAACAAACACAAAGAAAGATGTTTGTGAGATTCGGCAAGCATGAGATCACCCGTTCAAATCGATCTATTATTCAGGACGTGCAGTCAAACCGCATAAAGAGGAAACACGGCTGAGCACATCAAGGATGGATCTCAGATCTCTTATGATCCGAGTCAGTCATATCCTCTGTGTGTGTTTTATTCCCCATTCCTGCCTTCACTCTCTGATTCTCAGATGTCGGATGTGTTTGATATCCTTGATTGATTAAAACATGATGTACGTTTGACTGACTGACTGCGTCTCTTGTCCTGCAGCAGTCGGGGTTGGTTTTTTACGTGTCGGTGTGTTTTTTTCCTCCATGTAGAGACAGCACATCATTACCTGTGTTAACATGTTTGTGTGTGTTTTACTGTCAGACCAGAGTTGCTCACAGCCAAGCCCGGCCTCAGCAGCCCCCCCTCAGCTCCCCTTCTCTCTCCCCCTCTTCAACATCCGCCCGCCCACCCGCCCCTCGCCCCCCCCTACGTTCCCCCCCGCCAACGCCTCCCGGACATAACAACCTGCATCGTAGCGTTTGATTCTGCACACAGGGCTCTGATGGTCGAAGTGGGATCAGCTTTCAACCCACAAAAAACATCAAATAAAACAGAACTGTATCGTCAAAACTGTAGAAAAAAGTTCCTGAACTGGGCTTCATTTCTTCAACAGAGGAGGGTGTGACCATTGGCGCATTTCCATCACATGGTACCGGCTCAACTCAACTCGCCTTTTTTTGGTTTTCCATTACGAAAAAAGTACCTGACACCAACTTTTTTTTGGGTATCACCTCCGTCGAGGTTCCAAAAAAGCAGAGCTGGAACCAAAACGTGACGTCAGACCATAATAGCTAATAGATAATAGCCAAGCTCCGCCCGCCATTGTTTAATCATTCAAACACACATCTACTATTAATGTGACAGTCGCTATGGCAACCTGCAATTCCACACTGTGGTCAGTTGACGAGGTGCAGACGTTCCTCTGTTTGGTTGCTAACGAACGGATCCAGCGGGTGTGTGTCGTGCTGAAGATGACGTCATGGCAGTTTCATGCGCCGTTGCCAATGACAACCAGGTACCCTGAGGGTGTTACTAGCTTGTACTGGAAAACGACACTCAGAAAAAGTACCTGGTACCAACTTTTTTTTTTCTGGTATCACCTCCGTCGAGGTTCCAAAAAAGCAGAGCTGGAACCAAAAAGTGACGTCAGACCACTGATTGGTCAGAGAGGATGGTCGAACCAAAACCCGCCATTTTTAAATAGCCAAGCTCCAGCCGCAATTGTTTAATCATTCAAACACACATCTACTATTAATGTGACGGTCGCTATGGTAACCCACGATTCCACACTGTGGTCAGTTGATGACGTTGCAGACGTTCCTCTGTTTGGTTGCTAACAAACGGATCCAGCGGGTGTGTGTCGTGCTGAAGATGACGTCATGGCAGATTCATGCACCGTTGCTAATGACGACCAGGTACACTGAGGGGGTTACTAGCTTGTAATGGAAAACAACACTCAGAAAAGTACCAGAGGCGAGTTGAGTTGGTACCGTGCGATGGAAATGCGCCAATTGCCAATTGAACTGTTTCCACTGGCACTGTTTATCCGTGGCGTGCCTTTCCGTGCTTACCCGCCAAAATATCCACCAACTTTTGAGTTTCATTGCGTTAAACTGATTGGCTCAACATCTTTGACCTTGTTAATGAGAAAGAAAGCACAAACATTTGCTCCTCCTATGTTTATTTTCTTCATTTTTAATCAGGAAAGATTAGAGCTTATTTGACTTAACTATTTGGAGCTCTGATTAATCTCTGGTCCTCGTGTGCAGCTCACTGACGCTTGAATAATTCATTTTAAATCAAACACTGTCATCAAAAATCAATGGAAAAAACCAGCAAGCAGCCTCTTGCGCTGTCCTGCGTCCTCCCCAACACTGAGCCTCCTCTGACCCGAGGAGCTCGTTCAGATCGCTCAGAAACTGCTGCAATAATCTCCTCCTGGAGGCGAGGCCGAGGAGGCCTTGAGGTGTGATTGGCTTGGGTGTGAGGCTGGTGCTGAAAGCTCTTCTGTCCAACCCCCGTTTGTTTGTGTGTGTGTGTGTGTGTGTGTGTGTGTGTGTGTGTGTGGTTGGTGTGTGTGTGTGCCCTGTCCCACCTCCTGCAGCTTACATCCACTCCAACCAGATCATGGGCTGGGGAGAGAAGGCAATTGAGATCCGCTCCGTGGAGACGGGACACCTCGACGGAGTTTTCATGCACAAGCGAGCTCAGCGACTGAAGTTCCTGTCGGAGAGGAACGACAAGGTGGGTCTGAACACACACACACACACACACACACACACAGACAGTTACCGTCACCTTAAAATGTAATAATTTATAGGGACTTGCTTTTTGTCGAGTCCCCACAATGTGAGTGTGTAAACTTATGTCCCCATAACATCAGCAATACAAGCACACACACACACACACACACACACACACGTAAACCTATCTATATGCATTAAAAGGCCGTATCCGTACATGAAGCCTAAACATTTTAATTTTGAGATCATGTTTACCTTCATTCTTTTCTTCTATAACGAGGATAATTAAAAAAACAAATTATGAAACAAGATTTTAAAACAATTATAAGCAGTTAATTCTGTAAATAAGCTGCTTTTATAAATTTATCACACATGTTCTGACTGTAAACTTCTTCTTGTTTATGCCATTAACTTAATTAAACTTAATACAATACAGTTTCTTAACCAAATACAACTTGCACTGTGTACAAACTTGTCTAAATATACATACAGTATCTCTCTGTGTTTATGATATACTGAACATAATGTGTGCAAACACAACATTTCACAAATTCCTCATTAGATTTCCTTTTTTTTTTTGCACTCAGATTTTAAATATATTTCAAATTTAAACATATTTCTGCATTTCTATGGAAACATTATCAAATTGTGTGATTACAAATTATCTTAAAATGTCCCAAATATGTGTTTTAGCACCCTAATTAATAACGTAATGACCATTTTTGTCCTTTTCTTTCACCTTAAAAGCAGATTATACCTGTAAAGGATATTTCATAACATGTTTAGAATATAAATGATGAGTTTTTATGAGAAATATAGAACATTACTCCACATTTAATCATTCATTTCACACATGCAGTACGTAGAAAAAAGGGACGGCTGTTGTATATTCTGGCTCTTCACGCGTCTGGTGTTCCTGCAGGTTTTCTTCGCCTCGGTTCGCTCCGGCGGCAGCAGCCAAGTCTTCTTCATGACCCTCAACAGAAGCTCCATGATGAACTGGTAACCCTCCTTCTCCTTTCGACCCCTTACGACCCTCCTCTTCTTCACTCTGAACATCGCCGCCCACCACCCGGAGAGAGAGGACCAGAGAGGAGACGACAGGAGGACGGTGTGTGTGTTTGTATGTTAGTGAGCGTGTGTGTGTGTGTGTGTGAAGTGCAGCGGACCGCCGAGGAAATCATTGACTGGAGTGTCACCCACCTACAGTAGCTTCCCTCCGAACCACAAGGGCACAGACCCGCACGGACCCCTCCCCTCCCGCTTTGGGTGCCGGGGTGCCGAGGTGACTCCACATGCCGTCAGTAGACGACGACGCCTCCGCCTTCCCTGTGGACATTTCGACTTGGGGGGCCGTTCTGGAGAGTTTCAAGGACGCTGGCATCACGCCGAGTAGCCTTCGACTTGAACGGGGAGCCGCGGACGAGTTCTCTGTGTAGCACGCCGATGATTTTCTTACAGGGTGTTCACACTGCGAGTAGGTTCTCGTCGCTTCCGCTTCCGCCCTCCGCTGCGACCGTTGGCGGCGACGCGAGGTCGCTCCGACTGCAATCTTTTACCGCGCTGTGTTGTTATAGTCGATAAATACCGCTGGTGATTAAAGTAGCATCAAAACAGGAAGAAGAAAAAAAACACTTACAAAAAAAAATTTAAAAAAAATGGATGCAACGTTTTGAGACGTGTCACCTGTAGATGTTCAAAAAAAAAAAAAAAACAAGTTTCAGAGAAGCTTTTAATATCTGTGATGTGCATCTGGTCTGATTTGCACTCTTCTCACGGAAGCCAACCCACAACTCTCTGCTCAGTGTGGTTAAAGGGAGGGAGGGGTGGAGGGGGGGGGGGGGGGGGGGGGCACTGGCAATCGGCGCTAAAACCACAATCTCTTTGCATGCGACTGAGAGAACATCCACATCGAGCTGGGCTTCAGTTTCGGCCTTATATCCTCATAAAAAAATCTGCTTTTTTTATCACCTGAAAACTGAGCTTTTCGATAAACGATGATGACGTACGTACAGTAAAGCTTCCCAGACAGTAACGGTGTGAGATTGTGTGGCAGTGAAAGTGAAGAAGCCGCTGCTGAACAGATGCACAAAACGACCCAAGATGTCATTTTTCCTGAGAGAGAGAAAGAGAGAGAGAGAGAGAGATCTTTATGAAACACACGTGAACTGTGTTTTTCAAAAAATCAGCTGCGTTTAAACCAATCTGAGCCGATCAAATTATTAGTTTGATGTTCGGTCTGGCTTCCCGACCGCAGCGGCTCGTCGTTTTCTAGACTAATAAACATCTTGTAGCAAAAAAAACAAAAAAAAACAGAGTAAAGATGAGCTGTGAGGTGTCGTGATTGAAGTCTGACCTCTGTAGGAAATGAATGCTCACAGTGTGAACACTCATTCAGAGTACTGCTGCTAAAAAAAATAACAAAAAAAAACACCTTCTAAGTCTCTTCCCCATTAGGAGAGGGAAAAAAAAAACCCCCCACAAACGAGCAGTTAGCGTCACATTGGGGAAATGAGACACTTTGTCGTTGCGGATGCTGCACAGTCGGTTTCAGCTGCTGTGGCTCACTGTCACTCTGTAAACAAGGGAGGAGGGAGGAAGGTTGTAGATATTGTATTATATCTGCAGCACAATAACAAAAAATCTTCACAACATTTCTCACAACGAAGAAGAAGAAGAAGAAGAACTTGGCCGTAGAATAGTTTGTCGCCAACTTCTGGAAGTTTTTATCTTTTTTTTTTTTTTGTTCTCCACCAACCTTTTTGTGTTTTTTTTTCTTTCTGTCCTGTGTGCACTGCACTTGTGTAAATATTCACTTTGATGTTAAAGGAGAGACTTTGCAAAGCAGGTGAGAACACTGAAGAAGAAAAATAACGGTCATGCTTTCTTTTTATTTTTTATTTTTTTATTGTTTTTGTTGTTGTTGTTGTTGCCATACCTCTCTAAATCTGTCCGGGTGCCGAGCGAGGCGGGTTTTCTCTCTGTAGTTCATCGCTGTTTTTATTTAGTTGTTTGTTTTTTGGTTTTTTTGTGCATGTTCTCACTTGTTGAACTGTAAGTTTTTTAAGGCAATACACTGGCTGGTCTGACTGCAGAAGCTTAAAAAAGAGAGAGAGAGGGACAAACGTTCTCTGAGCTGTAAATTTGAACGACGTTAGCTTAGCATCCGGGCTTCTTATCAGTCAGATAAAAGTTGATATTGTGCACTGGATTATTCTGCTTTTTTTTTTTTTTTTCATGGAGTTTATATTTTAGGCATTTTATTGATGCTCGTACCCAGAGCAGCTTATATTAGAGGGAATCGGTTTCCTGCGCGAGGGACAAAATTGGATGATATTTTCTATTTTTTAAAGGGTTTACTCTTTGACGATGGTCTCTGTAAACACCGGTGTGTGTGTGTGTCTGTGTGCGCGCGCGTGTGTGTGTTGGGAGGGGGAGGATTGTGATCAGGCTACAGTGAAAGAAAGGAAACTGGCTCATCTTTTACTTAATATTCTTTTATTGTTTATGGATGGATTTAAAAACAAAAAAAAAAACAAAAAGGGGGATGCGACAGGTGTAAGCGATGCCACTTTGCGGCCAGCTGAAGCCTTTTACATGTGCAGGATGTTTAATCCTGTGAATAAAGGTCAGGAGGCAGGGTCAGACGGAGAAACCAGATAGATAAAAAGATATATATATACTGTAAGAATTTTCGTTATGATGATTATCTTACTCATCATTTTAGAGAAAGACAAAAAAATAACGTTCACTTATTAAAAGCTTAGTTGTCTTTCTACAGAATAGAGAACATAGCTATAAGGATTTCTAAAAAAAAAAAACAAACAAACAATGTTTTTATCGTGGTATTATTTGTATTTGTATTTCAATTTTTGTACGTATCAAGACTGTGAACGTATGTTACGGCTGTCGGCGTGTGTGAGTGTGTGAGTGTGTGAGTGTGTGTGTGTGTGTGAGTGTGTGTGTGTGTGTAGGTGGGCAGGTGTGAGCACAGGTGTGTGACATGCATGTTGAGTGTATGTTTTCACCTTGTCTGAATCACTGGAATCAGTCAAAAGACGACCTCAATCTGGTAACACGCATCTGTGATGTTGGAAAATTCTACAATAAATGTCGGCTCCTTGTACAGCAACTCCGTCTGCGCACATCTGTTTCTTTATAACGACAACAGGAACGTTTTATTCACAGGTGGATAAGATCATGAACCAATGAATCCTGCACACTGTTGACTCACTTTTACTTCAGATTTTCCTGGAAGTTCATGCATGAAAATAAACTTTTGACTGTGAAGAAACCAGAGAATCTATTAACACGTACAAGTTATTGACAGATTATTTGGTGTCTTCATATAAATCATATCAAACACTTTGTGCTCGATCAAAACAAATTTAAACTTCCAAATTTATTACTCGTTAATAAAGCAAAAATCTAAAATGTTTGACGCTTAAATCAAACATTTAAGTCAGAAATGAAACGTCTTTATTTGATCTGTTAACCAAAGATGGAAAGAATACGTCTCTGCAAACACAACATAGAAGAATAAAGGATGTAAATAGAGACAAATAATAATAATAATGAAGTTAAAAATGCCTTTACATGTATAGAGTCATGCAAAAATAATCCCTCTCACTCATCAGCAGCCCAAATGGAGTCTGCAGACTGTTTTTTTGTTTGTAATGTGATAGAAAATATTCATTTAAGATAACAAAGATTGTTTCTGAGCAAAAATAAGCAGAGACACAAAACATTAAAACAACCTAAAACGACCTCAAAGCAGGCTGAAAGAAATATTTAGTAGATTTTAGTAGAAACTGTTGAATTTAAGATTTTATTTCATCACAAACTGTTAAAAAACAAAGTGTGAACGTTTGTTTGTAAAATTCAGATTGACACTAAAATGCTAAAAGGTTCAATGTGGAGCAACATTAACCTTTAATTATCTCCCAACAGTTAACACTTCAACACATAAAACAAACAAACACATAAATTAATAACTTCAACTTCACCAAATATCTTCTAAAACACTCAAACATGAAACTTAAAGGAAGCGTCTCTTAAAGGAAGTGTGTAGCGGTGTATTTATCTGCAGAGACTCTGCCTGTATTTTATTATTATATTATTATTTTGTTGTGTTCGGGACGTTTCTGGGCTTCAGCCTCCAGCCAGTACGCCTTTAAAATATGTTTACAGAACAGAATTATAATAGTTGTGAGATGGGATATAAAAATTTGAAATAAAATAAAAGTGACAAGTGCAAAAAATGAAATGTGACGTGTAAATAAATAATAAAATTATATAACTGGAGGTGGAAGGCAAAGTAAAGTCCGCTTTCTGAAAAAAAAATCAATCGTTGATATGATTCAGTTTTCTAGTTGTCAGTTTTAATATTTCTTTCTAATGTTCTTTCATCATTTTTTAGGAAACAATGCTGTTGTTTTGTTTTCTATAATTTTATTAATTTGGTCGAAGCAGAGCAGCAACAGAATGAAAACATAAACAACCACGACTCCTTCTGCACCAAAAACAAAGAAGAGAAGGCGACAGGTTTGAAAATAAAGAAGTAAAACTTTCTTTTTATGGTGTTTTTCTTCTTCATTTGTTTAAAACTCAATTTTCCACATGCAGGTTTGATTATAGTTAGTTGAAAAGATGAATAAAATCTGTAATTCTGTATTTCCATGTGATGCTACTTTCTACATTTCAGAGGGAAATATTGTACTTTCTACTCCACTACATTTATTTGACAGCTTTAGTTACTTTTCAGATGAAGATTTGACACAATGGATAATATAACAAGCTTTTAAAATACAACACATTGTTAAAGATGAAACCAGTGGTTTCCAACCTTTTTGGCTTTTGACGTCTTACAAAAAGCAGTGTGTAGTCGGGGTCACATTTCACATGTCTATGAGTTGTTAACAGCTCCACCAAATAGTGATTTCTCCCTCTAAACTTCTCACATGCTTTCATTTCAATAAATGTTCAAATGATCCAATATTTCAGCAAAAATCAAAGATATCAGAACGTTGTTTCTTCTTCTTTCCTCTTGTAAACAGTAACAGTGAGTAGAAGGTAGATCTCAGCAGCTGAATAACAACAACCTGCAGGATTCAGAGGAGCAGCTGCTGCAGACTGATAAGACCTTCAGAAACGTCACATTTCAGCGAAAATCAAGGATTAGAGAAAAAGTCCAAAAACTGAAAACAGATTTGTGTTTTACTGCAATACTTTAACTACATCAAGCTCATAATACTTATGTACTTTTACTGCAGTTGGGCTTTTTCATGCAGGACTTTTACTGGTAATTGAATATTTGTATGTTGCTGTATTGGTATTTTTATTGAGAGGTACGTGTACGTCACTTGAGTATTTTCATTTAATTCAACTTCTTCACTTTTTACATTTAATGATTTTACTGCAAAATAAAAGCATATTTGTTTCATATAATAGTTACTAGATATATACCTCAGGTTGTTGTGTAACCATGGAAATTAAAACAAGTTATCTAATTATTATGGTTTTAAAACAATGACACATCAAAAAAAGTTATTCCTATAGCACAACTTACTCCAAGTTAGAGGTAAAATCAGTTCTCTGTGTGCAATAAGTGCCACCATTAAATACTGATGTAAAAATGATACAAAATTACCCAATTATGGGATAATTTTGAACTTTATCAATACAATCAATCTAACAAAAAGGCAAAAACTCATACTTTTAAGTAAAATGATGTGTTATTCAACATGTTACCTCAAGGAAAGATTAAACTGTGATCTTTGTTTGTCAGCGACAGTAAATCTGTGTGAAGGACAAACAGGTCTGAGTGTTTGACTCCTACTCTGAGGGGGTCTGCTGGCTCTGTTATGCTTTGGGGGGCAGTTTGCTGGTCTGGTTTGGGTCCAGTTGTCCCCTCAGAGGTGAAGCGTCACTGCTAATCAATCCAAAGTAGTTGTGAGTGATCAGCATGATAATATCTCGGCTCACAGCGTCACTGAAGTCAGCAGTCAGCAGATCTGATCCCAGCTGAACACCTGCAGACGGCGCTCTCCACCATCATCATCATCATCACAACACCAGATGAAGGAACATCTTTATTATGAAGAAGCTGTTCTGGTGGTCCAACACCTCACCGAGACACTTCATGGTGGTTTTTCCTTTTAATTTATCGCCCGTCTGTACGTACAGCATGTTTATGAGAAGCTTAAACTCAACATCAGTCAACAATTAGGTATTTATTCATCAACATTGTAACAGTCAGCAGACTTTAACATGAACAGTGTGTCTAGAATATCACAGGTTACTCTGTAAACATGAAGCCTATTTAAACTTTTGGAGGTAAATTGAACTGTTGACTCAACTTGCTCCAACATCACTGACACATTTCAACCCACAAACCTCCAAACTGACAAAACTGTTTCACACAGTGGCTCAGATCCACAGTCATGTTAAGTTTATGACCTTATTTTGTAGCTTAAACTGACTTAAATTAACATGTAATAACGTCCAAACTGTATCTGTTTGAATTAATACAAGACTGATAACATCTCTAACAACTCTCTCTCTCTCTCTCTGTTTGTGTGTGTGTGCTTGAGTCCAACATGGATTGAGTAATGCGAGCTACACTTCCTTAATTTGTGGGTCACGTGATCATTTTCGTTACCTAAACACAGGCGGTGGCTCATTTCACCCTCTATGTTTCACATTCTCTCTCTTTATGTTTCTGCTTTTCACTCTGTTACATTTATCTGACAGCTACTTTACTACATTTTTATTACTTTTGATAAATCAGGATATACACACAGAATAAATTATGACCTTATAAAATATTCAACGTATTGATTAAACCCTCATAAAATTGTTCAAATTAGCTCCAGCGGGACCAACTACAACATTCAAATGCTGCTCACACGTTAATGCATCAATATCAATGATAATTTAGTTTAATATGTTGTATAATATGCCATGCTGATGCTTATTTTTGATACTTTAAGTACATCTTACTGTCGTACAGCTACTTTTACCTAAAGTCCCAATCCAATAGCATCATGTATGTGCAGAGTTTGACACTATAAGACACTATTTTCACATTTATCTTCCACATTAAAACACATTGAAAAGCTGATTTTAAGGGGCCAATCCTGGTCCAACACTCAATTTACACAAACTTGAAGCCTCTCTAGTGCACAAACACTGAGAGCTGAGACTTTACAGTGAAGAATGAGACATCTTGTGTCCAGCAATTAAACTTCTAAAGTGAAATATTTCTGCATATTAATAGATTCTTTAATAAGAGAGAAGGAGGAGGTGTTGTTTTAAAGATTTTAACATGGAAATTAGACTTTTTTTGTGTGGAAAAACTATATCAGACACTCAATATTGCTCCAGGCGTTAGAGTATTTTTAGACGTATTAATACATACATGTCCTCTTAAAATCTGAAACTTTCCACTTTCAACAGATGAATGGGGAAAAAAAACAAACATTAAACTGTAGGAACAAGAAGAAAAACATACTTTTGAGTGAAGATTCCCTCCAGACATGTATTAAGACATCTAAAAATACTCAATAATTTGTCTCTAATATGTTTTTTTTTCACAAAAAGGTATAATTACCAGGTTAAAATTACATCTCCTCCTTCTGTCTCATTAAAAATTAAAGAATCTATTAATATGCAAATATATTTCATTTCAGAAGTTTAACCGCTGGACACCAGACTTTTAATACTCCACTATAAAATACATTCTCAGGCCTCAAGTTTCCACATCACACTTGTCTGAAATTGTCGAAGATTAGATCAGGACTGGCTCCAGAGTTGTTGTGATGTCACAAATCCTGCTTGTTGACTCATACCTAAAAAAAAAAAAAAAAAAAAAAAGAAGGGGGTTTTCAACAAGCACAAAGAATTTCCATCCTCAGCAGATGAATGTGTAAAACAGCCCCCCAGTGTCAAACTCTGCACATAGCAAACATCCAAAGAACAAAAAGAAAAACACTTCTCTTTTTTAATGGAGAGGAACTTTAAGTATATATATATATTTTTTTAAAATCTCAGTGTTTCCTTCAATCACTGTTGGGACCCATAAAGACGCCTCTCGCCTGCCTTGGAGCCTCCTTTATGTACCGTATTTGGGGAACCGCAGCGCTGACGGGTTGCCATGTTTGGCTCAGACCTGGCATCCCTTTCTGCCGGGCGTCTACCGGAACACATAAACGCCCCCCCTCCCTCCTCCCTTCTTCCTCTACGGATGCTGCAGTAAAGTTGGCCGCGCATGCGCACTCTCGGTCCTCTTTTTCTTGGAAGGTAAGTGTGGCATGGCGCGTGTTTCTGCCTTGGGGGGATAAACGGAGGACTTTACGGTTTTTTAACTGATCTAATAACGAATTTTGAGGTACTAAACTTATCGTGTAGTTGTTTGAGAAGCTACCGCAGTAGTTGTGTATTTTGTGGATGGGTGTAGACGGCGGCAGGGCCGGGTGTGTGTGCGCCAGGCTGAATCAAAGGGACATGCGGCCTTCAGCGGCGCGGTCGCTGCTCATTCTCCTCGATAATGTCTCCGGTATCCGCCGTCTACATGTCATCCGACGTCCTCAATGTTGTCAGTAAAAACATAGAAACTGTATACAAAGCAGCCGCTGTCGACCGAGCGAGCCAGCGTCAATCTGCTTTTATTTGGACGGAGCTGAATGGACGACTAGCCGCCGTTAGCATCGCATTAGCTAAAGCAGTCGGATAACGGTCTTCGCTTGTTGAAGCTCCGCCGCACGGTGGCCACATAATACACTCCTCTGTTTCATCAGCTCGTCGTATTAACGGTAATTTGTTTGGTATATGCTGTTTAAACCGAATAATATAAGATATAATTAGCTAACGGCAGCCGTATTGTTAGTACGTTACCGTTAACTGGCGCTGCTGCACTTGTAAACTGTAGGCCGGCTAACTTGTTTTACTTTGCGCTAATGTGTTCATGCCAGATAACACGAAAAATGAGACTTCCCGCTGGATTAATGTCACTATCTCAACAGTATTATCTGCTCCTCCGTTGGGCAGATAAGCTAACGTTGCTTTTTGTGAAGTTAAATGTTTGTTAGTGGCAGACTGGGGGAAGCGGCGCAGCCTCGTGTTGAGTCGGGAGCTACTTTCTCCCTGCGTCCATCCGCGCTGCGGTGTCGCCAGATTTTTCCTTTTTTTCTCCCCCCCTTTTAAAATTTAGTAATCAGGAGCGGGCTTTAATTTGATCTGAGTTAACATGACTGAGCATGAGGATGCCACTTTTCTTTCTTTCTTTTTTTTTTCCCCTCATCGAGATCTCGCGTTATCTATCAACACGGCAGCGGTTGGAGCGGCACAGTGGGGCCTCTGAAAGGCTGCAAAGGTCCCGAGAGAAGTCTGTGACAGAGCCCATTAAACTCTAGTTTAACCCACTAAAACTTAGGCAAGCTGAGAATGTAAAATATTTCTGCTACACAGTTTAAATGAGTCTTTGTAGCCTTCAAGCTTAACAGCAAAAGTCGTAAAATGGTGAGGTTTGAGCTGGCTGTGTGTGTATCGTCACACGTCTTTTACTTTCATGCACACTAATTTGATTAAAACTACTTCAAGAAACGTTTTTCTGAACATGGCAGCCATGCAAATAACTTTAATTTCAAAGGTAACGAATAAAGCCGTGAATAATCTAGATGAATAAATCCCATGAGACTCAATAAAAACTTAACGTCTGTTGCTCTACAAACCAAGACGAGCTTTAAAAAAACAACAGAAATAGATTTTTTTTTTTCTTTTTAAATAAGGCAAAATAACTACTTAAATAGCTCAGCACATGTTACTCAAACAGGAGTGACTAATGCTTTTGTTTGGGACTATTTTCAGTGGTGGATTAATAATAAACAGCTTTAGTGAACGCAGGATTTACTCAAACTAAATTATCCATCTACATCATAATTGTAACATCCAGTTTAACAGTGTGGCTCATTAATCTGTTTAAATACTTTTTTTTTTTTTACTTAATATGTAAATCTAATCAATTGTCAGTCATATTCACTGCTGGAACTAATGTCTTAAGTGACATTTTTATGGGTATCAAGTGCCAGAGAGTCAAAAACCCCGTCTGGAATAGATTTATCTCTCCAGTAAACATGCACACCTGCCTGCATCGCTGGCAGTGACACGGGTCAGAGGACGTTACAGTAACATGAGTAACATCAGACATTTGGGTGGCTAGTATCAGGTCTGAAACGTGGCGTTTTTTTTAAAACAGAAGCCCACATGGCGTCTCTTTAGGGTATGTAGGAGAACAGGATTTTCCCCGGTTATTATTCCCGACCGCCTTAATTAAAATCCATGGTAACCAGCTGCAGTGAAACTTAATTGTACAAAATGTACGATTAAGCTAAATCTGACTTGCATCTGCTGCCGTAGTCTTAAACGTCGGCTAATGACGTTTCACAGATAAAAACGTTAAAGACTGCGGTGAGATCCTTCGGGGCAATCGCACACTGTCAACTAAAAGTCACATTAACAGAAAACAAGTCTTATTTATCTTTTTGTTCTTTCTGTAATGTATTTAAGACACTGATAAGAACAATCTGAGCCCGTCTGTCTAAAACAAACACTTTTTAGTGGACGTACATTGACGGGGCGCCGTTGCCCCAAAGGGTTACACCGCAACCTGCTTTAAGGCTCCCAGCTGCGGCGTTCTCGCTCGATACTGGACCAGTTTCAAAAACTGCTCACTTAGACGCTAAAAGATAGCAAAATAGAGTCGAGGTTGAAAAAAATCCCGAAGTCTCCCCTTTAACTGAAAAGTCTCATGTGCTGCGAAGCCGATGAGTCTCCGTAGCAACCGGCACGCCAGCATCCGCCCCGGGTATCCTGCGTAATGATCCGTCTGACCGGCGGTTTGAGAGTGTTTTCCGTTGCTGTTTTGAGATGAGCTCATTGCCCCACTCTTCTTCTTTTTTTTTTTTTTTTTTTCTGTGGGTTTCCAACGTTTTAAAGGCTGATTCCTGCCTCGCCAGTCAGCTGCGGCTTCAACGTTTTCCTACTTAGTCGCTCGTTAAGAAATACTAATTATACCGCTGTAACATAATAACATTTAAAGCTCTCTGGTTCTCATTAACGCCGTGATTTCAATTAAAATCAGGCCTTGAAATTATATCTTGAAGGACTTAAAACACAAAAACCGATCTCATAATCCCAAGAAATCATTAAAATTGGCTTTAAATAATTTAATCAGGTTGTAGCAGCGTTAATAAACCTAAAATATGCTTTCAATGTAGGAAAACTGGGCAGCTAATTAAATGTCTTCAGTGTGTTTGAGGTTATTGATGTGTGATTGTCTCCCCCCCTCCTCCCGCAGCACCCCTGACCCATCGCACCATGGCAGATCCCGATCTTGACTTCACGACCGGCGAGTCCGGCGCCTCCGCCACCTACCCTATGCAGTGCTCTGCTCTGCGTAAGAACGGCTACGTGGTGCTGAAGGGACGTCCCTGCAAAATCGTAGAGATGTCCACCTCCAAGACCGGCAAACACGGACATGCTAAGGTAAAGACTCGAGTCCTCGCAGCTAACGCAGCCCCCCTTTTTAAACTATGCAGCTGTAAGTTGGCAGGGAGGTCTCTTAAATGAGGTGGGGTGTTTTTGGAAAGCATAAACTTGTCAAGGATGTGCCCCCTTGGCAGGCAGACACCAGAGGTTCAAGCTCAGACTTTTCAGGATCTCAGATTTCAGACCAGTCTGATCGCAGCTGCCTGGAGCATTAACGTGGTCTCCTTATCTTTTTAACACCAAGGTGCTCCCACATGTGTGAGCTGTACTTTGCCCTCCTGTGGGAATCAGGCACACATGGCTCTGAAGTTTCAAAATAGTCTTAAACTGTTAAGTAAATGATTTTATATATCGTCTCCCATTACAACACGTTGATTTACGAGCTGCTGTAATCGTTAGTTTACAATTTTAAGTGATTCCTCTTCTGTTCTTGAGCAGGAAATGCATCTAATTGTGGAACAAACATAGTAAATTATTGCCCCATGACCTCTTTCTGAGAGGCCATGAGGTTAATTGATCTGCTGTGAGCTGCTTACCGTCATATTTACTTGCTAAGCTCTCTGTTTTTACTTTAAAATCGCTGTGGAGTAACTTAAACGTTGTTGTTTTTTTTTAGGTTAACCTGGTTGGTATCGACATCTTCACCAACAAGAAGTATGAAGATATGTGCCCCTCCACCCACAACATGGATGTTCCCTCCATTAAGAGGATAGACTACCAGGTACGCATGAAGTCCAAAACATCTCTGGAACTTTCTGTCACACGAGTGTCACTGCAGCGAACCAGAGAATAACTCATTAGGAAGGACGTACGACTGCTGGCTCGAACACTTCAGGTTTTACTCTTTGAGTAGAAAGTTAGCTACTAGAGATGAGTCCTGCGTGTTCAGGTTGTTGGAAAGGGTGATAATGTGTTTGAGGCCCCCACCTAACAACAAGGAAACACACACTGAGTCAGCAGCTGGGAGGAAAAAAAAACAAAAAAGCCTTAAAGTGCTTATTAAATCTGCTCCTGTTAGCCAGAACATTCAAAACTGTGGGCTCCTGTGTAAGATTTATATAAACTTTAAATCAGATTTTCAATGACAAACACTCAGAAGTGCACATTTATTTAGTTTTATGGGCAGTTTTTAATGTTTCTGCTGCAGAAGAAACTTCAATCTCAGTCTTTTTTTAAAACAAAAAGCTTCAGAATACATCAGAACACATTTGCTTTAATTGATTTGCCGGCTGATGAATGTTTAGCAGCCGTATAAGCCGACTGACTGACATTAGATTGTTCTTATAAACAGACTCGATGACTTACAGAAGCACCTGACTGTCAGCTGGTCGCTCCCGTCTGTCCACTTTTTACAGTTAACGTTGAAAAAAAGACAATTTAACGCTCCCGTTGCATTCAGAGATCAGTCTGCTGGACTGGTGCCTCCTTGAAATTAGTCTTTTTCTTTGTTTTTTTTGGTCAGTGTAACCTACTGACTTAAAATTAACCAGCTACATGAACCTGACTCCAGCCCTGCACCCACCGTCTCCATTGAAGGTTATTTTGCAGCAAACAAACCGAAGGAGTGGCGAATTAATCAGGAAGTTAGCCTCTGTTCTCTCTAATACTAATACTCTGCTAATATTTTCTCAAGCGCTGTTTATCCTCTGCTTGAAAGTCTGCCAGAACAGCTACTACACACAGATGATGATGATGACCCTGAACTCGCTTCTCTTTTTAAAACAAAACCACAAACTATAGCTTCAAATCTCCAGTCGCTAAAAACACTGAACACCACACGAGCTGCAGAGGTAGTTATTATGGCAGCACTGTTTGTTCTGGGTTGAATCATATGTTTAGGTGTCAGGGTTTTTTTTTATTTTACCTTTTTTTTTTTTTTCCTGTGTTGGTCCCAAAACTTATCCGTCTGTCGCGCTTTTAGCTGATTAACTTGTTGGCCGTTGTCCTGTTAAGTCAGATTATGAAGCTACGGCGGTTACGTAGACGGCTATTTCTCTCAGGAAGGTGTTAAATTCTCAGGTTTGTCGGTGTTCTCGTTTACGTCACCCTCCTATAAAACGTATCGCAGCGATGCAACATCTCCCGAGGCGTTTGCAGGGGTTTATGGGAGCGATACGGCTCGTTGTATGTTATTGTTGCACCTGCAAAGTTGAGTCAGTCCCTAGTGTCCTAGATTTGATGGTAAGCCAGCCAGCCAGACACTAAGCCAGCACACACTGTCATGTAACAGCTGAACAACAGAAAACAAAGGGCAAACTCCCCCGCGGACGTTAGACTGTTTTTCCTGTTTGTTTTCTTACCTAAAGAGGAGGAAGAAGAAGAAGAAGAATAGAAAACAATACATGCAGTCGTTCTTAATGAGATTTTCAGAAATAAAACGTATCGGCGTGAAATAAAATCAGTCGGCACAGACTAAAAGAAGGAAAAGAATACTATCTTGAACAGGTGTGACTGCTCGGTTGTGTCCACATGAACTCAAACTGCGATTTCCTGCTTATTTAACCTGATTAGGTTTGTAAGTGGAGGCAAGTTTTTATTTGTATAGCACATTTGAACAAGGCAATTCAAAGGGCTTTTACCTGGAGCATAAAGTAAAAGGACAACTAAAGTGTTACATTTGGAAATAAAAAGAAGCTAGGAATGAGAGCAAAAGTTGAATTTAACACTGAAATTGAAGGAAAAAGTTTGACAGGTGACGGAAACTAGAGGTCAAGTTTGAGGCTACAAACCAAATAAACATTATGATGTTGCACAATGCCCCCCAAAAAATAAAATAATAAAGTCCCTATAAATGTTGTCTTTCCCTCCACAGTTGGTTAACATCAATGAAGGCTACATGTCCTTGATGAGTGACAACGGAGACATCAGAGAGGACCTGCGTGTTCCCGAAAACGACGTCGGCAAGGAAATCGAGTCGAAGTTCGAAGCGGGTGATGAATTCATGGTGAGTTTAAATTTTTTTTAAAAATATATATCCAGATGCTTTTGTTATAAAGACCTGATGCACAACTGTAAAGTAACTTTTGGATGTTTACAAAATGTGATTTCTTAAATGATGCTACAACAACCTGATCGCTTCAGGTGTGAAGCTGCCGTCTCGTTTTGTTTTTAATACTATACTGATGAAGAGTTGTGTAAATTGAAAACTTGAGCCGCGTGTTTAAAGTTTCAGATGACTGACTCGAACATGTTGTCTGTTTTCTCTTTCTCTCTCTCTCTCGCTCCGCAGGTCACCGTCATTTCTGCCATGGGGGAGGAATGTGCTGTCGCTACCAAGGTCCTGGCCAGCAAATAGGGAGACGGACTTTGCTGCCCTGGCAACAAGCACCACCCACAACCAGTCTCTTGCATTCTCATTGGTTCTGTCACCAAAGCGTCGGCCTTCACAGACAACCTCAAATCATTCTGTTGTGATTTTTTTTTTTTTTTTTTTTTTCTCCCCCTCTCTCATCATTGATCTTATTATTTTCTCCCTCCTCCTCCCCCCCCTTTTTTTTCTCCCCCCTCAATTTTCCTCTTTTCTCATTTGCTGTTGGGAATGTTCCACTGCAGCTCGCTGCATGGTCCTCTTGCCTGATCACTGAGGTTTTGTTTGGTAACAAATCTACTTTATATAAAAACAACTTCAAAAAATAATGATCAGTTGCTCATTCCTGCTTTATTTTTTGCCTTCAAAAAAAAAGTGTTGGTTTCGCCACTCGCATTCCTGAATGTTTAAAATGACGACGGGGATTCAGCTTTTGTATGATTATTTTTTTATATTCTTTAAATATAGCAGGTCTAAAAGCCTTTTGGAGGGAAGGGTAAGGGGAGGAGGGAGGGGGGAGGCAGTTTTTTGAGTTAAAGCAGTGGGAGGGAAGGGTTGCCCCCACCCCCACCCAGTAGATGCTTAAAAAAAAATCTGGTTTCAGTCGTCCCTCTAGCAGCCATACCGCTTTTCCAGCATGGCCTTTGCTCTGGTTCCTGAGTGGATTGGGTGCGATAAGGTCCGGTTTTTCCCTCCCGAATCGCTGGGATTGGTAGCGGCTAGCGCATACGAGCACTTGAGGTCCACCCCAGCATGTCAAAAAAAAAAGCTCTAAAACCAAGAAAAGAGAAAAGATTTTTTTTTTTTTTTAATTTCTTCTTCTTTCCCCCCAAAAGAAGAACAGAAACAAACTTCAGTGATGAACCCTCATAATGCCAGTCTCTCTGTCTGTAGAAGTTTGAGGGGGGGGGGGCGTGAGGGTCCTGTGCGCTCGCACACACCTCTCGTCCAACCAGGGCGGTCGAGGGCTCGCGCCCCCCGCCGCCGCCGGCCATCGCCCCCCAATTCCCAACCCCCCACCCCCCCCACAAAAAAATACAAAAGGAGTGTTATTTTTCTGTTTTTGAGAGGCGTGAGTGTGAAGAGGTGTGGGCCTCCGAAATGTGGGAGGCGGTTTGCAGTGAGGTGTGTGTTTATTTTTAATTTTTTTTTTTTTCTTTTTTTTTTTTTTTTTTTTTCTTCTGAGGGACTCAATCGGGTTGGGGAGGGTGGTAGAGTCGCAAAAAAAATTTTTTTTTTGTTCACTCGAGGCCTTTGTCACCTGACTGGAGATGGCAAAAATAAAAACGTTGAAACAAATGGACAAAAACTGCAAACTATGTCTGTCTGGTTTTGTGTCTCTTAAACTTTGGTAATCGTTCACTGATTACTGAAATCACAGACGAGGTGTTCAAACCCTTGCAAAGGTATTCAGATCCCTCCTCTTTTATTTTTTTTTGTTTTTTAAAGGTTTATTTTTTAAGCTTGAGGGCTCAAACCTGCAGGGGAAACAATGTTCTGCTCAAAAACGTCTTAATAAAACTACTAAAACACAAGTATTACTAACAGAACGGAGCGCGTAGAAGCTCCTGGAAGAGTCTACACTATGTCATTAAAAAGTGCTGCTGCCGACTTTTGCAAGTTTAAAATTGTTTTCAACCTTTTTTTAAAGTACTTTCATCCTTTTTATTTTATTATTTTTTTCTCCAGAATGCTGATAACAATAAATACACAAAGCAAACGTCCTGCCTTCAGATTTTTACTTCAGATAAAGTATTCAGTGTTTTAAAAAAAAAAAAAAAAAAAGGGTCCACTGTAAACAAATGTTGGTGATTTTAAATGCTTTATATACTCTAAACTCTTGAAACAAGTCACATGCACATGAAGAAACTGTCCTGACTTATCAGAGCGACTCGCACCTGCGTCATTTGTGACCTTTATCATTTTTTCCACCTTATTTCTCAATTTCTGTTGGTTGGAAACCCAAACAGGGTGGTGAATTAAAAGCGGAAAAAAACATCCTAAAAGTCTCATAGGTGTTCAGCTGGGTTGAAATCTGGTGACTGTGAAGGTCTTAACATATGGTTCACATCATTTTCATACTCATCAAACCGTCCAGTTAATAAATTGGGGCGTCGTTATCCTGGAAGAGAGCAGACCTTTCATTAAAGGATAAAGGTGACGACTCGCAACACAACTTTGGGGGCAAGTGGACCCAAAACCATATCAGCAAAACGCCCCCTAAAGCAAAACAGAGCATGTGCTGTTATCTCGTTGTACGCCACATATGCACTCGCACACGTGTTGATGCACTATAGAGTGAGAGGTGACTCATACAGTGCATGGAGCTGCTTACTTAAGACTCTTAAATGTGCATTTCGGTTTATAAAATCTAAGCTGAAATGCTTCAAATGTCTCATCACAGCCCCAAAAATATTCAGGTTACTGTTTGGGAGAAAATTTGGACATTTAAAGTTTAAAAAATGGGTTATTAAAATAGTTTAAAGTGGAAAAAGGAGGGTTTTTTTTAAAGTGTGTGCACAGAAAAAGGATTTTAAACTATTGATTAAAAAGCAGGTTCATCAGTTAATTTGTGACAGCAGGCTATAAAGGCTTTCACAAAATGGATGCTGCAGAAGAGAAGAGCGGAGCTGCAGTTAAATACTAACTAAAAGCATCTTTTGTGTGTGTGGATTTTGAAGTCATGGCAGCAGAGAAAGAAAGACTCTACAATTACAGACACACCCTGCCTGAATTTCTCCAGCGTTGATGTGAAGATGAATCATTCACTTGTGCCTGCTTGCATATCTGCACACTGAGCCGCCACCACGAATGGCACACAATGGAAAGAAGGATGAATGTTTTCTGTCTCTCCGTACCCATCCGACCAGTTCTGGGTTCTCTGACTCATCAGGAGGGATTTTATTTTTTCTCTTCCTGTGTATGTGTGTGTGTGTGTGTGTGTGTGTGTGTTGTTCATAGAAATGCAGCTGAATGAGCAGCGCTGGTCTGAGGCCCAGTGCAGAGCCGGGGGTAGCGCGTGTGTGTGTGTGTGTGTGTGAGGAGGTGCTCAATGATTAACCAGGCTCAGCAGGTTTATTATCAGGGTGTGTTTGGGCTGTAGTTGACCTTTGGACTCCGCTCATCCGACCTAGACAGCTGATAAAAATAGGTCACAACAGGAAAAAAAGAGAAATTCAATACTCTGGTGTCCTTTTGTTTCCATACAGAGAAACTTGTTTAAAAGTTTATCTGAAGCTTAAGATGAAGTAGATATCTTTCAATGTTACAGTCACTCAACAGGGAAACACAAAGAGGGGATTTGTTGCTAAAAAAGACTGTAAATGTGTCAGATATCCACTTTAATATGACTAACTCAGACTGATGAAGCTGAATAGAAGCTTCACGTCTACTTTTTGAATGCTTTTTTTTGCACGAAATAACAATTTGGACACATTAAAGCACATTTGAAGGAGATATTTTGATATCCAGCATGAACAAGAAGAATTATTACTGCATGAAAAACATGTTTCACTGCTCAACAGGACGCCTGGCTGCTGTTTTTTTAAGACACACATGAAAAATTGTGAATCTTTCCTTTAAATAATTTAATATTTCCGGCTCATAAAATAAAGCTAAAATGAATGTTTTACTAGTTGTGTAGGAATTGTGCAACGCAAATAGTTTCCACACTGCCAGATTCCAGATTTATGTGAGGAAAAAATGTTTATTTCTAGTGTTTACCATATATGGTAAGGGCGTTTCACCAGACGCACGTTACGTAGTCGCTGCGTCACCTCCGCTTCGTCCTTTCACGTCCGCTCGCGTAACATGGCGCCGGTAAGTCGTGGCGGCTCCTCCTGATTTTACCCGATTCCTGCTTAATATCGCTGTTTTTTTCACGTATCCAGGCGACTAACCAGTAAAATAAACTAAAGCTTTAACCGTACAGCTGCCTGTGTGAACTTTAACTGGCTTTTATCACGAAGGAAACTAAGAAATTAGCAGAATTAGCATTAGCTTCACGTTAGCATAGTTAGCAGTAGCTTCACGTGTTCATTCATTCATTGACCGGAGACCATTGAAATAAACGCGTTTTATGTCATGTTAGTGATTTTCTTGCCTTTTGACTGTTAAACTTGTTACATACCGTCTGTTAACATGTAGACTAATGGCCACTTGTCAGTTCGGCTTTACTTTAATGTTCCCTGTTTCTTCTGATAGCTTTAAAGTTAATGTCATTTATATTAAAGTCAATCCATGAAACAAACTGCCACAGTGTCAGCGTTGCCAACAAACTAAACATTAAGTGTCAGCTTTTTCTTATGTAAAACTATTTATATTATAAATATGTTAATGCTGTAGCACTGTGTTTCAGTATGAATGAAAAGTGCGTACAAATAAAATGTATTATTTAGTATTACTAATACTGCCCAGTGAAAATACAGTAAAAATCCTGCAGTTAAATATATTAAGTGAATAGTTGAATAGGTGTAATCAGCACAGTGTATTTAAATTTAGGTAACTTATATAATGCTGGCTGGATTCATCAATAATAATGCATCATATGTTAATAGTTATATTTTGTGTGTAAAATCTGAATCTGCAGTTTAACCAGTAACATTAATCTGTCAGGTAAACATAGTTTGCAGTGTTTTCCTCTGAATTACATGTTAAGTTACATATTTATAAAGTGCTTTGGGGCACAGTGAGTTAGAACAGAAACATAATTCACTATTCATAGTTATAATAACATGATAATAAATCTAACTGTCGGAGGCTCCAGGCTGTTTCCTGTCTTGCCAGCTCTGGAGGTTTCTGATCCTGTTCCCTGCTCTTTTCACCGCACAGATCAAACAGAAGAGGCCGACAGTCGGCAAGAAGTCCAAGAAGGGAGCTGGATGGAAGTTCACCTTGGACCTGACCCACCCTGTGGAGGACGGGATCCTGGACTCTGCCAACTTTGTAAGTCTTAACTGCAGTTATTGGTCATTTTCACATTTAAAACTCCAGAATATTTAATTGAAAAGTCTGTAAAACCCCCAGAATATAATTATCTTAGTCTTTTCCCCAAAACTAAACCTCAGAAAGGGTTTAACTTAGTGATCTTTGCGGGCAGCTAACCTGGTGTACGGACTAGGGCTCCCTTCCCTAGCTCCACATTTACTAGGGCTCTCTTCCCTAGTGTGTCACTGTGCTCTGTCCAATAGGAAACCTTCCTCAAAGAGAGGATAAAGGTCAACGGGAAGACGGGGAACCTCGGTAACATCGTCCAGGTCGGCCGCATGAAGAACAAGATCAACGTCTCGTCTGAGAAACAGTTCTCCAAAAGGTGACGGAAGAAGCTATCGCAGCCGATCGTCTACATTTTACTGAGAAATCCTTCTTTTTATTGCACTTATAAAGATCTGGCACCGATCAAACCTCTCCTCTCCTCTCTCTCTGTCAGGTATCTGAAGTACCTCACTAAGAAGTACCTGAAGAAGAACAACCTCCGCGACTGGCTGAGAGTGGTGGCATCCGACAAGGAGACGTACGAGCTGCGTTACTTCCAGATCAGTCAAGACGACGAAGAGTCTGAGACGGACGAGTAAACAGCTGTCTGTGTGTCAGCAGCTGGAGCAGAACGAGAGAATAAACGTGGAGAGAAAAAAGAAAGTTTCTGTCCTGTGGTTCTTTTTATTTCTTCTCCTCACATGAAGCAGTTCACTAAACTGCCACTAGGTGATGCTACAGATGCTTTCATGATGAATTATTATAACTACAGCTGCTTTATTTGGCTGCAAAACAAAGTTTGTCAAACATAAAATGTATTAAAAAACATTAAAATACAAAGAAGAAATGCTTCAACCTGAGATATAACATGATATAAACTACAGTCTCAACAAACTTTAATCATGAATAAATAAAAACGTCACCAGTTTTTACTCTTGAGAATTTGACAGTTTGATGATTTGAGAGAAATTTATCCTTTCAGACCTTCTAACACTTCTTCTGTCTGATCCGCCACGCAATGATTTAATATTCATGAGGATATTTTTAGACTTTCCTCTGATCTCTGCAGATTCTCTAGTGAGTTTAATGACTCATCTCAGTTCTCCAGACTTCTAAAAATGTTACCAAAGAGAAAAAAGAAACGCTCTCATCCAGCAGCAAACAGGAAGGAGGAGTCATGAGTAGACAGTTTGTTTTAAAGGGTCACAAGAAAAATAATATCTTTATTATTATATAGTACCTTTTAAATACAGAGTTTACAAAGTGCATGAAACAGAAAACAACAACAGGTCCGACCTGAAAAAGAAGGCGGCTGAAGACAATAAAGAAATGATAAGTTTAAAAGATGATCAAAAGACGACGTCACATAAAAGCGAGTCTGTAGAAATGAGTTTTAAGAAGCTGCTGAATCTGAGAGCCTCGTCTCCTCAGGCAGGTCTGATGTTTTTCCATCAGAGCCTCGACTCTGAGGTTGCACCCCTTCATATGAAGGGAAATAACGAGCTTCTGATGTTATTTTTCTGTAACTGTGGGGTCAGGATGTTAAACAGTTTACGGCTCGTGGGCCAAATCCAGACATTTTCCTTTAGTTTGCACTAAAATTTAAACATAAATCAGCAATGAACACAAGCTAAAGTAATAAACCCTAATAATTATTACCTTATAACATCTGATATGAATAACAGGTTCATAATTATATGGGACCAACTTTATTCTTTAACAAATTAAAAGAAACAATCTGCCTCCAATTAATAGTAATATGTGTCAGAATCAGAGATTAAATGGCTTTAAACCAAATCTGATATTTATAATTGAACACTAATATAATAGAAAGAGACTGAAGTTTGTTTTTTAGGCTACTAGTAATATTATAAAATACATATTACAGGCAGGGACTTCCTATTAAATCTCCCTCATGACATTTAAGCTCATTATTATACTCATAAACAGGTTTATTGTTATTGCATCCTCATAAATGAAAAGGTCACTTCAGCTCAGGTGGAAGAAAATAAAAATTACAACACATTGAAATATCGACAAAGCACAAAACCTCCTACCAGCAGAGTTTCCTGATTGGTGGATTTCACTTTGGATGATGAGAATAAGGAAAGCTGCTCATATTCAGGCACTAAAACCGATAATATTATGTATTGAATGTCCTTAACAAATAATATTTTTTGTAGTTTTCTCAAAAAAGTGCATTTTTCAGTAAGGAGGTTTTGCTCTTCAATCAACCTGTTGATTTTAAAGTTGTGTTTTCATGTGTCGGAACAGTTTTCCTACATATCCCATGAGCTTTAGCCACCAGGCTGCTGTCACAAAGCATCATGGGAGCTGTAGTTGTCGCTGTTTGGAATCTTAAAACCATCAAACCCACGGTCTCCTCTTTATTAAACGTGAAAAGGCGGCGTCCGTCTCGTATGAATCGCTTCAGGCTGCCAACAAAGAAGAAAAAAAAAAAACCCACCAACCCTTTTATTCCCTCTTAAACAGAAAAGGATGTTTCTTTTTTTTTTGCTTCGCTCCTGTTCTTTCTGTGTGAGTGTGTCTGGATTCACTCCCATCCGCTCATCTGTTGCGTATAAAGCACGTAGCCTCAGGAATGCATCCACCTTCAGATTCCCAGCAGTCAAACACCGGCTCGCTGCGTCTCAAAGCTTTATATAAAAGGAAGGAATCACACAGATATTAGATTTTTTTTTAGATTGAAATTGAATAAACATACATGTCAAAGTAAAGGCTGAGGGGAAAAGACAGAGAAATATGATAAAACGTGGAGTTGTGGTGCGTGAATATATTGTTAAAGAGCTATTTTAGTGTTCATAAATGCATCCTACATGTCTGCAGGGTCTTTACTGCTGATGTATGGACATGTTTTAACTCTTCTGTGGGTTCAGAGATCCCAATGAATCCTTCGAAAAGTTGGTTATAAACCACTGAAGAGGAGAGTTGATGGTCGTCAGGGTTTGTGTGCAAAGCTGGTGTTTGCACAGCAATGTTCAGGCATGGAAATGAACAGTTTTATACACTGTCATTGTATTTTACAGTGAAATAAACTCATTGTCCCCATATGAGGACATCATTTTATTTTAAAAACTACTTGCTGTTTAAAGATGATGTTTAGTTTTTATAATTATCAGGTCCTATTAATCCCAAACAGCTAGGAGAAATTAAAAATGCACACCAAACAAAAAGCTCAGGAGGTTAAAGGACGTGTTAACAATTGTTCAAGTGTGTCTTAAAACAACAGTCAGATTTCAAACTTGGCTCAAATCTCAGGGCTCGGACGCTGGGGGTGAGCTGGGAGAGAGAACTGGGTGTTGTGATTACAGAGGAGATAATGGAGGGACATCTGGGATAATGTGAGAACAATACCTGTAATCGGACAAGAGCGATACAGGTTAAGATACTGCATGGAGCACATGTTGACCCAAATCGTCTCTCCAAATACAGGAAGGATGTCTCCCCATTCTGTCTTAAATGCAGGACAGAAATTGGTGATCTTACTCACTGTTTCTGGTCCTGTGTAAAAACCCCAACCCGGTTAACCCTAACCCTTTTCCCCAACCCTAACCCTAACCACCCATCCCCTCCACCTCACACTAACCTCCCCTTGCCTAACCCTAACCTATCTACGCCACCCACCCATCCCTTAGCCTAACCCTTACCCTGACCTCCTCTACCCAAGTCCTACCCTCACATCTCCCTTTCTAACCCCAACCCATCCCTATTATTTATTTATTTATTTATTTTCTCTCAGCCCTCCTACCCCTGCCCAACTTGGATCCTTGGTTCTCAAGGAGGGACTTTTAGCACTTTCCATCCTCAATTTCCTAACTCTAACCCTTTTCCCTAACCCTAACCCTAACCACCCATCCTCTTACTTTTACCCCAACCCGAAACTTACCCACCTCCCTCCCCTCACCTTGACCACACTCCTTCCTTCCTACCCTAACCCTAACCACACCCACCCCCTACCTACCTATCCACTAGCCTAACCCTACCCCATGCCTCCTCTACCCCGGTCCAACCCTCACACCCCACCCCACCCCCATTTATTACTAATTTTTTTTTCCTTCTCTCTCGGCTCACCGACCTCTGCCCTTTTTTGGATCCATGGTCCCTTAGGGAGGGACAACTTTCTTCCCCTTCCCCTCTGCTCTCTCGTACGTCCTGTCAGTAGGCCTGCGCTACTCACTCTACCACTCACCCCAACCCCAACCCCAACCCTAACCCTAACCCTAACCCTTCCCAGTGATTGTGTGGCCGACACAAACCACAGAAAACTGTACAATGTTAAGACATTCTGTGCCAGGAAAAATATTCTAACACACTGGATTTCGGACAAAGCCCCACCTGTGGCGCAAGACACTAGTGGAATACCCACCTCTGGACTTTATTACCTGTCTTTTGCACTCCAAAACTAACGCCTTCCAAAGAATATGGAAGCCATTTCTTGGCTATACTAATGTACACATCTCTGCTATACTGACAAGAGCATTTGTGTGAAATGCTCTTGTGTTTTCTCTATTTTCCCGTTGTACTTTAACCTATATTGTATAAGATACCTGTCACATTTACCTGAAATGATAACTCTGTTTGGGTTTTTGATTTTTCTGTTGTTGTTCCCTGCTTGTTGTTGTTATTTTATTATTTTGTCTAGTCCTGTCTTCTTTATGTCTGTTTATTAAAATCAATAAAAAACGACAACAATCCAAATCGTTTCAGGTCACTTGCCCTTCCTCATGTGTCTGATTACCCTGAGTGTTTCCACCTGTCCCCTCACCTGTTCCCCGTTCCCTCGTCAGTTCTGTCTGTGTATATAAGCCCTGGTTTTCAGTTCTTTGTTGGTTCATTTTGTTTCTTGTCTCGTCCATGTTCTTCTGTTCAAGCCTGTTTATTTTTGTCATATCTGAAAATGAAGCCTTTTCGTTCACTGTGTCTGGGTCCTGCCTCCAAAACTTCATGACAGTCAGGTTGTGAGATGTCTGGTGAATCAGTAGCGTTATGATGTAAACAGAAATAAGTTTATCATCGTCCATCTGCAGCAAAGTTACACTTCTTTCTAGTTTCCCCTCTGTCGATGCACGTATTAAAGGATAAGTTCAAGCGTGTCTTAAAAGGAGCCCAAATGAACACATTGAAACATGTTTTTTTTGCTGATAGTCTTTTTTTTTTAGTGACATTTACTTAAATATGTAGCCTCCGCGTGTGTGAAATGTGTTTAAAAGTTATCTGAAGCTAATATGAAGCTTCATCATCCAAATGAGTCAAATCAAGTAGATATCTTTCAGCATTACAGTCTTTTAGTGCCAAAGTCCCTCTTTTTGTTTCTATACTTCCACCTGCAGCTCAACAGGGAAACACAAAGGCTTCAGCAGCTCCTCTCATAACTCTCCTGTGAAACAAGAGGGTTTTTAAACTGACGTCGTGTAACCGTGTCTGCAGGTAACGCTGCAATCCGACTCTGTGTATCAGATAACCATCAGATTACAACAACATAACTTCCTTTACGTACGGCGTGTGCAGTCCAGAGAGGGTTCCTTCTGTGTTTCAGTGAACAGACTGTAGCTGCAGACGCTTCGGATCGTCTGTTAGCTTTAATATGTGTGATTGACAGGTGGATAAATGAAGCAGCAGCAGCAGCAGTGTTGCTGAAATGTGAGTGTGGTTTGGAACATGTTGATCAGACAAAATGACTTCAAAACACCATGAAATGCAAACAGAAAACATGAGAGTGTTGTCGTCCACAAGATGATCACAGTCCTGCAGTTCAGGGGAAATTCGGGGGAGTAAAGTTAAAGAAAACAGCCTCTTTTTCTTTACCAAACATGGTGAGTTAAACCCAGATGATGTCAGAGTGATGTCATCAGTGTCATCTCTAGTGTGGGCTTGGATGCTATGAATTTATAAACTGGAAGTTTGCATTAAAAAGAACTTGAGTTGGAGGAGTTTTAAAGACGTGTGTTTACCAGGATCTAATGGAAGATGCTTGAATTGCATTGTGGGAAATGTAGGATCTAAAGCTGTTTCAGATTTGACTATTCTTCTTTTAAACTGCCTCTTATGAGTCTCTGAACTTTATTAAAGAGCAACGCTAAACCACTTGAGTACATCTTTAAAACGATAAGAACTAAATGTGGTATTTATCCTTTAAATAATCAATATTCGACACCACGTGGTGATGTCATTATGTGCACTTCCTGTTTAATCCACCATGCAGAGGCCACAGCTGATGGGAAAAGACTAAAACCTACAAAATAAGTTGTTTAAAGAAAAAGTGTGTTCCAAAAACTGATGAAGACTGTGTGATAAAGTCTAAAGCTCCTAAAGAAGCTTGAGTTGGGATTGTTTTGTCAAAGCACTTATATGAACTTTAAAAGATGTGTAAAGCTTTTGTTAACTTTAATCAGGTGGATATTAGCATCTGCAGGTCTTGAAAAGTCTTAAAAAGTATTTCCCAGATTAAGGTTTTGAATATTTCCTCTTTCCTGTTGTAAACATTAAAATTAATCATATGTTTGTATTTATTTGTGTGTGTTTGCTGTCAGGAGACAATTTGTATCTATAAACTACAAGTGAGACAGTAGATTGTGTTGCAGGAAGCTGTTTAATCCTTTTTAGCTCTTGATTTCAGTGAAGATGAAGATGTTAGTTAAAACTTAAAGTCCTCCACAGAAAAAATGTGTTTTTCTTCCTGTGCTTTCAGCCGAATGTTTGAGCTTCTTTGTTGCAGAGTTTGTTTTCACATTCATCTGCTGAAAGCGGAAATTTTTTCTGAGCTCAATAAAAGATAAACAGGCGTGACATCACAACTAGTCTGAGCCAATCACGGTCCAGTGTGCAACTTAGACGAGTTTGATGTGGAAACTTGAAGTCACCAATAAAGAGAATGAACTTTACTAACTTCTCAATTTTGTTTTGTTGAATCCATCAACAATCTGCCGCTTTTCTGGGTCCTGATCATGCTTATTGATTGATTATATCACTAGGAATCATTGTTACGGCTGTGAAACACTGACAAAAAAGTGAAATAAATATAAATAAACGAATGTGTTTCAGACGTTATTGTCTCTGTCAGTCGTTCTTTCACTGGTAAGACTTTAATGTGGAATTAAAAAAAGGTCTTTAAAAGTCTGCAGAAACCCTGATTACAATCATATCAGCCTAAAAACTGGACACACACACACAGCTGGTCAGTTCCCAGCCCTGCTTGCACATATAAAGAGTAAAGAAACGTCACCTCTGGCAGCTGCAGCACCAACTCAACTCAAACACACACTTACAGGAGCTATTCTTTCCTCCCGCCTATGAATGAATGATGACAGACACACACACACACACACACACCTGCTCAGTCTCAGGTGTTCAATAATGTAACAGCCTGGTCACATGATGTCAGGTCTGAATGATTAACGCCACTGCCACCGCCGTCTCCTCTCATCACCATTTCCTGCAAGTCTGCAGAGGACGAGGACTCGACCTGACGCTTCTTCTTCTTCTTCTGGGAAAACACAACGTGAGTGTATTTCCTGTCTGCTCAGGTGTTCGTCTTTAAACTGCATGATGGGTGTTTTTGTCAGTATTTGTTTATATTTCAGCTACAAGCAGGTGACCGTCCAATCTTTACTCTCCTAAATCCTAAAACCTGTTGATGTTAGTCAGCTGTTTATCAGCTCAGGTGTTGGTTGAACTCGTCTGTTGATGCAGTAACTTCATGTTTTTTTTGGAAGTTGGTTCAGTTTGGCTCCTCTCCGTTGTGAAAGTGGATCCTTCTCGGTCTTCATTAATGTTTCAGAGAGGGAGTCTCGCTCTAGTGAGTGAGGACAACAGCTGATGGTATCCCATCATCACCTGCTGGCTCACATCATCGAGGTCAGACAGGTGAAACACTGCGGCCTGTCAGCACCGATGCAGCTAAACGGCTTAATGAAGAACTGGTGCAACATACTGGTTTTCTACACTGGAAGAAAAAAAACAGCAGCAAGACGCCAATAAATAACAGAAAATAACCATTTCATAAAAAATACACTAACTGTTCTGTAATTAAAATGAAGTTTATAGATTTAATTTTACATGAAATTTTGTGTATTTTTTAATTTTTGTATCTTTTGAATTTTATAAGTTGAGTTTAATTACATTTAATAACATTTAGGTTGTATATTTAATCAATATTTAACGTAATAAAATGATTTATCAATGATAAACATGTGATTTACCTTTTTTAAAATGTCAAAACACTGATCAGCAAATAACTGGGACTGTTTTCTAAACCGATGAAATAGTCGCTTTTCTTTAATTTGAAATAGTTCTAATACTTTATTAGCGTTTTCTACCAAAACACTGCATATACTTCAGCACTGGTTGATTGATGGCGGACATCACCAGTCGTATTCCAAAACCAGGATCTCTGCAGGTCTTAAAAAGTCTTAAAAAGCTTTAAAAAGTTTAATTCACCAGTTTAACTTGGTGAAAACTGCAGATAATTGACTGTTTAGGTCAATATTTGTGACAGCTGTCTGAAATATTACAGCTGTCTGTCAACCATTAAGACCAATTAATCAGTGCAGAGTTTTAGTGAGTAAATATGGTCTAAATGTTCTTTCACATCACTCATCAATTTAATGAATATTAGCAGACTATAACGGTTCCTGGCAGAACTTTAAGGCTTTCAAGCTGCTCCAGTAAAGAACATTAACACATATTTCTCCTCTGCTTTTCAGAGTGTTTTCCCTCCGTTGGGATTTTTCTCCTTTGAATCAAAGTAGCAGAGAAAGAGAGAGAAGAGCTGATGAAGATGTTGGTGACGAGAGTGAAAGAATGATCCATCCATTGACAGAAGACGCAGACAAACTCTCATAAACAGGTAATAAACAGGTGCAGTGATGGCGGCGTGGCTGGGCCGGGTGTCCTGGGGCGACGCCTGGTACAACATGTACTCCCGCCTGCTGCGTACCAAGCCTGTGGGCGCCATGGCTCACGGCTCCGACGACCTCACCGAGCTGGGCGAGAGCTCGGCGGTCGGGCTCGCCAAGGTCCTGACCACCGTGGACCTGGTGTCGCTCGGCGTGGGAAGCTGCGTCGGCACGGGGATGTACGTGGTCGCTGGGCTGGTTGCCAAGGCGATGGCCGGGCCAGGGGTCATCCTGTCCTTCATCATCGCAGCTTTGGCGTCCATACTGTCGGGTGAGACTTCAAGAGTCCAATACTACTACAGCACAGCATAAAGAGAAATTATGATGTTTTTTCTATCAGTGTTTCATGCAGTTTGCTCTTAAAAAACCTTAAAACACACTTGTGGTCACATTTTACAGCGTTCATGTGTGTGTTTAAAGGTGTTTGCTACGCAGAGTTTGGCGTCCGGGTCCCTAAGACGACCGGCTCGGCCTACACCTACAGCTACGTGACGGTTGGGGAGTTCGTGGCGTTTTTCATTGGCTGGAACTTGATCCTGGAGTATCTGATTGGCACAGCGGCGGGGGCGTCGGCTCTCAGCAGCATGTTCGACTCGCTGGCCAATCACAGCATCAGTAACTACATGATAACACACCTGGGCACGCTCAGAGGACTCGGTTAGTACGATAAGCGTGTTTGTCATTTTTCAGGAACATTAACATTAACACTGTCTAATAAAATACACTTTATAAAATGTTTATAAGTTGTAACTTATTATTGGTTTATGCATTATTTATGCATAATAAGACATTTGCAAGAGCAACTTTTGGTCTGGTAGTAAAAGAAACAGTTTGTCCTTTTACTTACTTCCCCTTAAATGGTCAATTTGACCACTTCTGGAAAAGAGAAGCAGAGCATCAGCATCAAAGTCAGTGTATTAAAAACTTTAAAAAAAATAAAAATCATATTAGCATTTATACCTGGAGACTTAACAGAAAGATGCAACCTGGCAACTGAAAAGCTGTCTTAATAATCATATGATAGATCTGTAAATAACTACAAAATCATTTTTAACCAAAGTAAAAACATTGAAATAAAGAAAATGTAGAATTTTTTTTGGCCAAGTGGAGGAGTTGTTAAAGTTTCATACTCAGAGGTAATGTGTACCTTTTATAAACTACACCTTATTAAAAAGTGGCATCCATTTTTAACTTGAACATTATTTAGGAAGTGTTTCAAGACTTGGGACTGTTTAATCTTCCTGTTCCAAACTGCAACAGGAAGTAACTTGGAAAATGAAAAGTTCAAAAGCTGCACGTCCCTCGTTTATTTTTCTGAAGCTAAACTGTCTACAAAGCCTTATATATGAAAGACAACTTAAAGAACAAAGAGGTAAAAGGTGAAATGTTCATGAGACGTTAGGAGACAGTCTGGACGTCAATCTTGCGTCTTCATGTCTCAGGTAAAGGTGAGGACACGTATCCCGACCTGCTGGCCCTGTTCATCGCCCTGCTGGTCACCGTCGTCGTCGCTCTCGGTGTGCGTAACTCAGTGGGCTTCAACAACGTCCTGAACGTGGTCAACATGGTGGTCTGGGTCTTCATGATCATCGCCGGACTCTTCTTCCTCTCCGCCAGTAACTGGGAGGCCGGCAGGTTCCTGCCCTACGGTTGGTCAGGGGTGAGATGCTCCGCCTCTCTGGTTGAACATGATTGGTTCAAATGAAACTACAAGTTGGATAAATGACCAAAAAGTCACCTGGAGGATGATATGAAGGCACAATCCCAACAGCTCTAGAGTCAGATTAGCAGATAATATTACTTCCTGTTGTTCCTGTCCAGGTGATGAAAGGTGCAGCTACCTGCTTCTACGCCTTCATCGGATTCGACATCATTGCGACGACGGGAGAAGAGGCCAAAAACCCCAACACCTCCATCCCGTACGCCATCACCGCCTCGCTGGTCACCTGCCTCACCGCCTACGTGTCGGTCAGTGATGTGATTAGTCAATTAATCGATTAGCCAATAACCGAATTATCAACAATTTGGATAAAACGTTTAAATTTTTTCTGGTTGCAGCTTCTCAAATGTGAAGATTTTTTTTACTTCTTTCTTTGTTTTATATCATTTTAAATGGAATATTTTAGGGTTTTGGACTGTTGTTTGGGCAAAAAAAGCTATTTTAAGACGTCCCATTGAGGACTGGGATGTTGTGATACAGTTTATAATGAAAGTAATTGTTAGTTACAGCTCTGATTTTACATGACGGAAGAAGTTTCCAAACCTTTATCATCTCCTTGGCTAAATGGTGTACACCAATACTGGTTTGAATGAATGAAGCCCTGAAGGTGTTAAACACTTCCGTTACCCCTCTCCTTCGTGCCCTCGGTACAGGTGAGCGTGATCTTGACTCTCATGGTTCCCTACAACCTGATCGACGGCTCGGCTCCTCTCATGGAGATGTTTGCGGTGCACGGCTTCCTGTGGGGGAAGTACACTGTGGCTGTGGGCTCCATCGCCGGGCTCACCGTCTCTCTGCTGGGCTCCTTGTTCCCCATGCCGAGGGTCATCTACGCAATGGCCCAAGACGGACTGCTGTTCAGGTGAGAATCACACACACGGAGGCAGAATTCGTTCGTACTGACCTTCTACACAGAGGCTAACTCCATGATGAACGTGTCTGCAGGTTCCTGTCACACGTGTCTGCGCTCACACACACTCCCGCGGTGGCGTGCGTGGTGTCCGGGAGCTTCGCGGCGCTCCTCGCTCTGCTGGTGAGCCTGAGGGACCTGATCGAGATGATGTCCATCGGCACCCTGCTGGCCTACACTCTGGTCAGCGTGTGTGTGCTGTTACTGCGCTACCAGCCTGACGAACACGCCGACACGCACCAGTTCGGCCCCGGCGACGACGTGGATGGCCTGAAGCACCGGGACGACGGCGCCGTTCCCACCAAAGACGACCAGATGCTGATCGGAGACGCTGACGGTTGGTCTTCTTACCACGCTGGTGGGACTGAAGGAGACGGAGACGACTCTGAGTTCCACACAGGTCAGGCCTCCCTGCTGAAAAGGCTTCTGGGAGGTCATTACTACACCTTGCGACTGCGGCTGGGAATGCCCGATGCGTCGGCCCGGCCAACGCCCGCAACTGGCCGCATCGTGACCCGCTGCACCCTCCTCCTCTTCATCATGTCCTTCCTCCTGTGGTCCACCGTCATATTCGGCGTCGAGCAGGGGACGGGGATCGGGGCGGTGGTTTCAGGCGTCATGGCCACACTGATGGCGGGATCCTTGGCGAAGCTTTTGATCATGATTATACAGCAGCCAGAGAGTGGGCGGAGACTGCCTTACATGGCGCCGTGTGTGCCCTTTGTTCCTGCGGCAGCCATATTGGTCAACAGCTACCTCATGCTCAAACTGTCTCCTCTCACCTGGGCCAGGTTCACCATCTGGTGCATCATAGGTGAGTTGAAACACATCTGATTATTGATCAGAAAGGCAACACAAACAGCAATAATGCACAAGAAGGTGTTCTGATATAAGAAAATAATGAACAAAGCAGAGACAACTGTTATTTTCTATAATGGAACACCTCAGAGTGAATAAATGATCTGAAGAAGTAAATTGTTTTGGGAATTTGTGAAACTTATGATTCTTTCAGTAACAGTGATTCAGTTTGAATGTAGTTAAGTCACCAGCAGTTTACATTCACAAACCAATGTTATAGCAATGTACTGTAATACATGCTTCCTTCCTGCAAGATTGTGTTTTCACTTTTGAAAGATTAAACTCGTCTGTGATTGTTTGATGTAATTTTTAAACTGATTCTCCTTCATGAACGAGACTGAAACATGAGAGATTACATTACTTCTCTCTACAACCCTGAAAAGGTGAATCTAGCTGGAGCAGGACTCTGACATCTGTTAGTCAGATGGTTTCAGTTGCTTTAAAAGTTGCACCGGTGCTTATTTTTTTTATTTTGTCCCGATCACATCCTCACATCCTTTAAGGTCTTCCTGTTGGTTTTAGAGATAACAAGACTCATTTAGAACAAGACGTTCGCTGCCATTCGAGTATTTTCCAGTGTTAAACTGCTCAGGAAATATTATAAATAGGGCCGTAACTAATGATTGTTTGAGATTATTGATTAATCTGCTGTTTTTTGGCCACTTAATCAATGAATCATTTTGTCTATAAAGTGTCAGAAAGTAGAGAAAAATGTTAAATGTCTTTTTTTTGTTTGACCAACCCAATGAAATGCAGCTTATTGTACTGAATCATAAAGAAAATCATCACATCATCATATGTGAGTGGCTGAAACCATTAAATCTTTTGGCATATTTGCTAAAAAAAAATGATTAAAACAATCATTTGATTATTAAAATAGTTGCGAGTAAGACATAGAAAGTGTAGTGAGCAGAGAGGAGAACAAACTGTACCTACTGTACATATGAAGCTTTGCATCCAGACTTGTTACATCTGCAGTTGGTTGGCAGATGAAAAACAGAGTAAAACCCTTAAGACTTCCCAGCTGGACAGTCTGACGTCTCTACCTGCTCTCCAACTGTCTGGAGTTACTGTTAAATATGAGTTTGATGCTTTAAACATGACCGTCTGTCCGTCCTCAGGTCTGTTGATCTACTGTTGCTATGGAGTGTGGCACAGCACGCTCGAGCTCAACGCCCGGGAGGAGCAAGCACACGCCAGCTCCTACCAGCGCTATGACGACCACCTGGACGACACCTTCTCCCCCTGCGATGACCTTTACCCCCAGGAGGAGCAGGACGAGAGACCCTATCAGGGCTGGTCCGCCCCGGAGGAGAGGGGGGGCGGCCACGGCCAGCAGCAGGAGGACCAGTATGAGGAACATGAGGGAGAGCAATATGAGGATAATGGTGACCAGTATGGATACCAGTCTGGCCCAGCAGGTCAGCACACCAGCAGAGGTTACAGGTCCAGGGGAAGGACCAATCACGGCTTTGAAGAGGAGGACTAAATATAGGAAGTTTTGCTGCCTTAAATGGACAAGATCAAAGCAAAGAATCAGAGAATGAATAAAACTTTTGAAAGCCTTTTATGTCAGACACTAAATCAAAACTCTCCAAGACAAAGTGAAGTCATATCATAAGATTTTATTCTAATATCTAGCAGCGAACCTTCTCCCTTCAGTTGTGGAAACCTGGCTTTGATCTCATGGGAGGAGAGAGGAGAGAGGATACGATGGGCACCTCCCATCACAGATGTTTCACTGAATGAGGCTCAAAGCAGCTGCAGAAGCTTCAGTACATTCTGGTAACTGCACCCACCTGGCATGACCGACAACAACCTCTCTTACCCTTTTCTTACAGTGCCGTCTGTCTGGACTTCATTTCCTCATGCAACATTCACGCACATATCAGTCACAGACCTATCAGTACGAAAGGTCATCCTGTGAAGTGACATTTTAGCAGTGGTGGAAGAAGTATTCAGATCCTTTACTTAAGTAGAAGTACAACAATGTAGAAATACTCCATTACACGTAAAAGTCCTGCATGAAAAATCACACTACTACAGTAAAAGTACATCAGTATTCTGAGCTTGATGTAGTTAAAGTATTGCAGTAAAAGCAGTGGTTTGGTCCCTCTAACTGATATATTATTATATATGACATCATTAGATTATTAATAGTGAAGCATCAGTGTTAGAGCAGCATGTTACTGTTGTAGCTGCTAGAGGTGGAGCTAGTTTACACTACTTTATATACAGTTAGCTAGTTTAGTCCACTGGTTCCCAACCTAGGGGTCAGGGTCCCTCCAAAGGGTCAGCAGATAAATCTGAGGGGTCTGAAATGTGACGTTTCTGAAGGTCTTATCAGTCTGCAGCAGCTGCTCCTCTGAATCCTGCAGGTTGTTGTTATTCAGCTGCTGAGATCTACCTTCTACTCACTGTTACTGTTTACAAGAGGAAAGAAGAAGAAACAACGTTCTGATATCTTTGATTTTTGCTGAAATATTGGATCATTTGAACATTTATTGAAATGAAAGCATGTGAGAAGTTTAGAGGGAGAAATCACTATTTGGTGGAGCTGTTAACAACTCATAGACATGTGAAATGTGACCCCGACTACACACTGCTTTTTGTAAGACGTCAAACACAAAAAGGTTGGAAAACACTGGTTTCATCTTTAACAATGTGTTGTATTTTAAAAGCTTGTTATATTATCCATTGTGTCAAATCTCCATCTGAAAAGTAATTAAAGCTGTCAAATAAATGTAGTGGAGTAGAAAGTACAATATTTCACTGGATGTGTAAATTGTACTTAAATACAATACTTGAGTAAATGTACTTAGCCACTTTCCACCACTGCATTTTAGCACTTCTCCTCTTCCAACCTGGAGATCATAAAAAATTTGGAAAGTCATGGATTGAATGTCTTCACTTTCAACAATCTCCACCCACATCAAAAACACAACCAGCTTCGATCTTTACAGGTTTTCTGATTCACCGTTGGCTTCTGATGACGTGTGGCGTTCCTGAGAGGTGTCAGACTCCATACTTATCTTATCCTTTGTAGATTCTTTCTACTTTCCAAGTGGACACATTCCAGATTGAAAAGATATTGCTGTTAGTTGGCAGACAGCAGAAATACTCCAGGAGGTAGAAACATTCTCATTGGTTAAACCTCAATGGAGCCAAAGAACCATTGTTTTTACGTAACTGGCAAACCTGAATGGAACAAGTAGAAATCTGATTATACCATTTGTTTAAAATTGAAAATTCACAGTTTTTCAGTAGCAGACATGAAAATATTGGCTTCTTCTTCTCTTATGTTTTATCTTTTTCACTGAGTTTCTGTCCATTATTTATTTGCTACAATCAATCAGTTTGTTTTTTAGCCCACTGAGGATTAACGTGACCAATAAGATGACTTTTATCTATTTAAATGAATGTTTTCATCTCTGCTTCCTCCGTCTCATGTAGTCTGGACTCTCAGAGACCCTGAATGCCACACGTCAGTTTTTGCTGTTTCTCTGGGTTTTGTTTGTGTGCTTTGTTTACAGTCGTGGCTGTGCGTTGGCAAACGTCTCCATGGTAACTCTCTGAAAGTGAACTTTGCGTTTGTATTTATCTTGTTTGGTTGAATGAATATTTACACCTCTGTTTAACTTCTGCAGCAACAAACTCTGTTAATGTGTGAAAATGAGAATCAGAATGTTTTGTTTTGTTTTATTCGTGTTATTGGAATAAATGTGAGTGAACTGAACGATGATGAAGAGTCTTTCTCAGTAAAAAGATATTTAAACTTTTATTATTTGTGACACCAGCCCAAAAAAACATATAATACAGGTGCATAATATAGTTAATACATGTTGGTTATAGTGTGAAATTGTGGAGGTTTCTGTCTAAAACTGCAAAAATGACAGTTATCGGTACACAAATCAACATATTTGCATGAGATTAAATAAGAGCAGGTAACCTCAGTCTTTGTTAAACAAATAACTGATATCGGCTGTCACTTCACTATTTAACACCTGTCGACAACCTATTAGGAAGAGTTTAAAGAACTGCACGATATACAGAAATTAAATAAAAAAGAGAAATTAATAATTGAAACTAAAATGATGAGGAAACAAGAAAGAGTTATAATCTGGGTAGAAATCTGAAGCAAAAGTATGTTTTGAGTGTGAACAGTGACTCATTGCTGATCTGCAGGTCATGCGTCGTTGAAAACTGAGGTCACGGTCGGATAACAGTTAAACTGTCCCATCCTGTCTGCAGAAAGTGTGACACGCTTGATACAGCTGAGTAAAGCATAATGATTACACACACACACACACACAGACAGTTTGACTCGACACACACGCTCACTATGATAGTTGTAGAAACGTCTCTCAGAAGCAGAACTGTTGCTGTTCAGTCTGATTGGTTGACTTAAATCAATTTGGGAAAGACCAAACAATCAGCAATGCAAAGAAAAAGCCCAAAGATCAAACAAGTCTATTACAGCGATACTTTTTGAGCTCTGCAGTGGTGCGTACTGTAAATAGTACAGTATGTAATGAGTGCAACTGTCAGGGCTTGAAACGGAAACATCAGTCTTAAAACAGCAATGCACTCTGACACAGTGGAGCTTCCCCAACAGGATACTGATTTTTTTTCTAATACTACTACAATACTCATGTGACAGATGTACGTTGAAGAGTTATTGGTATCCACTTGATATGTGTAACTCATATAAGCTTCATATTAGCTTCGGCTGAACTTTAATATGCATTTTCACACAGAATCAGGACTTCACACTCACTGAGATAGTTCGGTACGACTGTAAACCCGTCTACTCGACTCGCACGCCGCTCAAACCACTTACTCAAACTGTGCTCTAGACACTTCCTGTTTATACCAAACTGCTACCTACATCCTGAAAAAACCTCTTGGAGGTTTTTGGGGCTCACCGGAGTTTGGTGAGAATCACTGCTGCAGCTGATTGTCAGAGTGTGCACAACTCTTATTTAAAAAGGTGAGACTTGAAAACCAAAAAGACTTATTTAGAGTAAATTGAAGATTCAAACCTTGCAGCACAATGCGGTTACACCAGAAACTATCAAAGATAAGTCTGTTTGTGTGGCGTCAGCTAGCTTTTAGCTACATTGATAGCTTGTGTGCTATTGAGTTAGCTTGGCAACTAATGTAATGGTATCATGACTGGATGCAAAACACACACTGCAACTCAATGAAACTTCATTTCCTGCATATTTGACTACAAATATGTGTTTTTATTGGTTGACAAAGTTTAACTTAGAGGTGCAGTGTGTAAGATTTAGTGCCATCTAGTGGTGAGGTTGCAGATTGCAACCAACCGAATACCCCTTACAAGCATGTAAGAGAACCTACGGTGCCCTCTCTAGAGTCAATGTTTGGTTTGTCCATTCTGGGCTACTGTAGAAACATGGCGGTGCTACATGGTAGCCTCCATGATACAAAGGGCTCATTCTAAGCTAACAAAAACACAATTATTCTTATTTTCAGGTGATTATACACTAATTTAAACACATTTATGAATATATTCCATTTCAGCCAAGTCTGTTTTTGCTAGATGCTACTAAATTCTACAAATTGCACCTTTATGACAAACACACGTGAATGGGTTTTGCTTCCATTTAATTGAATTTGAATTAAGTGCACAGTGTCACAGTGCCATTTGATTATAAGGCAATAAGATCTGGTTCTTTGGCTCCATCCATTGAGATTTAATTCAACCAATAAGATCCTTTTAGCACCAAGAGAAAGTTTCTGTAACTGCGTGACTCTAGGCGCCAAACCTCTGCACGCTCACAAACAAGCATCAGCTAGATATTCAAATTGTAAAAAGATTAATACACGGACTTGGTTACGATCATGTACAGTCTATGAAATGAATTACAGACGTCTTCCCGTCATCCTTCGGCGAGCCACACACGCCTTCACACATGTGCGCTCTTGGCGTGGTTGGCGGGGGGGTCGAACGGCATGGCCGCGCCGCGCTGTCTGGAGTAGTAGAAGCTGTTCTCCCTGGTCGGGGACCCGGGGTCGGTGCCGTGGCAACACAGGATCATGGAGCCGCCCAGGAGACAGAGAGCGGAGCCGACCCAGCCGGCGTACAGAGAGAAGCCGAACGACATCAGACCCTCGGATTGGTGGACGCCGATGGGGAACCAGACGGTCGACACGATGCCACACACAGCTGGAAAACATATGAAGGTGGAGGAGTTAGACTGGAGGTTTTTCTGAATGGTGTTTGTATCTGGCTGCTCCGTCCCTGAAACTGCTGACAGGAACCACCTGTCCGACACATGAACCCCGGCAGGATGAAGCCTGAGCCGACAGACCGTGACCCTCCCTCCATCCTGCAACAGCTGGGAAAGACCCGAGTATCTCAATGTCATATCCACTTAGTCCTAAAACTGTCCTCTGAAATCAAAACTACTGTTCCCTAAAGTCTCAACCTCTGTCTCCTAAAACTAGAGAGTAATGTTTCCCAAATGTACAACTAATGTTTGGTGAATTCATCTACTCTGAGATTATAACTCTCAATTTACTCTCATGTGTTTAAAACCTGCAATAAAAGGTTTTATTGTTCCCTAGTTTCCATCAGACATCACTTTTTAAGTTGATATGTTGAACTTGTTAGCAAACAGTTTCTTTTATTTCCACATCCAGCAGCTACAAAATGTCAATAATTATTTTCGGCGTTCCTCAGGGCTCTATTTTGGATCCTTTGTAGTTTTGATCTGCTTGAAATTTAGTTTTTTTGTCTACTTGTTTTCAGCAGAATAGTCTCTAAACACAACTCCTCTCATATTATCAGCTTATAGAGTAGTTGTGGCTAACATGTTAGCAAACAGTTGCTTTTATTTCCACATCCAGCAGTTACGGAGCAACATTATCATTCATGTGGAGTCGTGTTTCTGTCCAATCTTCTCTCTCTTTTAGCTTCTGTTTCTGCTCTCTACCAACTCCTGAGGGAAATATCTGGCTCTTTAGCTGCTAAATGCTCCATTATGAGAGCCGCTGAGAGTGAACCAGAACAGTAAAAGTTGCAGCTAAACAGATAAACAATGAGCTGAAACTCAACTATAAAGCTCCGTGAAGCCGAGAGGAGCTGCAGAGTGGCTGATGATTCTCTGTAGGTTCATTTTATACATTTATTTGTATAAAAAGTATTGATTATAGCCGCTTTAAAGTATAATTAAAACCACTATATTTGCATTTTTTTATGTGATTGTAGCATCTTTAAAGAACAATCATTATTTTAGTGGTTTAACGTCTCATCTTGTAGCAGTGAGGCCTTTTATCGTGACCAGTCCAACGCACACCTGTTCAGTAATCATGCTGTTTAATCAGCGTCTTGATCCGCCACACCTGTCTGTCAGGTGGATGGAGTATCTTGGCAAAGGAGAAGTGCACACTGACACAGATTTTAAACACATTTGTGGACAAAATCTGAGGAAAATAAGTCTTCTGTGTGTGTAGAAACAGTCTTAGATGCACTCTTTGCATTTATATTTTTGTTCGGTGTACTCTGTTCTTCTATTTATCTAATATTTTGTTGATATTGTTTGCAGAATAATTAGACAATCATGGCACAAAAACATTTTCCTTTCCTTGTTACTCCTTATATAATGAATTTTATATACCAAGAACATTTTTTGGGTGCTGAAGACATTTTAATGGCTTAAGACTAATTTGGATTTTAACCTTGAGTCGCTGCTTTGTAAAACTTTAAATATTCTTCTCCAGACACTGAGAGGGAAGAATTATTAGACATGTGACCTTCTGATCAGTAATTAGTTCCACAAAAACACTGGATCTGACCTTCTGTAGCATACAGTTGGTTGTATAAATGTTATTTATTTTTATTTATATGGTGTTATTGGCTTGTTTTGCTCTTGTTTGACACCCTGTTTTAAAGTTTTTATAAAATTAAGTGTACAACATGTGTTCCCTGTTTGTTTCAGGCAGAGAGAGAAGATTGAAATTCAGATCTTACATGCTTTTAATGGTCTTAACACTCAGTGAGTTTTAACTCGCTGTCATATTTTCATGTGTTTCACCTCGTTGGCCCTGAAATCTCTTGGAAAAACAGAACTTTTGATCTGGAATAACAAGATTAACCTGATGTGTTGGTTTAGTTGTACTGTATTAAATCTGTGTGTGTGTGTGTGTGTGTGTTGGGGTGAGGATATGGGTGATGATGTCTCTCCTCACCCATGAGGATTATGAGGACGCCTCCCACTCGGGCTCGGCGCAGCTTGATGGCGGACGTGTCGTTCTGCAGCCGGACGAAGGGCATCCCCATCAGCACCAGCAGCATCGCGGGGAGGCCGAGAAGACACGCGCAGACCATCAGAGCGCGAGACGTCTGGATGTAGGCTGAGAGGGGAGGGAGGGGGGGAGAGACACACACAGAGAGAGAGAGGTTTTATAACTGAAGCATCTGTTTAGTTTAAAATGTTCAACACAGTTCACCTCTGGCAGCTTCTGTCTCTCTCAGGTAGACAGTTACAGTCAAGAATGCACACACACACACACACACACACACACACACACACACAGATATTCTGTATTCAACCTTTTATTTTCTCTTTACAGTTTTATCTTCCTTATCTACAGATGCTGATGGTTTTACCTCTTTTTTTTATCTCTGTAGTTTTCTATTGTTTATTGTATTTTTTCTTTCTTTTATTATTAAACATCTTTTTTGTTTGTTTTAATACCTTTTTCTGCACTTTGAGCTGCATTTGATGTGATGAAAGCTGCTATATAAATAAAGTTTATTATTATTATTATTATTATCAATATTCATCTTGTAATCATCCCCTATATTTCCTACATTATTATATTTATTATTATCTCTACATGATCCCATATTGTAAATTCACTTTATTTATTGGAAACACCACAAAAATGTAGAGTACAGCATGCAGGAAATGATTATTACTGCATTCAAGCATATGACTGATCAGTGTATATCTGATTTAAAGCGTTTCTAGTGTCTCATCTGTCATGTATGTTAGAGTTTTGCTCTCATGTATGCAGAGCGTGAAGTAACAATAAAGGAATTTGAACATCAGCAGTAGGAGGGACCAAAGAAAAAAAGGAGCTCATTTATTTCTGAATACTTTATACTAAAAAAGCAGCTTTTATTATATTTACAAACGCTTTTTAAGTGCTGATATGTAGATAAATTTAAAGTTTTCTCTTCTGTAAACTTATTTCTGGAATGAAACATCAGCAGCATCAAGATGCTCAGCTCATTAGTTTTTGGGTTAAAAAGAGAAATTGTGTGAATTTATTTTTGTTTGTTTGAACTTTATTAACATTTATATGCTTCAAATAGCTGCAGCGATTAGTCGATTCATCCTTTTAAGTCACTTTTTTTTAAAGAAAAATCTTCTTAAATGTGAATATTTTCAGTTTTTTTTTTGTCTGTGACAGTAAACTGATCATATTTGAGTTGTGGACAAAACAAGTCATTTCTAGGTTGCATCTAATCGATTAATCGAGAACACACAAACATACTTATGTATAAAACATATCGTGGGTTAAAATTAACACCAATTCACAAAAACTAAATGATCATTTTTAAACATTACAGTAATTTATATGTGTAATAATAAACTTGTAAGGTCATCCCTGCATCCACCCCTCCTCTCACCGGGCAGGGTGAGGATCTGGTTCAGGGCCACGCAGTGGTAGAGCGCCGGGGAGATGACGCACTCGGCCCAGAGGCCCCTGGAGCCCAGCTCGTCCATGCGGATGCAGGTAGCCACCGTGTAGTCGCAGGTCCGGACCCAGTCGTTGGTGGCCGTGGCGATGATGACCCCGACCCAGCCCGCACAGCTCGCCGCGCTGCCGCTGATCTGCCTGCACATGTGCGCCATGGAGAGCCTCCGTGCGCTTTTACGCACAAAAATCACTCAAAATAGACCCAGGTGTTGTAATATCTGCAGTTTATATGAATTTAAATGTCGAGTTTAGAGTTCCAGAAATTAAAAACAAGAATATTTCTGTGTCAGATGTTTGGAAGAAGATTAAAAACGCAAAACTTTTCTCTCTCAAGTTAATAAAAAACACGAAGATGAACAGCGATATTCCGATAGATCTGTGAAGTCCTCACTTTCTATAAATATAATGATTCTTCTTTGCTTTTAATCAGATAAAAACATTTAAAATCCTTTTTTAAAAAAGGTGAAAATGACATATAAATCCTGCTGTTCCGTCAGTGCGCAACAGGCTGGCTCTCAGAAAAATGCTTAGAATAAGATTTATCATGGGGTGTGGTGAACAACATACTGTAACCCTCAGTGCAAACTTTAAACCAATCAGAGCTCAAGTGAGATCCCTAACCTAAACCAGATATGGAGAGATGAGACAGACAAAAACACACACAAATCCATCAGAAACTCTGCAGACCTGAAATATCTGAGAGCAGAGTCACACCCACGTTTACAGTCTCAGGAAGGAAAACAGTGACTTGAATTCAAATGAGCAGAATTTATAAAACACAGATTTCTCTCCCGCCACATCCTGGTTTCCACTCACCTGCCTCACTGTGGCCCTCTGCTGGTCCTTCCTCCATCCTCCTCCATCCTCCTCCTCAAACCTTCTCATTCCACTCAATAACATAAAACAACCTCTTTGATTAGTTGTTCATTTATTAAATAATTTCAAGCAAGATACCATAAAAATGTGACGATTAAAGACACCAGCCTCTACCCTGATAGTGACTCTTTTTTTTTCTTTTTTCTTTTTTTTTTTAATCCACAGACATGTTTTTGTCCAGAATATAATGATATAAAACATTAAACTTTCATTAATCACTTACAAAGTCTACGTTATTATTATTTTTTTTATTTTTGTTTTTCTTACACACACCGGTTATGTTAGCTACGGGATAGATTTGTCATTGACATCACGTTCTAAAAAAACTAAATAGACAAATTTATATATTAAATGTTCAAAATCCTTCATGAAATAGCTTCAAATTTACACTCTCCAGCGGCATGTAAAATATACACAAAGTTACAAAAATCGTCCCCCGTCTCCTGCTACAGTCAGAAAGCCCATAAACGGATGAAATGTCTTCTGGGCTCTGGTATCTTCTTGCTTCTTCCTCCTCCTCTTCTTCCTCCTCCTCCTCCGTTCTCCTAAGGCCACACACCTCGATTTATAATCTCATAAATTACCGTGAATCTCTTTTTGTGACTTTGTTCTGTCATCCTTGGTGTCAGCTTTTTTTTGTTTGTTTTCTTTCTCTTCTTTGTCTTTTAACTTCTCAAATGTCTGAGTTTCTCCGCGTCTTTTATTGCCTTTATTCCTTTCCGTAAACCAAACACACACCCTGACCCCTCCCCTCTTCTTCTTCTTTTTTTATTTTTATTTTTTTTTAATTATCTCTGTGTCTGTGTTCTGTCTTTTTTCTCTCCTCTCATTGGTTTTTCAGCGCGTTGATGTGAGCGCAGATCTTGAGAGCCGGCCCCAGTTTGATGTTCATGCTGGTCATCAGATGGTCTTCGGTCAGCAGCAGCAGAGCCTGACCGTCGATCTCCTGCAGCCGGAAGGCCTCGGCCACGTCGCTACAGCCTGGAAACAACGACAGAGACATGAGCAGAGATTAAAGACGGTTTACGACGGTGGTCTTTCGACAGTTTGTGTTCGTTCTTTTGCTGTTTGAACCTCATGACACAACTGCACAAAGACGACACAGGAAAGGAACACCGACGAGCAACCGTCTGATCAAAGAATAAGTAAAGAAGATTACCAATCCGACTACAAATACCTGTTAAGATAAGACATTTTTACGTGACATTTGCAGGACACACACTCAGGCTGTTTACACCTGGTTATAAAACGTGTTTTGGTGATCTGAACACAAGTGGACAGCTGAGAGACATCAGTTTCGTTACTGCTAGGTCACTTCCTCTTGAAGGTTACCTGAGTCTGTCACCAGACATGCAAGTGTCAGATTTGTTTCGCACGAGCTAGCTAAAAAAACCAAAATGTTTCAAGAACTGATCTACATGTATGGACTGTTCCAGCTGTCGAGACTGGAAGGACACCAAAACAACCGCCACGTCCTGCATTGATGACGTTTTTTCCTCTTACGTCCTTGTTGGAGACGCATCAGGACAGATTGACGTCCCAGACCACCTCAGCACGTGGTTTGACTGATCGGATCACAATGTGTCTTGGTGGTTGTTTATACAGGAGGTAGAGTGGGTTGTCCATTAATCGGAGGATTGGTGGATCGATTCTCCTCCAGTTCACGTGCCGATGTATCTTTGGGCAAGATACTTAACCCCAAATTGCTCCTGAGGTTGGGACCTTGCGTGGTAGACCTTGTATCCAATGTATGTTAATGTAATTTATAGTGTAAAAAGCGGTTTGAGTGGTCAGTCCATTTGCCATTTAGCGCCGTAGACTTGTGATCCGATCAGTCAAGACGCATTTTAATCGAAGCTAATTAGCGTAGTTTCTGGAGCAGCACATCTCAACTTCGCTACATCCGGCAATCCTATAAATACCATCTACCCCTCTGCTCTCCTTCTACGCCCCTCCTCCCCACCCCTTCTTCTCTCATCCTCCCATCTCTTCTCTTTCGTAGGGCCCTGAGGGGGTCTGCCGTTTGGCCGGGATTCCCTATAAGCTTCCCCAAAACGCAGCCAGCAACCAGAGGAACCATGCACACCAGTTGTCCCCCTTTAATAAATCACCCAAACGTATTTGTTGATGGTGTTGCTGCAGTCAGCCACATGTAAAATAAACCTCCATTAATATTAAAACAAGCTCAAGACAGTTAATAACAAATCTTTTGACTGCAGTCATGTGACGTTGGTTTATTCAACAAACGTCATGTTGGAAAGATGTTAAAGCTCATTTTTAACATAATTGTGAGGTGGAAGTGTCAGTGATGCACTTTGAATGGTCGTCATTAGACTAATAAAGACCTCTACAACATTGAATTCACAGATTTGTGTTTTGCGAATGAAACCCTGGATTCACTCTGTTTCCTTTTGGTTCCAGATGTTTCTCATATATTCCACTCCCACTCACAGCTGGCGGCTGAAGGCGTGTTTGTGTGTGTTACCTCACCCGGCGGTTAATTTCAGCGTTTTGCGCAACACTGAATTGGCTGAAACGAGCTCGTCATTGTCATCTGGTGACGATTAAAACCCTCGAGTGGTTATAAATCAAACGGAGGCCGTTTCAGTGACTCTACATGTGAGGTATTTTTGTCTTGGAGTATTTATTTGTTTACCTGGCAGTGTGTGTATGAAGGCAGTTACTTCCTCCACGCTCCACTGCGAGGGGGCGGGCTTGAACGTGGTCGTGGGCGTCGAGGTGGTGACGGCGGGCGCGGATGCCCTCCTCGCTCTCCGCGCCGCCCGTCGATCCATCCTGGCCGTCATGGCGACAGCGGGATCCTCCTCTCCTCCGTCGTCGTCGTCCTCCTCCCCTCCTCCCTCTATGTCCTCCTCCTCCTCCTCCTCTTCCTCCGCTGCCGCTACTTTCTCCTTCCCCTTCTTCTCACGGCGACCGGCGCTCCAGAGATCGCGAGGCTGAGGAGTCACGTGACAAAAGGGCGAAATAAGACCACTTTCATATCGATCATCAATAACTGATTAATTATTTTGATACTTTGCCTCTTAAATTAGTTAAAATCATCAAATTATTAACAGTTGTGGGGAAAAAAAAGTTGAATTTTAAATGTGCAGTTCCTCAAATGTCCACAAGACGGCGACAAATCAAACTTTCAAAAGTGATTTTACATATTTTTTATATATTATTGCTGAACTGGTGGGTATATTTAAACAAATGTTTCCTTGATTGACAGGTGTCTTAGCCAATCAGTTGTTCGTCACACTTGAGCTCCACCTCTTTGCCCAAATTTGGAAGTTCTGCCTCCAGAAACAAAGATGGCTGCCTCACTTCACATCCCATAACTCACAGGATGCTTGTTGGTCTGCTCTCCAGGCAGAAACTGAAGTGTAATCTGTGTATTTCGACTTATTTTTGGCACAATGTAAATCTGTTTTCACATACAGTTGCTGAGAAGTAGCTTAAATTAGCAGCAGCGGCGGTTTAAGATGTTTGTGTTGATGTTTTTGACACCTTTTTTTTTTTTTTTAAACTTTGCAAACATTTTTTTTGTCACCTTCACGGAGCAGAGTTGACTACACCTTCTGTTCTCTACGAGGGACCAAACCACAATTTACAGCCACCTTTGAAGTCTGCAGAGGAGTCAGTATCACTGCAACATGTTTACATGCTGTTGGCAAGCTAAAGCAACACTTTTGTTTTCTTTCTTTTGTCTGCGTCTCAAATATGTGAGGATTTGCTGCTTTTCTTTGCTGCTTCGTATCATCATAAACTGAGAAAACAAGACATTTAAAGGGATCACTTTGTGCTCAGTAACTTGTCATTAAAAGGCTTCGTGGGTCCTTTCACTTCCTAATAATTGAGACCTGACAAAGAACCCAACTTGGTCCAAATGATATTCAGTCTAATCAGGTTGGATCAGTTCCCCTTAAACAGCTGAAACTGGTGTGTCAATATGTTAATCTGTGGCCAGTTAATTTAAATTTTCTTCACATTTTGTGCACTAAATCATCCTCAAAGCTTAACACACTGCAACATAAAGCGGCTATAATCAATATTTTTATGTATAAAATGTCAGTGTTGTCCGGCTGCAACTTTTCCTGTTCTGGTTCACTCTCAGCGGCTCTCATAATGTCTGTACACTACCTGCTCACAGACACAGTTAGCTGTAGACTAGCTGGTAGCATTTAGCAGCTAAAGAGCCAGATATTTCCCTCAGGAGTTGGTAGAGAGCAGAAACAGAAGATAAAAGAGAGAGAAGATTGGACAGAAACACGACTCCACATGAATGATAATGTTGCTGCTGGATGTGGAAATAAAAGCAACTGTTTGCTAACATGTTAGCCACAACTACTCCATAAGCTGATAATATGACAGGAGTCGTGTTTAGAGACTATTCTGCTGAAAACAAGTAGACAAAAAAACAAAATTTCAAGCAGATTAAAACTACAAAGGATCCAAAATAGAACCCTGAGGAACCCCGCAAGTAATTATTGACATTTTGTAACTGCTGGATGTGGAAATAAAAGCAACTGTTTGCTAACAGGTTCAACATATCAGCTTAAAAGATGATGATATGTCAGAGTTGCTGCAACCAACTGGACAAAAAATCATTTATTGCAGGTTTAAGTTGGCGTGTGTTGAGCTTTCAGGGCCACCGTACTAGACAACCAAGCAAAAAACTAATTGTCTATCAGTTATTAGTTGATGTTTTAAGCGGGCTAAATGTGGTTCAGACATGTCAGACTGAAATGTCCACTGCATTGAATTTTCACTTATGTAAGTTAAGTGCAGTTGTCAGTTTTGTGTGCAGTGTTTAAAGGCGGCGGTTATCTCGGTCAGCCTACCAGCCGCAGTAACAGAGGTTTCCCAGGGACTGACTCCGCCCTGTTCAGGGCTGGGCGGGGCCTCTCTGTCCGGCTGCCCGCACTCAGAGCCCGCAGACGCTTCGTCAGACGAACGTTAAACCTGACAGAGAGAGAAGAGAGAAGAAGACATGTGGTGATATATTTCCTCGTTCTGGTGCTTTGATTCGCACTCATATCAGTCTTTGACACCTGTGTGTTTCTACATGGCCACACACCACATCCTGCCAGCACTGCTGCTGCTCTCAAAAAACAAAAAACAAAACAAAAAAAAACACTCATTTCACAAACTTCATCTTAAGATCACATGACACATGACACATTAGCTGCCCATCCCCCTTCCCCACCCCCTCCTCCATCCTCCCCCCCTCTTTTTTTCATGCATTTCTGAGGAAATGAAATCATCTCTCACCCGCGTGCACAGGAAGTGGAGCAGAAGCGCTTGGACCGCATGAAGTTGTGTGCGTGGCCTCTCTTCCCGCAGAACTGGCAGTGCAGCACCGCTCTGTCCCTCTGACCCGACTCTGTATGAAACATGTTCAAGGTCAACTGTGTGTGTGTGTGTGTGTTTTTTTTTTATCTGAGAGAGGTTAAAGATGCACGAGGCGTTCATTCAATCTAAAAATACAAACTGCTGCAACAGAACAGAGAACAATCTGTCCATGACTGTTGTCCATCCAGCTCACACTAGTGGTTTCTTTTAAAACACTTTGGCCAGTTCTCATCAGTTTACTTTTACTCATAACGTAACGTAGTGTAGTTCCTGTTAATATCAGGCAATAAACAGGCCTGTTTAATGGGCGCCTCTGAACCTTTCAATGCCAGAAATGTTGGGTCTTTTTTATGCTTTTTGGCAGCCGTGTCAACAAATTCTCAGAGTGTCCTTCAAGGCGTTAACCAAGCAGAGTTTAGGAAACTGTAACTGCAGATAACGCTGCGTTTTACATGGATTCAGACAGACAGTAGACGGCAAACTGGATGTCGTTTCAATGGACGGTAAAATTAATTGAGGCCAGCAGAGGATACCGGTCAAAAGTTCAAATGTTTTAACTTTTGCCGTCCAACATAACTTATAACCAGATGTTACTTAAAAACAAGAAAAGCTGACGTGGCCGACAAATATGTCACTTTATTAGGTTTTTAATATTGTTCAGGAGAGAAAGTAGACATTTAAATTCCCAATATGTGGTCAGTTTATCCAAATAATGCAAGTTTGGAAGTCGACGTTTTCAGAGTTGTGGAGGAGCTGCTGGCTTTCAGTGCCGTCCAGAAAGGATCCACATGAACGCAGCTTTAGTGGATCAACAGAAAATTAAATGGATAATCAAATAATTACTTTAGCAAGAAAACAGTTTCTGATGATTTAAAGCTTTTTCTTTGTCTCACATGACAGTAAACTGAATCTCTTTGGGGTTTGGGACGTTTAAGGTCTTCATCTTTGACTCTGGGAAACTATTTTCACTGTTTTCTGACATTTTATAGACGAAGCAACTAATCAATTAGTCAACAAAATAATCAGCAGATTCATCAATAGTGAAAATGAGCCTTAGTTCAGTCTATTTTTAATTTCTGACATTTCCTTTTGACCTTTGTTTGACGCTTTGAGCTCTTATCATTATCAAATAATCAACAGAGTGCAGTGATAGTGTGTATATATAAATATGTAAATGTATGTGTGGGTGTGTCTTCCTGCTTATAAATTACATTTCCTACATCTGTCAGGACTTCTGACATCTGATAAACAGGCCCATTTACATAGTTTATACATTAACTAGACTCTTACTGGTCCCGGCGTCGTCCGTGTCTCCTCCTTCCTCCTCGGAGTCGGTGGAGGGTTCAGCTTGTTTGTTTGTTTCACATTGTGTCACAGGCAGCGCCGCTTTCCCATTGGTCCCGTTCACTTCCTGCGGTTTGGTCACCTGCTCCGGAACCAGCAGGGACGAGCGGTTCACCTGCACGACGGGGCAAAAAAAAAAAGACAATCTGTTAAAAACATGCAAGGAGATTTTGTTTCCACTCTGCAGCCTGCATGTATCACTGCAGCATCATGGAGGGGTGTGACATCCAACTAGAGTCATAAAGAAACTATCTTTAATCCTGCAACTCTGATCTCAACATCATGGAGTCTGGGATTGAAAGGATGAGGACACAGAAGAAGAAGAAGATGCAGGAACCTGAAACAATGCTGCTGTTTTAAAGGCAAAGCAAAGTTTCTTCTGTTTACTGAACTTTGCATGAGGTTAACTGTTCATTGCATTATTTTTGCAAACATCTTCACTTTGGTGCCTAAAACTTTTGCACACTTGTCAGCATGTTTGGTTGTAAATCAAGCTTTAACTAATGAGTCAGGTCTAAAACTGATTTAGAGATAATTGCAGGTAAAAAGTCGGTTTGAGTGTTAAATGTTGCTGATACTAGACCCCTCAAATATTTAAAATAAACTGCTCTGAACTATTAAAAACATAAAAAACAAAAAGTATAAATTTACACCATCAACATATTTTCAGTAGCTTTGGTAGTTTTATTTTGGCGGTCAGTGTCTAAAGCGTTTGTCTACGTACAGGAAACGGTTGGAGCCCCTCCTGGATGACGAATCCCTCCACCAGGTGAGTCAGAACCTGCCGTCCCTCCGGCCACGCCTTCGGCTCCCAGGGGCCGCTCAGCGGTTGGCTGAAGCTGTCCGACTCGTCCTCCGATTGGCCGAGGAGCTCCGCCTCCGTCTCCGTCTCGGCCGCCGCGTGGTGCCGCGAGTCGCCGTCCGTCTTGTCCGCGTTCTCGGGCTCGGGCTGCGGTAGGCTGAGGCTGTTGGCCGGGTGGGCGGGCTGAGCGGGGAGCAGCGGCGGAGGGTTGTCCGCCGAGGGGACGATGAAGGGCGAGGAGGGCGGAGACTGAGAGGAGAGGCTGGACAGCGCTGGAGCGAGGAGAGACGGTAAAGAATGAAGGTCAATAAGTTGTAAAAGTAAACAGCCGATCAATCGATAACATTTTGTGATCACATCTGATTGGTTGACAGGTGACCTCACAAATTGATCAATAACCAAAGAAGAAGAAGAAGAGCATCTCTAATAAGCATTTTACTGCTCTGAAGAGATTAAAAACATAACTGAAACAAGCTTTGAGACTTTTTCCTGCTTAATTTGATTAATTATTAAGATTTTTTTACTTTATTGACTAATTGATTTATTGATTAATGTGAAAAAATAATCAACAGAAACACAGACAATGAAAATAATCGTCTCTTGCAGCTGTAATCGTTCACATTTCCAGTAAATCCAGCTGCTTCTTGTTGCCAAGACGACGTCTTTTTGTTTGGCGCGAGGAAATGAATCTTGTTTTGGAACATATAGTGATCAGATTGATCGGATTGATCGGGTCAGACGTTTCTGATCTGATACTGACTTCCTGTTTAAACAACTGGTGGGTTAAAAATATCAACAAAAATCCATTTAGAGGCAGTAAGAGCAGAAGAGAAAGTAGCCGAAGACGAAGCTTTGAAACTAAATAAAAATAATAAATGAACATTTTACTGACACATGAAGCAACTTAGAGTTTGCTTTTTTCTTTTTTTGTTTTATATCATTAGTGCTTTAAGTGTTAATTATAGGGCTGTAGTCTGTTGGTCGACTAGTCGATTAATTGGTTGATACTCTCTCATCCGACTAAATTCTCATTGGTCGAATAATCTCCGTGTATCTCTATCTCTACTTTCATGAAAGAGAAAAGTGCTACATCAGCAGCTTTCTGGGACTAATCCATTATTTTCCTGCAGCGGGGGGACAGACCAACAAACTACCTTTTGAAAACGGGGGTGTATTCAAAACACCCCCGCTGTTTACACAACTTTGGACTCTTCCAAACTCCGGAGGTCTAACTCCGTTACTGAGCGTTTCTCCTACAATTATATCAACAAGAACCCCCGCCAGGCCAAAAAATATTTTTTAATACTAGAATTAACGCCAAATATCCACTCATTCAGAAATATTTAGCGTGTGGGAGTCTGTGCAGCGCGTGAGTCAACCGCTGTGTTGTTGCCTGGGAAACGAGCAACAGTGTTATACGTCATTGCGTAGTATGTTTATGTAGCGAGTTGGACACAGAGAAAGTGACGGTGGATACGAGCGGAGCAGAGGAAAAGGTTAGCGGTAAGTTGTCAGTCTGGCAGTAAATGTACAGCACAGACTACAGTGTGTCAGTTAAATGATGAAAAGTCACGTCTGTTATTTCTCCAAATGCTGGAAAAGTGAAGGGAGTTAGCTCCAAAGTTAGCAACGATGGGTTAGCCTAGCCTGAAGACGCTAAACAGAGAAATACAGAATTCATTGTAACGTAGTACACCCCCCCCCCCCCCCCCCCCCCCCCGCGACTAATCGATTAGTCGCAGATTATTTACAATTTTAGTCGACCAAGATTTTCTTTGGTTGACTACAGCCCTAGTTAATTATGTAATATTATTATTGTTAAGAGACGATACCGTTGCTAAACTTTTAAACATGACTTCTTATCATTTTCCAGCATGTTTTTAAAGTTAAATTCCTTCCTTACAAACTTTTTCTGCAGAGACATTAAATCCCTCACACACACACACACACACACACACATATCAGTTCATCACTTATTATATTTCATGTCAAAGTCGTGTCATCTCCTCGTCTACGGTCACTGAAATCTAATCTTTGACAATCAGCTGCCAAAAAAAAAAAAAAGAATTAAAATTATGATGTTAAATCATGACTTGAAACTGCGGCTGAGCAATATATTGACGTAGATGTCATCTTAGATTTTGCATATTGTAATGACATGGCATAAATGTCTTGTCCTGGTTTTAAAGGCTGCGTTACAGCGGAGTGACGTCACCAGACTAGTTCTGTTATTTGTTTTGACCCGTTTAGTCGTTATATCAACATTACTGATGATTATTTATCAGAAATCTCACTGTGTAAATATTTAGTCAAAGCAACAATAATCATCCCTGAAATATTTTTATAATATCGACAGTTAAAAATATTGAGGTATTTAATTTTTTTTTCAGTTCTGGAAACTGAAAGAAACAATATTTGCTCCTTTGGCTCAAATCCTGGACTGTGATGATGATGATGAAGGTACCTGACTGGTTGTCGGACTGAGTCGACATGTTCTCACAGAAGTCCTCCTGGCTCGCCGGAGGCTGCAGGTCTCGAGGAAGCTCTGGCAGCCGCTGACTCTGCACAGATACCTCAGGGACCGGGACCGGGACCGGGACTGGAGCTGGTGCTGAGACCGGGACCGGGACTGGAGCTGGGTTTTGGACAGGAACCACCGGAGCTGAAACGAGACCCATGATGGGTTTCGGTTCTGTGTTGGAGTCTTTGACCGGGTCGGGCGTCGGGTTCGGATCCTGGTTGAGAAGCGGACCGGTCGTGCTCTCGGACTGGTCCATGGCTGTCTCTCCTTCCTCTTCCTCCTCCATCTTCTTCTCCTCGCTCTTCTCCTCGCCCCTCTGGCCTTCTTCTGTCACCTCCATCTTTTCTTCTTCTCTGGTGGGTTCGGCCTCCTTCTCTTTCGGACCGACGAGGCTTCCGTCCTTCTCAGCCGCCAGCCGCTGCCGCTCCTCCTTCCCTTTCTCTCTTTGGTCATCTTTCTCCACCCGCAGGTCTTGCCCGACACTCCCCTCGTCCCCGACCCCTTGTCTTACTCCTCGTCCCCTCTCCCGCTGCTCCTCGCTCTCCATCGCCTCTCCTCCTTTCTGGACCAGAGTCTGAGTTTGAGGCCCGGCCTGACTCGGCGGCGAGGCCGGACTCAGGAGAGACGGCGGCGAGGGCAGCGGAGAGGTTGTTTTTGGCAACGAGGGGTTCAGAGGAAGGGGGATCACGTCCTCACTGCTCAAAGTCCTCTTTGATTGGCCGGACAGCTCAGACGACGCTACGACCGGCTGCGCCGAAGCGTGGGCGTAGGTGCCGGGTTGCGGCTGGCGGCCCGAGGAGAGGGCGATGATCTGCAGCTGCCTCGCTGCGGACGGCGACGGCTCGAAATGAGAGGCGTTGGACGCGGGTAGCGAGCTGTGCTGCGGCGGTTGGCCGGGCCCGAGCATGGTTTGGGATAACGGACAGCTCTTATGTCCCGCCAGCGGCCTGCTGATGGGAGGGGCCTGGGCGGCGGGGGCGGCGGCGATCGGCTGGAGGGTCGACGATTGCCTCGGGGACGCCGCTCTCGGGGAGTGGAGTCTGGGTCTCAGAGGGACGGCACGAACCGGGGAGTAGAGAGCTGCAGGACGAGAGGAGAGAAGAAGAAGAAGTTGTGAGAAAAAAAAAAAAAGCACACAGACGGCGAGATTCGTGTGAGAGGAACGTTTTGTCCTCCTTCAAACGAAGCAGTGATTGTTCTCGTCTCTCTCTCGTCTCTCTGTGCAGAATGACGTATGTGTAGAGTTTGTTTTCACTTTCATCTGCTGAGGGAGGAAAGTTTCTCTGTGTCACTTTAAATCTCATTTTAACACCTGACGTAACGACTAGTTTGCAGACAGTTCACGGTCTAATATGCAACTTCACAAACACTGAGGATGACGTCACAGCGAAGGAGGAAACATCTCGTATCCAACGCAGGAAATTAACAATATTTACATTTCATAGATTTAGCGAACCTGAAGAAGCTGCAGGCGAAATTTCATTGTTTGTTCCTCATGAAGTCACAGTAAAGTCATTTATATCTTCTTATATATGTTATGAAAACACCAGCTGTGATAATTATTTAAACTGGTTAACAGAGACTCATGTTTCTTGAGAGCTGAGAGATGCTGAAAGGTGGACTAGTTACCTCACTCACTGATGACTCACTTTAATTAAACATCTGTCTTGTTTTTAGAGGCGTAGTGGAAAAAAAAGTTATATAATTATTGCTCAGCTTTTTTTTTTTTTTTTTAGCAGAATCATCTAATTTTCTCCAGATTCACAGATTCAAACATCAAAAACACAACAAGACAGATTGAAAAATATCAATTACAACATTTCAGCTAATAGATGTTTATGTGCAAATATTGTTCAGATAAAATGAAAGAGTGGAGTTTATGCTACAAAACTAATGTTTGTTGTTTGTGTTACGTCGTCTCTGCATCACTAGAATCATAATGAATCGGTTAATCGTTGCTGCTCTTTATCAGACACGTTAATATATCACAAACAGGCCTCAAAGTTAAAGAAAAAACACAGAAAAACGACCTCAAACCTTTAAGAATCAACAGTCCAGATCTCTGTTTGTCCATTTTAGCATCACACAGTTTTATAATTAATAAAAAATACAAATATTAAGACGTCTTATGAAGCATTTACACACATTTACCTACAGTTTAGAATTGAATATTTTGGACGCTGGGTGTTTTTGAGATCTTGATTAGATTTTTTTGTGGATTTTTGTTTGTAAAAGAGGGTCTGCTGGTGTTGAGGAGGGAGTTTTAATCCTCAGCTGCTGGAGCTCCTGAGACACTGACAGTTCCCCGATGAAAACCTGATTCAGGGTGGCGCCACAAAGCTTCTCCACCGTCTCTTAATGTTCATATTTCACGCTGCCTTTCATCAGACATCACCTCTACCAGCTGCTCTCTTTGTTCAAACGAAAGAAAGAGTTAAACACTGATGCAAAAATCTAAATATGTGAGTTTAGAGATGATAACTGATCATCTTTAGGCCTGGTTGTAAACTCTTTAACACATCAGGCTTTGAAAGCTGGTGAGCAAAACTTATTTACAGCTGTTCTTGTCTGTGAGTTCATCATTTAAAGGCTGACAGTCGTGAGAGAAATGTGGTTCCACGTCTTCGGCCGTCAATCCGAAACAGCGTCTTAGATCTTGCTGATGACTGATTAGGAGCTTTGCTGACCAAAGATTAGCCTCTGAGATTTAAGAGCCGATTCTCTCGGTGTAACCGCTGCTACAACTCACGACTACGAACCCAACCAATCAGAATATGACAGGAAATGACGCTCGGCAGCAGGGAGGAACGCTCAAGATTCACATTTTCTCAAGTGTGTCATTGTCAGTCTCTGTGTGAAGCTTCAGCAGTCTGAGTTAGTCATATCAAGTGGATATCTGACACATTTACAGTCTTTTTAGCATCAAATTCTCCTCTTTGTGTTTCCCTGTTGAGCTGCAGGTGGAAGTATAGAAACAAAAAGAGGGACTTTGGCACTAAAAAGACTGTAACGTTGAAAGATATCTACTGGATTTGACTCATTTGGACGCTGAGGCTTCCCATGTTAGCTTCACATAAACACAAAGTAGGACTGTGGGTTTTGTCTAATGGTCAAGAAAAACAGGTTTCATGTTCATTTCGGCTCCTGACTTGTTGTTTTTAAGACACACTAGAAAAGGGGAAACTAACTAACTAAACTTGATGCTGATAAGCCGATGACGCGCTGCTGCTGTCGTTAACTTTTTTCTCTATTTCCATCTTTAGTGCCACGATTCACCACACATTCATTTCACAATCCGACAGCCTCAAACTGATAATCATGCACTCATACCAGCGTTTTTTATTACGGGCATCTCACACAATGTGACACGTAGTAAACTTACACGCAGCGTCACCCTCGTCTAAAGGCGCCTTGAATCATTCATCAAGCAAAAGACACTAAATCCAGCAGGATGCAGCTTCTCCAGATGCTTATTTTTGTCAGTTTAAACGATTATTTTTGAACAAAATAAGCATCTGAGGAACAACTTTGGGCTCTCAGGATCTTTGATGGGCCACTATTGTTTGTCATTTTATAGAAAAAACGATCAATAGATTGTGTTCGGGTCAAATTTGACCCGTTTTCATTTAGATGTGTGAAACATACTTTTAATTCTTTCCTCTACCTACAGAATAAGATAAAACACATTTTCTTTGTTCTTTTTAAAAAAATGCCTATTAAAAAAAAAAAAAGTTACATCTGTTGTGTTACAGGTCAAATTTGACCCGGTTGTAATTATGGGTTTTTTATGCAGAGAAATACATATTAAATGACGCCAAACCATCAAACAAAATAAAAACAATAGTAATAAACTCCTATAAAAATAGTATAATCATATTAAAATGGTTATTTTTTAATTATTTTGTTTATCAGTAGCCTCTCATGGTCTTATAATGTATTTGCCTGTTCTGTTCATCATAAAATAGATACATTTTGTCTATTTTAAAGTAAAAACAATTTGTACTTTATAAGTTAAATGTGGTGTAAAGTACATAAAATATCAAAGTAAGTATTTATATATATTATGGTTATGATTGAATAACAAGTCACTGAGCAGATAAACATGTTTCTGGATGATAATTAGTTTTTTTTCAGTGCTTGTTAATGAATTCAAACACGGGTCAAATTTGACCCGCTAACATTAAAAGGTGTAAACTCTTTTCTAAACACATTAGAAGGGTTAAATTATTATTTTTGAACAAAATAATCATTTGAGGAACAACTTTGGGCTCTCAGAATCTTTGATGGGCATTTTTCCACTATTGTTTGTCATTTTATAGAAAAAACAGTCAGTAGATTAAACAAAAACAATAATAAAAAAAAGATCTCCAGCTGCTTCCTGAATGCTTGTTTTTGTGACTTTATGTGTAACTGTGACAAGCCAATTATCACTCAGCCTGTGAATACCCAGGTGAATATCCGTATTTACCGATAGATCAGGTTACCTGAAGTAGACGAACCATGTTATGTGTTGTCTTTTGCATCTATTTTATTATTATTTCCTCCAAGAATGAGCCTGGAAACCTGAGAAACGTTTATCTTTTCGCATAAAACTCGCATCTCCATCTCCATGTTTAGATTCCCACTAGTCAGACCTACTTGGAGGCGGGACGGAGAGGTGGCGGCTGGGCGTCGTCGGGCTCTCCGTTGCCGTGGTGCTGGGCTGCGGTCGCGGCCTGAGAGGGGGGAAGAGGGGAGCGTGAGGGCGAGAGAGGGGAGGCGGGGCTGAGGAGGGGGGCTTGAGACGGAGGGAAGGGGGGATGGTGAAAGCCCCGGGGGGAGGAGGCCTCAGGGTGAGACTCTGGAGCTGGAGAGAGAGAGAGAGAGAGAGAGAGAGAGAGAGAGAGAGAGAGAGAGAGAGAGAGGTTCAGTTAGAGCTCAAACGCACCTTTTCTTTTCTTTTTTGACTTTTCAGGCTTTTTCTGCTTTGAATGGAGGCATTTTATTTAAGAAATATATATTTATAAAAAAAACATACACATGGAAAGTCGTGTTTGCGTGGCTGCTCACCTGAGCGGAGGCGGGGTTAGAGGAAGGAGAGGAGTAGGAGGAGGAGGAGGAGGAGGAAGAAGAGGAAGAGGAGGATGGGGCAGGTCGCATAGCAGACGTAAGAATCAGCTGCAGGGAGAGAAGAAGAAGAAGAAGAGGAAGGAGAGAGGGGAAGCGGAAGAGGAAGGCAGGGATTAAAGCACAGAGTTGAACAATAATCAAGCAGCTGAAGATGAAGATGTGTGTTTGTGTGCGAGCGACTTCCTTTTATTTCTGCTTCTGAGTCCAACTTTTAACTGTAAGAAACAAACATCTTATTTTATCTTATCTTTTCAGACGTTGGACTAAAGTGACAAAGATTTCTGGAGTGATACTTGAAAGCAAAAACATTCAAGTCTCAAGTTTTAACTTGTTAAAAATCAACACATATTAAAGAATGAACTAAAGAGCATCACATGTCTCCATTCTGTAAAAAAAATGCTGCACACACACTTTAAAACTTTAAAAATATAATCTGGTATCACTTTAATTTAAATCTCCTTATTTAGCATTTATAATAATCATTTAAACTTTTACTAAATGCTTTATAACACACTGTAATGTAGTTATAAGCACATAAAAGGAACATTTTAAGTGTTTGTTAATGAATGTTTTAATCAATATTTTACAAACACTCTGCTTTTTATATAATCATGTGTTTTATTATATTGTCATTTATCTGTTTATACAGCAGCAAACACTGACAGAAGAACCGCAGGAGCAATTAAACAAATTAAAAACACTTAACCAGTATTTGCATACAATTACGTGATAGCGTTTTATAAACCATTCGTTAAATGTTTATTTAATGCTTATAAATGCTAAATAGGGGAACTTAAAATCTTCTAATATCTGCATAAAAGCTGCCACGCAAATGGTTTATCTTTCTTCTTCTTCCCTTTTTATTACCGTTATTATCATTCCTACAACTTGTTTTGGGAGTGATAGTAAATTTAAATGATGTTATTATATAATCATTGTTAAATACTGCTGAGATAAAACTCCAGTCTGTTTAGTTTTCTGGGATTTTTCTGTTCTGTTGCTCAACGTCTGAGCGTTAAAAAGCGTTAAAAGCTCATTTTAAACAGCAGAAAACTTTCACAGCGTTCATATTTCCTACATAACCTGAATGCAGCATGAAACTCTGACCGTTATGCTCCGAGCTCATTTGATTACTGATAATCAGTCCTGCTGCTGCCGCCCCGAACTGGATGTGAAATCTATGTAAATGTGGCGTTATGTGTGTGTGTGTGTGTGTGTGTATATCTGTGTTTACCATCTGAGCTCTAAGCAGCACCTGGTCTTGGCCCGACCCTTTGAGACCTTTCCCTAGGAGCAGTGTCTGCTGGGATACCCTCTGCCTGACAGGGGTGGGGCTCTGATTGGCTCGCACAAGACCAGGTGTGCCAACAGGATGAGCCTGCGATACCTGGGAACAAAAAGGAAGAGAGAGAGAGGAGGGAAGATTTAGAGCGAGGTTACATTTCTAGACACAACAAAGTGCAGTGGTGTGTGTGTGTGTGTGTGTGTGTGTGTGTGTGTGTGTGCAAAGGGTGGAACCCAAAAGAGCAAACAAAGGGAAACTGCTGCTTTGAATAAAGTTTTAAAGACGTTCACAGCTGTCTGTGAACAATAACTGTCACATTTAAATGAAGTCTAAAGGAAGTCGCTGCTGTCTATGAAACGTATCTCTGACATTTTCTTCACTGAAAGTTGCTCGATTACGTCAAAAAAACTCCTCATTATTAGTGATGTTTTTATAGTCGCATCACAGTTCAGATTGGCTTGAATGGTGTGAGTTAATCTTTTGAGTAGAGCTGTAATGTTTATCATCTCAATTAAATGATTAATGAGTTTAAAGAATGTCAACAATTTGCCAGAATTCAGACTAAGGTTGCCAAAAACCTCAAATATTACATTTATTATCAAAGAAAACTAAGAAAAAGAAATGTTTTTGCTTAAAATGGACCTTAAAGATTGTTACAGATACGTTTTCTGTCGATTAGCTAATCAATTATCTCCTCTGACGCACTATTTTTGGAGCTAAAGTCTTCATTAGTATTTCTACTAGCAAAAAATAACAAAACATCACGAATCACAGAGAAAATCACAGAGAATATCACTTTGACTTTCCTGTTTATGTTTTTTTCACTGTTCATTTGACAACAATTCAACCGGAAAAGTTTTCAACGTCTGTTGACCTTTCATATAAAGCAGAACTTCATTTCCCATAATGCACCTGCCACAACTTCCTCTTCTCCATTAACCGCAGCTAAACCAGCTTCTCAAACAAAACCGTCCCTTTTGTAGTTTTGAAGAATTACACACAGTTATCAAACTATAACGACATAATTAAAGAGAAGCACTTATAGCTTCCTTCACGTATTGATTAACTTGATCAACTTGTTCAAGCTCTACTTCTGATTATCAAACATTTACTACCTGTAGGCTTGAAAGGCGGCGCTAAAAAGATTATAGCATGCGTCCTCAAAGTGCCGCAGCTCCAACTTAATTATCATATTTAATGATTTACTCGTGAAGCTGCTATTTGTTTGGCACATACGGATCACTAGCAGAGATTAAGCTGCAGGAACGTTTCTGAGGATGTTTGGAGGCTTTTTTTTTGTTGTTGTTGTTGTTTGCTGGGACTCATTTATAAGACATTGTAACTGCTGCTTATTAAAACCTTCAGGCAGAGTGTGTTTGATGCTGCGCAGCATTCCTGTAATCATGCAGAAACTTTGATGAAAAGCGTCAGTTTCATGCACTTTAAATAACATCTCAGACGGCGACAGACAGACTGTTGTTTGTCATTATGTTGCCTCTTTAAGAAGAAGATGAAATAAGAGCAGCAAACACCTACACAGTCTGTCTCTGTCTGTCTCTGTGTGTGTGTGTGTGTGTATGTTTGTACATGAGGCTCACAGTTCAGCTATATATGTGTTTTTTTCTCAAAGCAAACAAAAGCCAAACACGTGTCAACGAAGGCTACAGATGTAACAGATGAAAGCAAACAAAGAGGAAACTGTAACCCCAAACATTCAGATGCACACAGACACTGACCCAGGCAGCTCTGCTCCGGTCTGAGTCACCTGCACCCGACGTTTAAAACAGTAACAGTGACATGCTTTAGTTTGTTGAGGAAGCTGCCACTTCTACTTCAACGCTGATAAATCCACATGTAGTTCAGATATTTTAGAAGTGAGAAGTGTTACATTTACGTTCAAGAAAAGCCAGTAAAGTTAATTTACAGATGCTTCTTGGTCTGCTGTTATCTGACTGGATGAAGAGCTGAAGGTGTTTGTTAACTATTTTATAATCTATTAATCATTTTGAGTCATTCTTTAAGAAAAAAAAGGCTAAAATGATCAAATTCCAGCTTCTAACATGAATATTTTCTGGTTTGAACTGAATATCTTTGTGTTGTGGACAAAACAAGACATGTTAGGTTGGATCTTGGGCTTCAGGACCAAGATCCAACCATTTTCTGGACCAAATAATTAATCAATTAATTGCGAAAATATTCGACGGATTAAGTGATAATGAAAAGAAGAGCAGGGTTAACAGAGTCAGCAATGCCAGAGAGCTTCGTCGTCATCGTTAGGGCTGAATATTGTCTGAAATTTCAATACTATTGCCAATAAAATACATTGATTTCAGTACCGATACGAAATTGATGCTTTTTTTTCAAAACTTTGCTTTGAGGAATAGACTAAATACCTTTTTTTATACTTAAGAAAAGAAGCTGCTCAAACGTTGGATGTCGTTTAAACACAATATTTTTGTGTAAATGATTCTTTCAAAACCCAAAATATCAAGTTAAAGAAGACTAAGAGAACCAGTAATCCACTAAAATTCATGAATATTTGGCAATTAATCACAATTAATCGCTTATTAAGATTGTTATAGACTGATTTTCTGTTGATTAACCAATCAATTAATTAAGTATATTTGACGATAAAATCATCACTGCAAATTCCACTTTTTACAAAATTTACCACCTTGACCTTCTTGTATATGTTTTAACCAATAATCTAAGTTTTCAATGTCTGATGAACATTGATATCAGTAGAACTTCATTTCCCATAATGCAGCTGACACAACATCCTCTCAGCTAGCTACACAAATTGAAGTATGTGCTGTTGTTCGATCATAAGGAGATGAAGTTTACGTAACGTGTGTCAGTTACCTGTCTGCCAGGCGGACTGGCGGGAGTATGAAAGGGCGTGATTGGCGTGGAGGTCGGCGTGGATACAGGCCTTGTGTTCCCATTGGTTAGGGTGGTGGAGGTCTTAGTTGACAAGGTGGCGTTGCTGTGCGTTGCAGAAGAAGAAGAAGAAGTAGTAGAAGAAGAAGACGAGAGGATGGGCGAGGCGGTGGTGGCTACAGCAGGGGAGGAGGATGATGAGGATGAGGAGGAGGAAGAAGAGGAGGTCTGTGTTGTAGGTGATGTTTTGGAGACGCCCGAGGGAAGGATCGGGCGAGAGTACGTGCGGAGGGCGGGGCTTCCGGTGGAGGTGAGTTTAGGGGGAGTCGGGACGAGTATGTGGGGCGAGGGAGAGCCGGCGACGGCGGCCGCCATCTTAGCGCTGTGGGTCGCGGTAACGGAGGGAGCCGGGGTGAGAGGAGGGGGAGGGGAAGAGGTGGTCGGCGTTAGCGTGGGTGCCGGGGAGTCCAGGAGCATCGGGTTGGGAGTGAGCCGAGGAGGGGTCGGGGTCACAGGGGTGGTGGAGGAGGAGTCCGGGCCGGCGGTGGACGTCTGAGGGCTGGTGCCATTGGTGGCCTCTCCGTGTTCTGATTGGCTCTGCCGAACCAGCTCCCGGTCCATCCTTCAACACTTTAGCACACTAAGACAGAAAGACAGAAAGAAAGACAGATACCATGTTTACGCTGGTTTATCATGTCAACATGTAACAAAGGTTCCCAGCAGGAATCGAACCATTGAAATATTAAACCAGATGATGACATTAAAAGAAAAGTCAGCAGATCAAAGTTATTACAGTTCATCCTCTTGGTCACCAGGAATCACAGCAATCTATCCAACAGAGATACTTCAATAAAGAACTAAAACAAGAGGAACAGCCAGCAGGATTCATCATCTGGGAACCACGAATCTTTGAGCCAAACCATCGAGTCGATGTTGAGATGCATCACAACTTAAGTTAAAACTTCTAAACATTTAGACACATGTAACAAAGGTTCCCAGCAGGAATCAAACCAAAGAGCTACCACCATGATTCTTCTTTAAATATTTTAGGAACCACAGCAGAAAGCTCATTGAGACCTGCCTCATTGCGATTCCTATTGGTCCTCAGTCATCCAGCCATCAACCACCTTCATCTCACCGTACCCGACCCTGACCAACCGGCTCTCATTCATCCCCCGGCAATCAACCCCTTCGTCCTTCTCCTCAACCCCCATCAAGCCCACAGTACACTATCCTCGTCCAATCCTGAACCCTCTCAACAATCCAAATAAAACTACTTTCGTATTGTTCAAATAATGTGGTCTTTGAAAGAAGAAGAAGAAGAAAAGTCAGCAGATCAAACTTATTATGGTTCATCCTCAATTCCCAACAGAGATGTTTCGATAAGGAACTAAAACCTCATTGAGGTGCTGGAGGAAAAGTCATTAAGATTCATCGCCTGGGAACCACGAGTCTTTGAGCCAAACCACCAAGTAGATGTTGAGATATATCACAGTATAGGTTCAAACTTTGACCTGCTGGTGGATCTAGAGGATTCTTCCTCTGGCAACCAGGAATGTGTGAAGCAAATTTCCAGCAAAGATATGGTGCTGGAGGAAAAGTCAGAGGATCAGCAGGATTCATCATCTGGGAACCTACGAATCTTTGGACCAAATCTTTGAGCCAAACCATTTGGTAGATGTTGAGCTATATCACAGCTGCTGGTGGCTTTAGAGGATTCATCCTCTGGAGAACATGAATGTCTGGTTCAACATTTCTTAACAATCCGTCTCACAGTTGGACCACAGTGGTGGACACTCTGCTAGCACGGCTAAAAATAGCAGGAATCTGTGAGGCAAATTTCACAGTAATCTATCCAACACAGATGTTTCAATAAAGAACTAAAACCTCACAGTGGATGATTCATCCACTGAATCTAGATGATTCATCCTCTGGTGTAGCTGTTGCATGAAAGTGTGCTGATTTCCGGCGACTCGAACTCCTCTCTGAAGTGAGCGGCTTGTTTACTTTGCGGTCATATTGTAAACAATTCACACATACCGTAAACCTGTGAATTACTTTGAATGGGCAAACATGCGGTGTTCACTTGAATGTGAGAGGAAATGCTTGTACTGCCAATGCAACATTAAAAGACTGTAATAACTCCTGTATGTGCATTTAATTGGTATTGATAAGTCTTTTTGGTTGTGCACTCATTTTGTACTGATATTGTCTTTGTGTTTGCTGGTTAAAAAGAAGAAAATAAATACTGTTCAAACGTCAGTATGGAGCGTGGTTTATCTGTACCAGGAGAAAAAAACCATTGGGAGCAGTTATATCCACCTCATAGTTGTCAAAATACGTCAGTCTTTGGACCAAAGTGGTGGTCAACAGACTGACTGACGGACATGGCCGCTCCGCTAGCACGGCTAAAAATAATATCTGCAGGATCAGTATCTGACCTTGTTGGTCGGTTCAAGTATCGGCCAGACGTGACCACATTAAAATACAGGTTCTTTGTCAACGCTGTTAGTTACAGTTACATGAAGTCATAGTCAAGTTTGTATCGCCGCAGTAATAATCTCATGTTACATCATATAAACATCCAAGCAGTGAGATACACAGATTTTTTTAAATGTAGGGAAAAGAGAAACACTGGTATCAGATCCGTATCTGGTCTCAGGCCATTCGTCTGTGGTGGGGTTTTCTGGGAATTTGGGGGCTTCTAACCTGATTCCAGTATTTTTTAGACCCAATATGTTTTTCCACCAGGATTCAGTATTTGCCCACAACTATTTGATTCCTGGCAGCGTGGAAACAGGAAAGGCTTTGACAGCAGCACTTAGGCCTTCATGTTGAGAAATAACATGCATTTTAAAAAGTAAATGTATTTTCTCGATCATTTCCTGGGAGGTTTTCTGGCAAGAACAATCTAATTTAGTTTTAATTATTATAAAAAACATCAAGGAAACGATTCTTTTAGTTAGTTGGTTTTCGGAGGACTGTGCTCAAAAGAAACCTCTTAATTTAAATAAAACTTGCAGAAAGTAATTGAACATCTGACTAAGAAAAGATCTATGTGATTAAAAATGTACTTTTAATCTGATTTTTTTTAATTTAGAAGTTGATTTGATCTTTAAAAATAACACAATAACGAGGATCCTCCAGACTGAATGATGGTCCACACCTGCTTAAAACCAATGTTAGTGGGAGTTTTTTTGCATATGAACATAGGAGACTTATTGAAAACAGTTTGCTTTCAGGACACGATGACATGACAGCTGTCCTTCATTTATCAAAGCTGTCATTGATGCTACAGGCGGACATTGCAACCATACCGCTGACTGTACGTTAACCGGCTGTAACTCACCAGACCGACTGACACGCGACACCGTTACTATCAACTACAGCTGTGTGTTTTGGATCGGAGCCAAAGGAAACTGAAAAATCAGCATAATATTCCTGTGGGGAGTCACTGTTTATCCAAACCAGACCTGGAGAGACATTTACATACTTTTATCACCTGTGAAACAGACCGCAGTGATGGATGGTCGTCCCTCTGGTCCGCCTCACACGACTGACCGGCGGTTGCAGCTCATTCAGAGAGTCTTCTAGTTCAGGAAGTCTAGACTCGACTTCAAGGTACGTCTGCATTTGCATGTCTGTAACGCTCTACATGACCTTTCTCCCTCATATATGTTAGACTGGATTTTAAATATTTCTCTTCAACGAATCTCATGTTTGGATCCAAGCCAACAAAGAACTGATCTACTAAAAAAGGTATCCAGAATCTGATATATCTTATTCCTCTGTTGTTGTTTAAAAACTATTAAAAACACATCAGTGAGTCACAGCGCTGCACTCGGTGACATGTTCATTCATCATGAAGAGTTTGGTCATGCTAGTTTGTTTGGAAACGGCTCCAAAGACTAATAACAGCGACATATTTTCAGTCTCTGGAGAGTAGTTCTGTGTAAGGCGGACAATAATCTGCATTTAATCAACGGCTCCAACTAATTCATTAAGTATTAACCTGATGATTATTCTCTTGATTGATTGGCTGGTTTACAAAACGCCTGGAAACAGTGAACATCACAGTTTCGTAAAGTTGACGCCATCAACACACACAACAGCAAATCCAACAAACGACAAACTGGAACTGAGATGTTTGACATTTTCTACTTGATGACTGAAACAACAGTCATCCTACGCCCATCATTATCTACTTTATTCTGTTCTCTTTTTCTTATTATCTATTTAATCTTAGAAGACTTTAAAACTACAGTAAAGCACATTTTGTTTTCTCCTGAGAATGAAATGTCCTACATAACCATATATGTAGATACAGCATGTATAGTATATTGTGCTCTTACTACAGCTGAAAATTATGTGACTGAATATTAAGTTATAACGACCTTGAAATACTTTTTTACTGTAGTATCACATTCATAATACTCTCAGCGCAGTAGTGTCTCTCAGCTTATAGTGGTCTGACTTATACACTGTGTTAATTTGTAAGGCTGCAACTCACAATAATTCAATCAATCGCTTTCAGAAAATAGTGAAAAACACTTGTTATAATTAACAACAGTCGACAGTAAAGTGTTCAGATTACTTCAGTTTACTATCATGTGCTGTTTGACACATTTGAGAGACTGGAAACAGACTTTTATGCATGAAAAACAACAAATGATTAACTGCTCGTCAAACAGTTGCAGATTAATTTTCTGCGAACCGACTAATCAACTTAATGATGAATAAATTAGTCGTTACAGCTCTTTCTCTTCATGGATGTTGTCAGAGCTGCCTTGAATGCGATATGAGATCAGAAATATTATGACCTGAGATCACTGCACGCGCTCCAAGAGCACACCGAACAAAAGCTCATCACCACTACGTCACTACAGCCTCATGTTAGCAGTTCATTGCATTTCCAGCCTTCATCAGAGCTCCAGCAGAGCGACTGCTCCTCCTCTTATAGAGCAACCATCCACAGGTGTGTAAGGGGGAGGTCCTGACTGACCATAATGAACAATAATATACAATATAAACTGCACCATAACCTACTGAACATGCTAGATAGTTTTGTCTTCTGATTGTTTCCCTTTTGCCTTTTGCTCTGTATATAGTTATGTCAGCGGTTATAATACAGTTATAGTTGACCTTTATAAACAGAGTCTCAACTATACGATGTGGTTTCACAGTAGAGTAGATTTTTTAAGGTTATGGTTCAGTGTCAGTTAGTTGATGAACAGGAAAATAATCAGCAACAGTTTTGATAATTGATTTAATCTTTTTTTTTTTTAAAGCAATTTCCCGTTCAAAACTGTGAAGCTGCAACTTACAGTTATTTTCATTATCATGTAATCTGGCAATTATTTAAAAGAGTTTAGCCGTTTAATCTACGAAACTTTGCATTCGCAGTTTCTCAGAGTTCACTGTGATGTCTGACAGTCCAAAACTTTCACATAAATACATACATAAAACACATATGACGAAGGAAAACTGCAAACCTTTGAAGGTGAGGAGCTGGAATCAGAAAGTGAAACTAATATTAGATTATTAAATTAGCTGTTGATTAATTGACTCAAGTGACTGACTCGCAGCTCCACAAAAATGCTTAAATCTGCAGGTTTCAGCTTCTCAAATGTGAAAATTATGCACTTTTCTTTGCCATGAATCATCGTCAATTTAATACTTTTTTTGCATTTTGGACAATTTGTCAGATAAAACAAACGATTTGGTGACGTCACTTTGAGCCCCGAGAGAGTGTGATGGGCATTTTCTTCACTATTTTTTTTTTTGACATTTTATTGATTGTATGATTAATTAAATATAAAAAGTACTAAACAGTTGCAGCCTTAATCCTCCTTATTGTTCAGTAGAGGTCAATACCTTCCTACACACCTGAGGACAAGGAAGAAGAAACCGTTTGTTTCAGTGTTCTTGGAAAAGTTATCGTCACTTTAGCAGAGAACATCATTCAATTTTTTTCGGTTTAGATCGATCATGATTAACAGGAAGGAGTTTTTGGAGGCTAAAGCGTGGCCCGGGGAACCTCATGGGGGTCTCTCACTGTGTGGCGCAGGAGGTCCCCATACAAAAAGAAGATCACGCTAAATATGACTGGAGTGTAATTATCTGAAAGGACAGATTTCGTGGCGGTGGTTCCCTCCCTGCTGCTCTTAACGGCACAGCAGCTGTGGTCGTGGGAGGAAATTTTGGACAAAATCTTATCAAAAAAAAGGAGGTTTCTGTTTTAAATGGAGGCAGGCTGAACTCTCTCTCTCTCTTTCACTCTCTCTCTCTCTCTCGCTCTCTCTCTCTCGCGAAATTCACGCATCATCACCACGCAAGCAGCAGGTGCGACTCCACCACGCACAAGCGGGCAGATGCTGACATCTGGCCCGCACAGCCTGCTTCTGCTGCTGCTGCTGGCTGTAAACTGTGGTCTTCACTCACTCACTTGTTCCTGCTGCAAGACGTCGGCGATGATAGTAATCAGACACACTACGAGAGCCGGTGTGACAGTTAAGAGCCAGCCAGAGAGAGAGAGAGAGAGAGGGGGGGTGGGGGGGAGGGGGGTGAGAAAGAGAGAGAGAGAGATCATGCATGTGACTATCACCAAAAAAAAAAAAAGAAGAGAAAAAAGATGGAGACGGGCCTTCACAGGGAACAAGTCTCACGATAATAACATTTGGGGAAATTGTCGACGTTGTGCGTAAAGCTCGCTGGTCACCTACCTCCTGAAATCGTCCTGCAGTTTATTCCCGGTGTCCTCCATCCGAAAGTGAGCGCATGTTTGGAAAGTCTGAGGCAGTGTTATCTGATGAACGGGTCTGGGCTTTTTTCAGCAGGGTCGACAGGCTGAAATGGGCGTGTGTGAAGCCTCACTTCCTCGTCTGACAGCGCAGGGGCTGCTGTTGAGAAGTGCGCGTCACCCTCCTCCTCCTCCTCCTCCCCCCCCACCCCCCCAAGACAATAATTTCACCAGCCTCACCTCTTGATTATCTGCCTTTTAGCCCCTGCAGAGAGGTGGGGTAGACACGCAAAGTTGCAATGCAACACAGGCCCGTTTGTGATGTGCATGGGCTTGTGTGTGTGTGTCGCACTTTGTTTCTGGTTTCATCACATCCCGGGATTTTCCCGCGGAGCAGTCCGTAAATCCGGCATCCAGAGCGGGGTTGGTTTCCCCGCAGCTCTCCGGTGTACAGCCGCAGTCACACCTGCCGGGTCTGGAGGTGGGAATCAGCCCGGCTCGGGGCCACAGTGTTGCGGCTGCGAGGGGCCTGGTCAGTCCGCTGGTGGAGAAATGCAATGGAAGGCAGTTTTTTTTACAAGGCGACAGAGGCGAGACAGCACCACTCAGAGCTCAGGAGGACCGCAGAGACTCTCTGTACTACATCCAGCTGCACCACGTTACTGCACTCAGTCACACATGACTTATTACCGAGGAATAGTAAAGCACACTTCCTCATGTAACGTCAGATACTTATACTGCACTTAACGCGGGGCTAAATCAGGTCATTTGGGGACATCTGAAGACTAGCTTGACTAGGACATCTTGTTATGGATCACTGCTATATTTCTATAAAGAAAATATGTTGCCAAGTGAAATATTTTAGAAACTTTGCACCTTCAAATTAGACCTCAACCGATATATCTCGGTCTGATATATCGATATTGCTTATATGTCTCCAATATGCGCCGATATTTTGTCATTTTTAAGTTATATAGGCAACATTTTATGTATATTTGATCCTTTTTCTTTATTCATGTTCAATATATACACACACATTTTATTGTTCTGTGTTTTTTTATTTATAGTTATTTATAATTTATATAACTGTTTCAGAGCATTGACGTCATTTTATACAATAATGTATAACTGTAACATATCCTGCCACCATGATATATCTTTGTCACTAGTGTTTAATAACCACATTTGAGGGATTGTTGCAAAAAAAGTGTGTTTAATGTATATATTCTGTAAAAATAAGATTAACAGACAATATATAGATATTGGAATATCGGTACCGACGTCGGCCCTGAAAATTCCAGTATCGGTCGGATCCTAGTTCAAACACATTAGGAACATCTTCCTCACACAGACCACATGTTAAAGTAAAATGGGTAAGTGCCTGATGGTTTAAAAGGACCAAACAATTCATATTTATTGCTGTTTTTATTGATTTATTAATCAGTTCAGTTTAGACCAGCATGATTTTATGGCACTTCAAAGTCTGGAAACATGCTGGTTTCACTTTAGAAAAATGTCCCATTTTACTTTATTTCTTTCATTCAAAACTGTTTCCCACGAAACATAAAGTGTATTGTGAAAATATTTTAATTATAAGTCAAACATTTAGTTAAAAGCAACATTTTAAAACCATTTCTGGAGTCACCAAAGGGCGAAAATCAACATGCCACATGGTTTCACCTTGCAAGTTCTGTGTCTAGGCTCCGCCCACCCTAGTTATCTCTGACCAATCAAAATGATAGTTTCATATAAAGGACATCTGTAGCTACAATGCAATAACATGTGTGGTGATTGGCTGATAATATTTAAAGAGCCCCAGATGTAAAACCTTAATTGTCCCATTTTACCTGATGTCACATATTACTGTTTTATGCTTCCTTCTACACTCCACCACACATCAGAGTGGGAATTCTTGCTTTTTGTGAAGACCCCGCTGTTTGCTGTGTGCCCACCTGTCTGTTTGTTTTAGTCACAGGTGTGTCTTCAGCTGGGTGTTCCCAGGTTATGAAGGTCTGGCTGCAGCTTGCCGCTTTCTCTCTCTCTCTCTGATCATCACTACAGCCACCTGGTTTGGTTTATGTTATGTTGCCTTAGTTTCTTTTCCTGCACTTTACAACATGCACACACATGCACACCTTATAACACTGACTCTACTAACATCCACACCCAATGCTTTGTTAAATATTTAGTTTGATTGATCACTTATCTTTTGTTAAAACCTCTACATTGGTTCCTAGTTCATTTTGAAATAAAGATTAACATGATCAGTTTATAAAATATAATGTGTTGTTATAGATTTAAATATGATATAATGCTGCTTTCAGGCATAATAATGATCCAATCATATAATAATACAACACTGACACTGAGTACTGTTATAACTTTTATTCTCTGTACAGAAAATGTACATTTTGTTGCTAATAAATTTACAAAACTGTACTTTTTAAACAGGGTTTTTATAGTTTTCATAGTATGGAATAACTTTTACTTACTGATCTGAATACTTCTTTCACCACTGCTGTATTACTAATGTAAAGCTAATCTAATAACACATGTATTAAACAGACAGATACATGCAAAAACACATACACATACTGCAGTCATTACATATGCAGACAATAGCAGGGGAGTTTGCATTCATATATGTGTGTCAGAGCTGGAGGGGCTCTTTAAAAAACATTAAGAGCATGTAACACATTATTAAATGTGATAAAAGTGTGTAATTTGGATATTTGCTGTACTTAAAAAAAATACACAGATCATTACTAAAGTAAAAGTAGCAATAAAGCAATGTGAAAAGTAAACATACATGAGTATTATCAGCAAAATTTCACTTTTAAGTATAAAAAAGTACTCAGTATGCAGCAGAATGGCTCCTGTCAGTGTTATGTTATTATATATTATATTTATTGATCATCCTTACTGATGCATTAACATGTGAGCAGCATTTTAATGGTGTAGCTGTTTGAAGTGGGAATAGCAGCTTCATGTACGTCTGGGTAATTTAATCTATAACAAAGTGACTTATTAACATATAACATATGTTATGTATATAAAGTACAGCTGTCAACTAAATGTAGTGTAGTGAAAAGTACACTATCACTGTACAAAAAATACTCTGCTTTGAATAATATTTTGTGTCTGAAAAGGTTTATTTACAAAAAGGTTCACCTCTGTTTTACAGTAACTTACATGTTTCTATTTAAAAACAACCTTTTGTGAATATTGTTTCCATTGCACCCCACCTTTACCATTTTATGTCTTCTTTACATTATTAAAAATCATTTATAAAGCTTTATTTATGTCCTCATGACATGAATAATGTTTTATCAGCCTTTTGTTATTGCTGTATCTATTATATGGTCCGTTTTTGTGTCAATGTAAAGCACAATAACCGAGATTCAATCATGCTGTTTTCAGTGTATAAAGGCCTGCAGCCTGTGATCACGTGACTCCCTGCAGAGTCAGTAATCGGATGAACTGCTGTCATTGGATGGACAACCTACTGTCAACAAATGCTCTGCTCCTGCGTCACTTGCGTACTTTAATCTGCAGCTGAGTCAATTCAAAACACGCAAGAGTCAAAAGAGTTTACCGGATATGAGAAACCGGCTCCGCCTTCAAAGTCAAAGGTAATAAATAAAAACTGCAACCGAGATCATTTAATCGGTTAAATCAATCAGTGCATCAAGAAAAACAGCAACTGAAACTGGCGAGCACGTTGCACCTCTGGCCGCAGAGTGACGTCACAGCAGGTGTAACAGAGGTGTATTGGTTTCCTGCAGGGTTTCCTGTTGAGCTGCGTTTGTCACCAAGATGGACTGCCACTCTGTATACCAGCATGTTGACAGTTTGTGCGTGTAGTTCTTGAACATATTTGACGATTAATCAATAGGCTACATGTCAAAGAGTTATTGGATAAAAGTATTGAATCAATAGGCTGCACTGGTGTAGCTGTAGAGCAACTCTATGGAAGACTACAGTGGCACAGCTGCTTGTTTCTTTGAAACACTTGGCAGGAGTTTGTCGAGCGGTTAAACCTGCTGGGAGGAAAAAAACAGCCTAAAACCAGTTTGTGGTGAGAGCTGGTTTTGATGGTTGTTGCAGGTTTATTGAACAGCCTCCAGCTGATCAGGAAAAATCAGTCCATGTGTCCAAAATTCACCTCATGAAGTGGCCTAATTTATAACACTTATCCAAGCTGATAGTAGATTTATCAGCAGGGATACCGGAAGCCCCTGCTTGACCTAAATGAGGATGATAAGTCTACCTTCATCCTGTGTTACTGGATGTTTTCCCTCCATTTTACTTCGTTTGTTTCACTAAACAGATTAAGAGTTTTATTTCGAAAGTTGTGACCAGAAGTCTTACTGTAATCTGTCTGGTTTGACTCCCCAGTTGCTAGGGCGCAAACTCCATAGCAACAGAATCACCACAAGAAAAAAGTTGACTTTTTTTTAACGTTTCTTTTCATCTTTTTCTTTTTCTTGAGAAGCATATCAGCAGAAGATGACGCATCTCTGCCATAAAGTGAGTCTGCAGGAAGAACCTTAAGATAAAAAATGCCAGAAACAAAGGTCATGAAGTCCAAACCAGTGCAGACTACGAGAAAAACCATCGAGAAAAGCAAACCGGTGAAGGTGAGAGCGACTAACGGGGCAGACGCTTCTGACCTCAGAGTTCCCGCTGTGCGTAAAAGCCGCGCGGCGAGCTGCCCGAGGTTCCCGCCGCGGGACAGGTGCTCCGCCGGGGCCACCGGGGCTCAGGGAGCAGCAGCCTCCAAAACAAACTGTGAGAGGAGAGCCAGGTCCAGCTCCACCGCTCCCAGGCTGACCTCAAACTGGCCCAGAACTAACCCGGACTACCGGAAAGCGAGCAGCTCCGCGGTGAGTCATGCCGCTGGAAGCCCGAAATGCCGGGAAATGAGCGGCTGTCCGGGTCAGAGGGAGGCGAAGCACGCGAGCCAGAGGTGAGAGGAAATAGATGAAGACCTGATGGCTGAGAGGAAAACACTCAACACTTAATTCAATAACAGTCTGTAATAACAATAACTTTAATACAATACAGCTCAAAGTGTTTATGTTAAAGGCAGGTGTAGGTTATTAAACATGTAAACAAACAGGGCAGAATTGTAAAAGGTCAGCCTGAAAACGTTGACATTGTACGTTTCTGCAAACCACAGAAACGTTGAATACGTAAGTTTCAACACGTGAAATACGTAGCATATTAACGTTTTAACAAAATGCAGCCTATCATGTTAACATTTCTAAAGTAAACGTAGTTCACATGTGATCTATATATGAGCTGGCTCTCCTATCAGGAGGAGGAAGGGTTGGTGGATGGTTAGTAAATTGGAAGTCAGCAGGGAACCCGGTTCAAGACCACCTCGAAACAAACGTCCACCTCCCGTTTGAACCATCAAAACTGAGGGTTTTTAGCGAGACATCAGGACATTTGCAGCCGTTTTTCTGGCGAGAAATCCGGGTGTTTTCAGTGAGACATCATCTGTTTTTATTTTATTTTTATTCTAACCTAAACCATGATTCCCTAAACCCTAACAAGTGGTCTTGGTGCCGAAGTCTAACCAGACCTGAACCACAACATTGTCACCCCATAAAATATCATTAATGAACGGGTAGAAATGTTTGTAGAAATGTTGATATGTGACGTATTTCACGTGTTGACACGTTGATTTCAATGCCAACGTTTCATTCTGACGACTGGCTTGAAAAGGTTTGAATAAAAACAAACTTAATGATGTTTTTATTTAATTTCAAGATGTTTTCAGGAGTTGGATATTTATGAGCAGCTTTATTTGGCTCTACGTGGTTTTATTAGTCCAGTCTGAACCCTCTGAGTCCTCCATCCGCATCCTGTGGTCCTGGTCTTGAAAAGGGACTTTAAAGACTTTAATAGTTTCAGTTGTAATGGTTTAAAGTTGTGTTTTATCAAACTGTAAACAGTAAACGGAGGAAGAAGTTGTGTTATTCCATCAGAGGACTGAAAGGATGCAGTTAACTGTTATTTTCTTTGATCATCTTTTGATGTTCAGGTTATAAAATGTCAAAGAAAAATGGTGAAAAATCACAGACAGAAACACAGAGATGTTGAGTTTACTATCACGGAAAATTGGCAAATATTCACATTTGAGAAGCTGCTACCTGATAATGCTTTGGACATTTTTGCATTAAAAAATAACTTAAACAATTAATTATCCAAACTGTTGCCAACAGGGGCTGAAAAACAGTTTGGAGTATAGAAGGAGAGACAGGCTGTAAACTAGTCATAAAATGTAAAAATCTATTTCTATAAGAGACAGAAAGCAGGTGTAAAGATGCTGATTTGCTCCTTTTTTTCCAGTTTTTTCTCCACTTCTTCACAAATCTGTTGATTGTTTTGCAATGTGAGAAGTTTTAATGTCACATGATGGATTTCCTACAGTGAGGGAAGTTTCATCCCTAAAGTAATGCAAACATGTCAGTATTCACAGACTACTGATGACAGGGTGATATGAACAGTAGTCGCTGTGTGTCGACTTCTCTCACATTAACAAGATGTCTGTTTTCATGGGTTTATATCTTTAAAATAGAGCAACAGGTGGAATTTCTCACAAGTCACCTGGAAGTCTTCAAGACACTAATTCACTACTGTGGAATAAAGTTTAAGCTTTAAGTATCTATGAGAAGTATAAAAGTACTGATTGGGATCCTACTGAAACTTCAAATGTGTTTGTTTTTGATTTGATTGCGCAATAATTGTAGTGAGATATCAGAGATGTGCAGTAGCTATTTTGCATTTTCAACCCTAAAATTTAATTCTTAAAGGACGAGTTCACAGTTTTTCTAAATGTGTCTTAAACCAACTGTCAGAAGCTCGAATGAACAGTAAACATGTTTTTCTTGCTGTAATCATTCCTCCTGTTCAAACTGACCATTAGAGGATCCCTTCATAATAAACCCACAGTCTGTGGGTTTCTGTGCAAAAAATCTATTTAAAAGTTTATGTGAAGCTAATATGAAGCTTCAGAAACGGCCAAATCCAGTAGATATCTTTCAACGTTACAGTCTTTTTAGTGCCAAAGTTCCTCTTTTTGTTTCTATACTTCCACCTGCAGCTCAACAGGGAAACACAAAGAGGAAAAACATCCAGAATCACTTTATGAATTATTTTCACGCTTTATTAGTTCAGCTCCTCAGTTTTCAGAGAATATTTCTATGCATATCAGCGTCTCAAGGTGAAAACATTTATTAGCATCCTGTTATAAAAAAAGCAGGCTGTCCTCATGTATCCTGGTTCACGTTGCTGTCTGTGACCATCTGTTGCGTTGGATTAATCCCGCCACGCTTTACCACCCACTGGCGTGACAGACCTGCAGGTGAACTGCTGTAAAGCTGTCAGAGTAAAACATCCAGGAGCGACAGATGATTTGCTAGTTTGAGATTTTGCTTCAGCCCGAAGCCGCAGACTGTAATCTGGATTAATCTTCACGTAGAAAAAGGGAACATTTTAGATTGATTCAGCATGTTAAAGTGGTTTCTGTCGACAAAACATCACACCTGTGTTTGTCTTCTCACTCAGGAAAACATCACTCTCACACTAAAGGACATTTTTAGAAAAGTACAGTTTTTGACAGAGAATAAGGGCTACAATCATTTATTAAGGCCATGAATTTATCATTTATGTCACATTACATCCCAGCTGCATACAACAATAATTCATAGTAATATAATTTAGAACCGTGACTAATGATTATTTTCTTTTTTGTTCAATCTGCTGATTATTTTTTTTGTGAAATCAGTTAATTATTTGGTCTATAAAACAGCTAAAAGCAACTAAAAATGCCTGTCACAGTTTCCTAAAGTGACTAAAACGCTGCAGAAACTAAACAACAGTAGTAAAAAATGAAACACTGCACAGATCTCAGTGTGTGGAAACTCATTGATGCTTCCAGCGTCTGAGCAAAGATTTAGCCAGTCGTCCTGCATTATCTCTTTTCTTTACTCAACATCTCAGCTTCTCAAACACATCTGTACACGTTTGAGCTGAAATATGCTGAACAACCTCATGAACAGCGGCTACAGAACAGACGGTTTGTGGACATAAACGAACAATCTGACGTCAGTGTGACGATGAAAACGGAGGGAACTTGTGTGTTCAGAGCAGGTTTTGTCTTACAGGAAGCATTTTTTAGTTTTGCAAGCATGTTTAACAAAGACATCCGACATTACGACAGCATAGAAATGTAAGAAAATAAACAACAAAAAAAAAACATGTTATGTTTCCTTTAAAACATGAAAATACTGCGAAAAATGTGCAGAATCCCAAGCTGACAACTAGAAATGTTTTATTTCAGTTTCTTATGATATAAAACAGAGAAAAGCAGAAAATTCTCTCATTGGAAACTAAAATTGGATCATTTTTTAGCTTTTTTTGGACAAAAATGAAGACCCCAGGTTGTTAAAATAAATAAATAAATGAAATAAAAGTGTAATTCCCCTTTAAGTAGGAGGCTACAGGTTTGATGCTTCCCTGGAACAGTTTGTTCCTGAGCTGCAGGACGCCGCCTCTCAATCACTGCGTCGCTCAGCGCCAACGGCAACAACATCAGCTGACTGACAGACTAGAAACCAGAGTGTGTGTGTGTGTGTGTGTGTGTGTGTGTGTGTGTGTGTGTGTGTGTGTTTCTCTGTTTCAGCCACAAAGCTTTCACCGTCATCCCCCCGAACCCCAAGAAGAGGAGAGAGATCCAGAAGAGTGAGTTTGTTTTCATCTCTGTTGGTCTGTTATTAATATTTAAAGTCTCATCATTTTATACATACTTTTGTGTGTCCTGTGATTGGTTGAGCAGAGGCGGAGGCGGAGCTTGCCGCTCTGGAGGAGCTGCGGCTGAGCAGAGCCATGGCGTACGTCTCAATTAACCCCAGCAGCGTCGGTGAGACACACACACACACACACACACACACACACAGGCTTGACAGAGTTAGAGCAGCAGCCTCCTTCATGGACTCTCTGTTCATTGGACGGCAGGTGTACGAGCAGCAGCCAATCAGCTCCTCTGATTGGTTAATTGGTATATTTGCTTGTTTGCTTTTGTCTGCAGGTTCAGTCCAGAGAGTTTGATGATATGTTTGTGATAAAAATGTATTTCTGGCTGTTGAGGAGGTTATGTGTGCAGATGAATATATTGGTTTGCTTTATATTTTGTGGCTTTATTGTAAATATCAGATTAGTGTTCAGTGTGTAAATGTAAATGTGTATTAATATATTTCAGCCTTATTGATTATATCCTAGTGTGAACATTTGGTCTAATTGTGTAATTCATACATTCATATTTTCCTACAAGCAAATCTGTTAAAGTTATATGTTGGCAGCACTTATAACTCTCTTTTGAGATTAATTTTATCAGTGTGTTGTATTGATACCATGTTTTATAGGACTTTAAGTGTCAGTGATGGATTTGTGTGTTATATTATAGTTAGTTATAATTCTCTGTTCTAGAAACCACAAACTCAAAGTAAAGAAACCTTTAGAGTCGTCTTCTAGTCTTTTCTGAGAGACTTCACGACCAGTTAAACGTATTAAAATCCCAAAAACTCATCACAATATTCATTTAGTTTGCAGCAAGATAACAAAATAACAAAATCAAAAACAAGATATTGTCAATAAAATCAGTAGTTTGGTCACACATCCTTCCTTCACAATAAAGGTTCATCAGACACTCGGTTCTGCTCCTCCACGATTCAAACGTTCATATTATTTATAATATAAATATTTATTTCTCAAGTATTTTAATCTGTAACTGTGTGTATCGGCCTTTAATAGACGTTTCCAGACAAAGTCAGTGATCCATATAAATATACTGTAATAGACCGATCATTTGCATTTCCAAGAATCAGAACGAACCTGTGTGTGTGTGTGTGTGTGTGTGTGTGTGTGTGTGTGTGTCTGGTCAGGTGGTTGTATGAGTCTGGAGGAAGTGCGGCTGAAGCAGCAGCAGGAAATGATGCAAGCCAGGAGGAGGAAACCGCAGCAGGTGTGATGACTTATTTTTATATCTTTATATTAGTTTCTAGTTATCGTGTCATTATATAACTGCCGTATATCCGTCTCATGTATGGGTTCACATATTTATAAACAATAACACAAACAGTCAAAAACAAGAAAACACAAATCACATAATTATATTCATATTTTCAGACCTTCATGTCGACAACAAAATTAATTAATTACAGATAATTAAACACAAAACGAAGCCGAGAACTTGCAATTATTATTTTTCAGCGCCGTTATGCTGACATCACAAGTTAATTAATTTGTTTTCTTGAAGTAACGAGATAATCCATCGTCGCCAGAAAGCAAAAGTTTGTTTCTCTTTATTATTTATAATATTGATCAGAGATCAGAGCGTCATGGCGGCACGCAGAGACGTCGTCTTGACAACCGTAGCAACTGACTGAAGCTGAACATGTCAGATGAAGGAGCAGCTATTATTATTATTATTATCATTATTATTAATGACATCTGGGTTCATTAACATGCTGGGAGTAAACACACACATTTAAACTGACTGATAAATAACACTGCACGTGTCGAGCACCGCCGCTCTTACAAGTCACATGATACAGTCACATGACCCAAGTCTCCGATGTGACATGCATACATCTATAAATACATTGTGTGTGTTTATATATACGCACATAAAACCACTGTAGTGTGCAGAAAAACAAAATGTACAAATATAAATAGAAAGAGGAAGACACTCAGTGGCGTTTCCATGACTACCATCAGGCTCGTACGACGTCATCAACTATGTGGAAATACTAAAGAAACGTCTCTATTTGTCCTTTAACAGGTTGATAACGTGGTTATAATATGATGTTTACTGCAGGAGAAGTTATGAACAATCACCATTAAAGCGTTTTTTATCAGATTTCATGAGAGAAAAAAGGAAGTGAGTTCAGAGAGGGAACAATAATAACGACGGACAGGAAGGAACGAGAGCGAGCTCCACCCGGGATAAATCTCGTGATGAATTATCTCGTTATCTTGAGAAATCGGCCTTTTTGTTTTTCTGGAGAGATAACGAGGTAAATTAACTCGTGATCTTTGGATGACGGCATTAAAAAAAAACAAAAAAAAACTTTAAACCTGCAGCAGCACAGAGTCACTCTCAGTAAAACACATCACATATATGTTTTTCTTTTTATGACGAGAAAACATCTTTTTAATGAGAACAACAAAAAGCATCTTGTTATCAGGAGGAAATGTATTTTATTTACTGGATACTTTTCTTATAATGATGTTTTCTCATGAGACAAACATCCTTCAGACTGTCCACATGTTAACAAATCTGCATCTAGTTTGATTATTATTTCATCATGTGTTCAATCTGAAAGAAAATAAGTCGATTAATTCATTTAAACGTTCATTTCAGCAGCAAAAACATTCATGTTTTATAAGATCTGGTCACGTTATTACATTTATTCTCATTATAATGAGCAAATTTACTTGTTTTAACATTAATAAGCATCTATTTATAATTGTTTTTCTCCTTAAAATGAGAGAAGTTTAGCTCTTTTCTCCTTTTCATTATAACAATACTTTCTGGATGGGCTGGTATTACAGAACCAACACCAGTACTCACACCCATCATGTGTAAAACGCTGCCACTCTTCACCATCCAAATGATTCTCACACAAATACATTTTGAAAGTATTAAAACATTCTTTAAATATTCATTAAATAACTGTACAGAACTGTGCGATGAAGTGCTGTCACCACAGACTGTTTGTGTCATAGCTGCTGCAGTAATGAGCCAATCACACGTCGCCTTAAATCAAAGAACATGTAGCGACTACTTTACAAAAAAAAAAGGCCGCTAAGAGACTTCGTAGACTCCGACATGTGACACGTCCAAACAAAACCATCCCGATGCTTTATTGAAAAGAAAATAAACAAAAATGAAAGAGTCTGACAAGCAGCTGCTGCACGAATAATACACAAAAAAATACTGAAAATAAAGTGATGAACAGACGATGGTAGTGATAATAATGTTGGTGACGGTCAACATAAAATATCAGAGCTCTACGAACTCCTCAAATCAATATATAAACAGAAATAACAACATATTTTGGCTCCTGCAGAACGCTTGCAGTGATTGGCTGCGAGCAAAAACAATACAAATAGTCATTTTTTTTCTAGATCTGGTACAAAAAGCAGCTATTGTTTGAGTTATTTCATTCAATACTTTAAAGGTATCGAGTACTGATAAGCAGCAACACTTTCTGAGCTACTAAATATGAATAAATATTGATTAAGTAGTTCATCTTTTCTTCTTTTTGAGAGAATATTAGCAAAATTAAACACCAAAAATCATCAAAAATGGAACAAATCTTTTCTTTTTTTTCACCACATTATCATTTCAGTTATTTGTTGAACCATTTAATGACAAATATAAACTCTTAAACCATCAGTAGGAGGCGCTGTTCTTCACATGAGACGGAGTTTATTGAATCTTTACTTCTAGAAACACTAATAACACCTGAAGCTACTAATCAATCAATCAATCAGAATAAACCACAAGTAGCGACTTTAAGCGTCAGTCTGTACTTTAATGTTTGTTTTCGACACATAAAGTTTGTGTTTGTTGTTTCAGGTGAGGAAGCAGCTGATGGAGCAGACGTCCGTCTTCACCAGCTGAGCGTCTCCTCGTCTCTCGTCGTCTCCGTCGGCAGCTCAACGTCTCGCTGTACCTGCAAAACACAACGATCACACATAGTTTCAACTGCATAAAATCATACTTTAAAAATCTATACATTACTATATCATCTGTGTATAAACATACAGTGACACTTTAACCTTTTAAAGATCCCTTACAGTGTTTTATTAAACAGTTTTACAGTGTTTTAGTATTAAATGTATTTTTATATATGTACAGATACAGTTTAAAGGTTCAGTTCTGCTAAAAGAGAAAAACATATATTTACATATTTTCTCAGTATGTTGCCATGGATTCTTCTTTTTTTTTTTTTTTTTTTTACAAACTGGCAACTCAAAAGCTGTTTTATGAATCTTTGGGCTGATTTTCAAAATAAAATAAATGTATGAAGCTTTTATTTACACCTCATAAACTATATTTATAAGGAGTTTTATTAGAGCATAATTCACACATTTGACTTGAAAATTGATTTATTGTTTGTTTCAAGACTTAAAGAGTCAGTTCAAAATTCTTTTTAACCTTATTTTTTTACTTACCCCAACCCCAGTTTTTTCTTAAAGCAGCTTTAATCAATATTTTACTGTAATATTGATTGTACAGTCTGATGTGTCAGTGTTTTAATGTGTTGGTTGTGTCTCGTAGTGATGAACCTACAGAGACTCTGCAGCTCCTCTCGGCTTTACGGAGCTTTATAGTGAGTTTCAGCTCATTGTTTATCTGTCCGGCTGTTCTGGTTCACTCTCAGCGGCTCTCATAGCGTCGTTTTCAGAGAGAAGAAGCTGCTGTACACTACCTGCTCACAGACACAGTTATCTGTAGACTAGCTGGTGAACATAGTGGAGCATTTAGCAGCTAAAGAGCCAGATATTTCCCTCAGGAGTTGGTAGAGAGCAGAAACAGAAGCTAAAAGAGAGAGAATGATGATGTGTCAGAGTTGTGTTTGTTTCTGATGAAAACAAAGTGGCCAAAAAATATCAGTTGTTCCAGGTTTTTGAGTTATTTGTCTGTGAGATTCATATTTCTGCTGCTGCTCCAGTATTGAGGTGAAATGATTGTTGTCTGTGCAGCTGAAAACATTAAAAAAAAAATCACATTAATGAAACTTGAGAGCAGTTTGTTTTTCCAGAAATGACGTCCTGTTGGCTGTGGCCCTGAGCATCATGGGTACTGTAGTATTTAACACTGTTTTAACACAGTAAAGTTGGATTTGTGAGGAAGAAATGTGAAACTTTTATAACTGATGTCCATAATAATCAGTAGAGTTTTAGTGTTGTTAAGTTTTCCAGGAGGTTTGAGATCGAGATGATTGTTTAAAGCACATTTTTTTAGACAACAACCTCCAGTTTATCACAAAAAGTCAATGAACTAATGTGAACAACTTAAATTTGACAAATAAATGGTCTGCAGCCAGGTTTTATTTTCACTCTCAGTCGATCTGATCAGTATTTTCTTGATTTAATTGTTGGAATTTTTGGTTAAACCGATTAATCAATTCTCAAAATACTTTTACGTTCAGTAGTTTATTTATATTTCTGTTGATCAGCTGATTGATTGACTGATCATTTCAGCTCTTAATAAACGTTTCAATCTCAGAAAAAGCAAATCTACACATGTCTAAATGTTTGCTCATAGCTTTTGTACCTCACTTTAAGGCGTGGCCTGTAAACACATCATGCCATTCTTCTGTGTTACATAACGCATGAAGCACAGACACGAGATAATGCAAACTGACGTAAATGTAAATCTACACTTTAAGTACTTTATCACCTGCAGCGACGCAAATACGTCATGAGCAGTAAAGTAATGATAATGTTGTGTCAGTCACTCTCTGTTGTGTCAGTCTGTGTTTGTTACATCAGTATTATGAGCTTGATGTAGTTAAAGTATTGCAGTAAAAGTAGTGGTTTGGTCCCTCTGACTGATATATTATTATATATGACATCATTAGATTATTAATAGTGAAGCATCAGTGTTAGAGCAGCATGTTACTGTTGTAGCTGCTGGAGGTGGAGCTAGTTTACACTACTTTATATACAGTTAGCTAGTTTAGTCCACTGGTTCCCAACCTAGGGGTCGGGGCCCCTCCAAAGGGTCAGCAGATGAATCTGAGGGGTCATAAGATGATTAATGGGAGAGGAAAGAAGAAAAAACAAAGTTCTGACAAATCTGTTTTCAGTTTTTGGACCTTTTCTCTAATCTTTGATTTTTGCTGAAATGTGACGTTTCTGAAGGTCTTATCAGTCTGCAGCAGCTGCTCCTCTGAATCCTGAAGGTTGTTGTTACTCAGCTGCTGAGATCTACCTTCTATTCACTGTTACATCTGAAAAATAACTAAAGCTGTTAAATAAATGTAGTGGAGTAGAAAGTACAATATTTCCCTCTTTCCCTCTCTTCTATCTTTCCGTTTCCCCTTTTCCCTTCCTGAAAACACTTTTTTGCAAACATTATTAAAACAGGAGGATATAGTGGGTTTGTTGGGGACTATTTTCAGAAGTGGATGAATCCATGAATCCATATTTGGTGCTCGAGACAGTATTTCTGGCAGCAGGACGGTGTGTGAGATTAAATCAAAATAAACTACAGTGTGTGTTCATGGCGTGACTTATTGACATGTTTATAATAGTTTTTGGACCAACAGCGAAGGTCTACAGGTCAGAGGAATCAGATATATCAAGCTCTGACACAACATTTATCCTTTCACGATAGGAGTTATGCATGTAGAAGTTCTTGTTATGGTAAATCTCCAGGGAAAAGTCATCTCAGTCTTTTCCCAAGTGACTAAAAAAAGTGTTTCTGCTGTTCCCTAATCCACCAACAGAGGTCGTGTTGTGCTCGTTTCAAAGGCGGTGAAGGTGCACAGGGTGGGACGGTAGGTACAGTATGTGGTGTAAATGATGACTGACTCATGTTTGGAGCCATTTGGGAGTGAACTATCATGAGAAATGATCAATACTGTATTATATAATGAGAGTATAGGAGCATATCAGTAGGGTGAGGTCACAGATAAACATCAGGAATCAGTGGAGAAATGCAGTAAAATATATATTTTTTCTCTCTTTTATTTTGATCCTATAATTAACTGTCTTTACATAACTCACGCAGACACAAATTAAAAAGCTAAATGTCAGCATCGTGCTTCAGTCTCGGACATTCATAATTAAAATGTCATATTAGGTGACTGAAACGGCCCGAGTGCGCATGCGCGCGGGTAGGTATTGCAATATCTGTAGTTGAGGCAGCAGCTGTAATTGTTTTTGCGAGGCCATGATTGTAGTCCAAAAGAGACGCCATTCTGTGACGCCAGTGCTGCATTCAGGGGATCCTCGGAAGCTCCGACGTTTCGATGACGCCGTTTGCTTCTGGGATTAAACCTGCTATTATATTATCCGTTAAACGGACAGCTATTAAAATATAACATTTCTAATAATCTACTTCAAGTGTATAAACAGTTATGATGTGCATATATGATAAAACATGAACATGTTAGGCAAAATAAGAACTTTGTACAGATATAAGGAAGAAAGTTAAACAGGGAAGGACATAATAGGCTATTAAATGAATACTAAATATTATATTTCTACAGATGAGAATCAAATCAGTAAAAATATTTCATATCTACACATAAAGAACAGACACTGAATCAGCCTTGAAGACGGAGACTGAATATTTCTCATGAGGAATTAAAACTTGATTTCATCCAAATCCATTATTGTAGACATTACAGAAACTTTCATTTTATAAATCTGTTGTGAACAGATGTGGGAAAGTTGTTATAGAAGTTATTTTCCTGGAGTTCTCATTAAGAGGTGTGAGTCATTTGCTTGAATGTTTTGTTATTCCTAACGAGGTTAAGGGTGGTTGTTATTAATTTAATTAATTATGCTTTTATCTTTTATCATTGCCTTTATCTATCTATCTATCTATCTATCTATCTATCTATCTATCTATCTATCTATCTATCTATCTATCTATCTATCTATTTCCAAGAGGTGCCTATAGATCTTGACTGATGTGAAATGTATTTACAAATGAATTCTTTATTATTTTATTTGCACACACATAAGACTGCATAAAATCCAGATAATAAAAAGTAAGAGATGTGTCAGGAAAGGTTAAGAAGAGACAGAGTTACTTGAGGAGAAAAACAAACAATAACAAAAATGGGGGAAAAAAATCAAAACAAAACAAAGCAACAAACAAAACTAAGCTAACATAATTTAGGAAAATACAGCAAAAAACTAAATGACGACCAGAAGTACACACAATGAGCAGAAAACTAGTCAATTAGTAGAAAACAATCCAATAAAAACAAAGAAATACATGAAAAACAATGCAGGGAAAAAGAAGGAAATATGTATAAATAAATAATTTGACGTCATTAATTACATCTGATGATAATTTCCTTTTAAAATGTGAAATTAGCTTCTTTAATTTTGTGTAAATATCTGTGATTTAGAACATTTCCACTTCCATTAATACTGCGTATCTCTTCAGCTGTCGGGTCTGTTTGAAGCTCCGCGTTCCCGACGGCGCCTGAACGCAGCATGATTCGGTGGCTGCTGAGCTGATCTTTGTGCGGACGGAGCCGAGCGGTCGCAGTTAGCAACGGACCGCAAACACACACAGCGACGCGAAACACGGCGGAGGAGACAGCTTCTGGGCCCGAAAATCCACACATACAACGACTGTACCGTGACAGCGACGGCCTGAAAATGGTAAGAAGACGTTTCAGAGTCGTGAACGGAGGCTGGTGGCGCTCTTTTCTTTATGGACAATCAGCTTGGCTAACAGCTAGCTTAGCTACAGCTAACGGCTAACGTTAACTGTTTTCCTGACTCATTATTGAGCAGCCCGAGAAGCTAGGCTGCCATTTTACACCGCAGGCAGTTAGTCTGCCTCGGACGCTACGGTTAGCTCGTTGAACACAGCTTTCACCTTAAATATCTCCCAAACACAACACCTGTCTCTAAACGAACGAGAAACATAATCCCAGAAGAGGCTGACTTTGAAAAAAAGCAAGTTACTGACGAGCTAACTCGGCTAGCCTCGAGAAGCTAATGAGAGCTAGCAGTGTTGCGTAGCTGTGTCTGACTCCATTCGCAGATCAGCAAAGGATAATCTCAACAAATCTTGGCAATATATGGCTTCGTCGTGTTTTGTGAAATGATTACAGAGCCCCTCCATTTAGGTTTTCGTCGCTACAGCTGGTCATTAAACGGGAACAGAAAGGCCTTCTGCCGCTTTGGAGTGAAGGATGGTGATTTGAACCTGACACAGGGCTCCTACTCTCCTGGAATATCATTAAACTATTAAAAATCATTATCCATAAGGCCTGTGGATGTTTTAGAAAACTGTTAAGTGGAGATAAGACTCAGGATTGTATCTGTATTTGATGTATTTTGTTTCAGTTGACTGATCAGAAGCTTTGTGTTGGAGGAAAATATTGTTTGTAGCTGTTTCTGTTGGCAGTTAAGATGATATTTATATCCTTGACTGTAACGTTAAAAAAACACAACATTCACACAGTTGGTACACTTGGTTGCGTTTTAATTCCCGCATGAATAAAATAATATGAATAACAGGAAGATATGGATTTAATTTGAAACCAAAACAGGACTCCCAACACTTGCCTGGAATACCAGGAAAGTATTAAAAATCATTGTTTTCCAGGCTGACGGATGTTTGGAAACCTGTCAAAAGAAGATAAGATTTAAGATTACATCTGTGTTTGATCAGTTTAGTTTCTGTTGAATGATCAGAGCCTCTCAGTCAGAGGGAAATACTGTTTATTAATAGCTGACAGACTCTCTCTCCTGACAGATGAGTTTCTAACTCATAATTAAACTATTAACTATAAACCAAACCATTAATTAAGCATTTCTGGACACGTTATGGAGATTATTAGTTGACAATGTGACCATCATATCTATATAGGATGATACAAATAAGACTCTCAGGAAGATTTGATTCATTTGAACACTCCTGGAATATCAGGAAAGTATTGAAATGATTATTTTCGAGGCCCAGAGATGTTTGGAAAATTGTCAAAAGGAGATAAGAAGACTTTGGATTGAATCTGCGTTTGATTAATTTACTCTGCGTCGAATAATCAGAAACCTCTTTGTTCGCTTTCGGCTGGTTTTGGGAGTTTGTAGCGTTAACGGAGACGTGGTGGAGTTTGTGAGGTGACAGTATGATGCTATCACATCACATATTTCATCTTCTGTAGTTTCTTTTTGTTTTCAGTAGAACGTGTTCACCGTGTTGCTCAGCAGCACCATGATTAACTGTGTGCTTGGTTCACGAGTCACTACTTAATATTTTCATCTGAATTACTGGAAGATCTGATTCATAAGAACCCAAAACACTCCTGGAATACCAGGAAAGTATTGAAATAACCTTCCAGGCCTGTAGATGTTTGGGAAACTGTCATAAGATTTGATTATAATGTTAAATAAACAAACTTACATGGGTGTAATAATCACTTCTAGAGCACTTCTGGAAACATTAATAGAGATTCTTAGTTGATAATGTGTTGTCACATTTAGTATTTTACTATTTATTTTATATAAATATAATTTCATCATTATAAAATTAGCTGTAAGCCACCAAACCGCAGTGAAAACCACATAAATGTCGTCACAGCTGTAATCAGGACCGGCTGCTTTACACAGTTTAGATCAGACTCTCGACTTTAAAGCATATTTAGTTATTTTATACATTCCCATTAATTCCATTTCATTATAGAAGATGTAAATGTTTGGTACTGTGGGTTAAGTTTGTTGTTGACAAGATGTAGGAGCTTTTATTTTTTGGCTTTTTATTCACATTTTCAGTCATGTGTTCTTCATTTGCTCAGACTGCTTGTACACTGTTGTTGTTTTTACATAACTGATACTTTTCGACCAGTTTTGACTGTTTCAGAGACACACGAGTCTCAGCACAAACACTCACATAAAGTTTTTATAGATTAAAAACCATATTCTAGTCGTGTTATGTTTCTAGTTTGGCTGGTGATAAATAACACGTGCCAAGAGGGGAAAGCGCTCATAAAATGTTTACAGTCAAATATCGGCAATAAAAATATTACTGGACTCACTTTTAAAAAGCTGATGTCACCCAGTATTATATTGATGCTCTTCCTTATGGGAACACTGGAAACGGGAAGTGAATTAACTTTGATTTCTTACACGTTTCACAGTGTTTTCAGAGTTTTTCAGTGTTTGTATTGAGTGATGATGAGGTTTAAGTGTAACGAGTGTCGACACGTCTTCTCCCCCCTCACCATCCAACTGTCTGAACGCCGGAGGAAACGTCGTCTTTTTCTTTCTTTTTTTTTTTTTACAGTAATATACAACATTAACTTTGCATATTTCTGGTGATCCGTGTGTTTTCAGAGGCTCGTCGTATCCTTCTCTGACGTCTGCTGCGTTTACATCTGGAGGAATGTGTCAGTTTGAGGAGAAGCGTTCCTGCTCAGTCAACCTTTTATTGCATAAAACAAACACAAAAATACCGTCTCCTCCTCCTCCTTCTCCTCCTCCTCCTTCTTCTTCTTCTCCTTCCTGACAGTTTTATTAATGTCGTGGAGCCGTCGTCGGTGTGTTACGCTCAGAGATTCCTCCTTGTTCTGCGGCTTTGAGGGGAATGTTGCATTTCCATATTTAATGCGACGGGGAAACTTAACTATTTAAGGCGATCTCCTCAGAGATGTTTATACTAAACGGAGCACGTGTTGCACCTGATCTGATCCCCCCCCCCCTCACACAAACACACGTCTGGTTCAGCAGACTTTCACATGTTTAGCAGCGTAAAATAACCAAATACTGCTAATACAGCTGCTGTATCAGGATGTAAACATGCGGGGATCGTTTGAAGCGATACTGGGTCTCTGTGTAGATGGTTTTTGGTCCTTCCTCCTGCTTTAACCCCGTCTGACCCGTCCACGTCCGTCTGCGGCGATCCGAAAGGGAACGAGAGTCAAAAGAAGTTCGTCTCTCCTCAAGAGTTTTCCCAGAACTTTACTTTTAAAATAAGGAGATGATTAATGTGTGTTTAGATGCAGAAGTGCCGCCAGCGTGTGTCGGTGTGTTTATTTTGCTGCTGCGGTGTACGTGTGTGTGTGTTTAGTGAATGTAGGGTATTGGGTTGTTGAGTCTGGCCGGGACACTCGCTGACCAGGGTAATCAGATTTACCAGGCTGAGCTTTTCTTTTTTTTTTTTTTTTTCCCACGAGCGCTTTCCTCCTCTCTGCGTCTCTCTCTCTCCCCGCCTCTGTATCCTTCCCGTTCAGCTGATCCCTCTCTCTCTCTCTCTCTCTCTCTCTCAAACTCCTGGTTCCTGGAGTTGTGTTTAAATCCTGCTGCACTGCGAGGGCAGTAAATACTTATTAGTTGAAGGAGAGTAGAAAAAAAACAGGTGAGGCTCTTTGGCAGATAACCAGTCATCACCCACAAGTCCCAGTATGAAAATCTGTTGGGATACTGGAGTCCTTATGCCGCTTTGGACCACAGAAACCTGGGTAAGAACTGATATCTGTGAGCCGTTTTTTATTTAAATCCACATTTATTCAGCTTCAGGCGATTATAATGAGCCTCTCCTTCCTTTTTTTAAGTAGTGTAAAAATAAATAACGTTGCCTGTGATGTCCTCTGTGGGGACTGTAGTCGCATAAATGTTTTAATGTTTTTAATATTTGCTGCAAAACAGGATGAAATGGAAATATTTGCTCTTGGAGACGCACCGATCCAACTTCCTCCCTCCTGATTCTGATACTTTAAATCAGGGTTTCTGCCAATTCAGCGGCGCCCTGCTTTCACTAAATTTAACTCGGGTTTCTGCCAGCGTGTTGCAGCCCCGCCGGGATTAAACATTGGCTAATTAAAAAAAATAAAGGATTTAAAGATGTTTATTAAACTAAAATGTGTTTTATTAGTAGTGTAGCGCAGAGGGTAGCGAGTGTGTGACGGGGAGGTTGCGGCGAACGCAGACGCAGGGTCGAGCCAGAGGACGACCGCCGCTTAGAACCAGAAGCGGAGCAACGGACCTGACGTTCAGAGAGCAGAGAAAACACAGAGACACGAGAGCTGCTCGCTAACAGCTACGTGTGTTTACAGCAGGGAGCAGCAGAGAGGACGGACGTCTCTGCTGCTGCTGCTGACACTTTCAGTTTGTAACTATAGCGACCGTCGTCCAGATAAATACTGATAACATGCTTAATATTTTAGATTTCTTATTAGAAAAGGAACTTCTTACAAGGAATGTGTTTTATTCCTTTTTAAAAAAGTTTTTTAAGTGAGTGATGAAGGCCTGACCCGAGTCACGGTGTGTTTCAGGCCTTGCTGCTGTGTCGAGGCTTCTCCTCTTCCTCAGTGCGTCCTCTTTTACCGGCCTTCCTCATCCTGCTGCTGCTCGCTAACAGCTACGTGTGTTTACAGCAGAGAGCAGCAGAGAGGACGGACGTCTCTGCTGCTGCTGACACTTTCAGTTTGTATCTGTAGCGTCCGTCGTCCAGCGAAGTACGTGCTTAATGTTTTAGTTTTTTATCAGATGAACGTGGATTTCTGCCGTAAACCTGCTGCATCCTGCGCTGTTTTTTGTCTGCAGTAACTTGAGACCAGGAGCTAAAAACTGAGTCGGTGTCCCATGATGACCGCATGTGGTCTCAGTCTGCGTTAATCGGGACGATCCATCACCGTCAGGATTATTTAGTCTGAAGGAGAGATGTTGTTCTGCTTCTGTCGGCCAAACGAAACAAACAAAAACAGGCCCGCTGCCGTACTTGTTGACAGTCTGGTTGCGACGGCGTGGACACATATATAGTTCTTCCCCGAAGCCAGTCGTGACCTTTGAACTTAACATTCCCGTCTCGTGTGAAGGAGGAACGTCGTCGGCCTTCGTTGTCGTCGTTGTTGACGAGGATTCCTGTTTCACAACAGACTTTCTAGAAACTGTTGTCACTCAACGAGCCGTCGGCGTCCTGCGTCCCCCGCTCTGATGTCACACAGCACAGCGGTGACACACACACACACACACACACACACACACCTCGTCGCTCCTGCTGTGGGAATCTGAAATCTGATCCCGGTGCTGCAGTGAAGGGCACCTTTTTTACCGCCGGTAGGAAGAGAGAGAGAGACGGAGAGAGAGAGAGAGGCAGACCGAACACCTTCTGTAGTCCAACGGCTACTCGGCGGCGGTATTGTCTGCCCCAGTTGCCATGGCAACTGCCGGAGCACCTCCAGGTAGGGGCTGCCTCTCTCCTGAGTTTAGCGGAGGAAGAGGAGGCTGTAGAGTCCGAGGCCGAACAGCTGACATCACCGGAAATATTAGCAGTTTTTTTCTTTTAGTTGTTGTTGTTGTTTTTGTTTTTCCAGATGTGTCTCTCAGCTGTCTGAATATTCAGAGGATGTTTTTAAAAGTTGAGCTAAAACAGACTCGTGATTATTATTTGTAAATGTAACATTTTAAATATGATTTAATCACATGTATGAGGTGAAAACAAACGGGCAGGATTTAACGTTATATCGCCTTCACTCTTCTTCTACTGAAGGTTTGTTTGTGTGAGCGAGACGTTTACACTTCCTGCATTAATATTTTAGTCAGTTAAGCTGTAAAATATTGATTATCCACCTGAAAATTAACCGATTGCTGTTACACTTACAGTCTGATCGACCTGTTCTGTTGCATTTTATCAGAAGTTTAGATCATTATGAAGAGGAATAAAGCAAATATGAAGCTAACAAACTTTTTAGATAATCTAATAATAATCCAGCAGCTGAGGTTTGTTTGTCCTCTCGCTGTATTTTAGAAGAAATGAAGTGGCTGGTTAGAAAGTGAAACTGGTGCGAGAGTTTGTGTAATAACCTGCACACCCAGAATCACTTCCTGTGCTTGTGTCGGTGATAAATGGACAACATGTCTGTCTTTATGTTGCTTAATCCTGCTTCCCGGCACAAAAACAAAACACCACTTATGACGATATTTGTCGAGTCGAACGTCAACACACGTCTGATTTAATAAGCATCTGTACAGCAGAAATGCATTTTCATGTGGTTGTGGTCGCTGTCGGTGCCCGTCAGTGGAGGAGGAGGAGGAGGAGGAGGAGGAGGTGGCAGCAGATTGCAGCTGCAGTGCTGTGGTCAGTGTTTGGGAGCCTGAGGAGGAGGAGGAGGAGGAGGAGGAGGAGGAGGAGGAGGAGGAGGAGGAGGAAGGAGGAAGGAGGAAGGGGAGGGATGCTGGAGACGGAGGCTGGGCGTGGAGAGGACGACAGATTTTGGTGACTGATGAAGGTCTAATCCAAGTCTTTACTGCTGTGTCGAGGCTTTTCCTCTTCCACACTGCTTCCTCTTCTCACCAGCCTTCCTCACAGAGCAGCAGTAGAAGATTTAAATGTTGTTTTTTGCAAGAAAATAACGAGAAAAATGTGATTTTTGTTGCTATTTTAAGAAGAAAGGAAGGTGTTAAAACAGTTAGTGATCATTTATCAATCAAAGAACATCAACAATCATCTGATAAAACAATTATCAGCAACTTCTATTGATTATTGATGCGTCATTTGAGTCATTGTTGAAGTTTAGACTGTTTATATTAGACATGAAGACGCTGAATAAGCTGCATGTTCAGTATTTCTCTCTCTATAGACACTCTTTATATTTCAGTGTTGAGTTTTCTCTCGGCAGCAGATTTGGCGCCGTCGCTCCTCTTTTTTTAAATCCGCTAATACGTCAAGCAGTTCATTGAGCTTTGCCGCTGCGGAGGCGTCGACAGGGACAGGAAGTAAACAGAGCAGGTCGCCGAGGCTTCCTCCTTGCACCTGGGGTCACGTCCTGAGAGCTGTGAATGGCCAGAGAGACGGCGGGCAGCGCTGCGTGCCTGCCTGCCTGCCTGCCTGCCTGCTGCGGCTAAATATAGCAGCGCTGCCTACATGCACGCAGCAGATTTCTACCCAAACACACCCGACCGCTTCTTCTTCTTCTTCTCTCTCTCAGCAAAACACGCCGTTCTCTCCGTTCTTACACGTTGAAGGGTAACAGTGATGTCATTTCCTGCTTTTAAATATGGATTTAATTTAGATGCTTCTTCCGTCAAGGCAACACTAAAATGATCAGCAACCTCGTCTGAGTGATTATTGATCGGTGTTGTTGCAGCTTTGACTGATGTGAATGAAGGCCGCAACTAATTATTATTGATTTAATTGGATAATTACCTCATCAGTTTATTAATTAACCTTCTGTAAATTGATAAATAGTTTGAGATGACGTCTTAAAATGTGCTTAAACTTGCAAAGAAAAGAGACATTTGAGAATTAATGTTTGTCATTTTTTGCTTCATAAATGACTGAAATGATTAATTATAAACATTGTTGGCAAGTAAATAAGTAATCTGTTAATTGATTAATTGTTTTTGAACCAGTTTGGATCGGAGCTTTCAGATTAAATGCTGCTTTTTAGTTGTTTAGTTTTTGTTTTTAGTTGTTTCAAACTGATCCACAACATATTTTCTCTATTTGTTTCTAAAAAATAAAAAAAACACCTCTTTTTTTATCAAATGTTTTTATTTAAGCATGTAGGAAACATTTCAACTGACGATTTCATCTCATTTTAATAAGATTTCTGCCACAGTATTTATTCCAGAGTGTCGTCTCCGTCTGACACTTCGTTTAGATCAGATTAAAGATTGTGTTGTTTTCTGGGCTGAAATGTTGTTTGTTGTTGTTGTTGTTTTGATGTTTCCCGTCTGCTCGTCTCGTCTCTCGTCTTTCTGGCGCCTCGTCGTCTTCAATCTGAAAATTTTATGACTTTATAGGTTTCAGAACGTCTCCAAAAGGAAAAGGATCCAGCTGGTGTGTTGATTCATGTGTCGTCCTTATTAATAAATAAAGGGAATGAAAAGACTTTTCTGGTGATCAGTGTCCTCTAAAGCCTTTATTACAGCCTCTGTGTCTCAGATTTATACAACAATAAGTGTGAATATTTGCTATAAACACTTAATTTATGTTGCATCGCTGGTGTCAAACGTCCTTTAAGTCTTTTTTCTCTTTGTCAGTTTTTCTCTGCGGCGGCCTGAAAGCTGTTGATGCTGCAGACCGGGGCGTTTTCATTTACCTTCTCCTTGCGTCCTGTCGGCGGGGATGAAATTACAGCTCCAGGTCTGTCAATTAGCCTTAATGATCCGGCCCTCGCTGCACCGTCATCACTGCCACTTTTAAAACCAGCTGACTCTTTTTCACTCTCCGTCGTCGGGATTTGTCTCTCATGTTTTATGCATTTATTTATTTTGTCCTGCGCTCCCACGGTCACATTGAAAACGTCATAAAACCTTTTCACACTTTTTGTCTCCAGTCTGGATAAGTAATGTTTGTGTTTTAAGACGTGCGAGAGTGCGGGACTCTTGTCTTCAGCGGGGAAGTGGACTAATCTGTAATTAGCTGGGTGACGTCAGAGTGTGTTGAGCAGCGAGTCTCCGCGGCTCAGAGCCAGGTGTTAGTAGGTAAATCCTCATAACCTACCTGGATAACCACCAACACAAACTTCATTCTGGGGGTTTAAGATCAAACCTGAGGAGTTTGTTGTCATGACGAAGCAAAATCAAAAGGTCACTAATCAAAATGCCTTTTTCCCCGCTCTGTCCCCCCCCCCCCCTCCCCCCCTGCAGGTCATCTGGTGAGGAGCGCCGAAGGCTTTTAGGTGGAGGAGTGGCAGACAGCGCCACCCAGGCGTGCGGAGTGGGACTGCATCCCGCCTCACATCCGACGACCGGCTTCCTGAAGCGCTGCTGCCGCTGCCTGAGAGCTGAGCGAGTCCGGACAGAGAGCGACCGAGGAGAGGAGCCGGGGGGAGAACGCTCACCGGAGCAGGAAAGGAGGAGGGCATTGTTCTGCAGGGAGAGGAGAGGCGAGGACAGGGGCGCTACAATGTCGTCGAACAGGACCCAGAACCCCCACGGACTGAAACAGATAGGCCTGGACCAGATATGGGACGACCTGCGGGCTGGCATCCAGCAGGTGTACACACGGCAAAGCATGGCCAAGTCACGCTACATGGAACTCTACACGTATCCCCAAAAAAACGCTGTGAGCTGCTTGATGCTGTGTGGATGTGATGCTAGTAGAATAAGACGTCTAGCGCTCAGAACCATTACCTGATCGATCTGTTTGACCATCCACGGGAATGAATCGGTGATCAATTGGTTGTTATTTAAAGCATTCGCTGGTTCTAGGTTGTTTTTAAGCTGAATATATTTGGGTTTTGGAGTGTTAGTCAGATAAAACAAGCAGTTTAAAGACCTTAAATCATCTTAAACTTTGGAAAATAGATGAATTGATACGTTAAATAATCATTTCTTTCAGCCCTGTTTTCCTCTTGCCCATCTACAAGGTTTATCTGTGAGGTTTAAAACATAAAACAGTACTAAACTGTCTCCTTCTGTGTCCAACCACCGGTCCAGAAACCAAAGATATTCAGTTTATAACAATATAAAACAGAGAATAGCAGCAAATCATCACTCTGGAGAAGCTGGAAGCGTCAAATCTGTCATGTTTTTTAAGCGTAAAAATGTCAAACCACTAATCTACACACACACAATAACTGCAGATCATTTTCCTGTCGAAACCTCTCAGTTTGACTTTAATGCTTCTTCACCTGCCGTCAAGTCTCCACTTGCCCCTCGTAGCCGATCACATCCTCCAGACTCGAGTCATGATCTGGGATTCCTGACAGCGGCGGTGGGCGGAGAGAGAGAGAGAGAGAGAGAGAGGAGAGAAAATACCACAGCAAATATTTACCGCTGTTTTTGCTGGTTGTTTAGTCAGTCGCCGCCCTTGCTGTGTGTGTGTGTGTGTGTGTGTGTGTGTGTTGTGTGAGTGTGTGATGTCGTGCGCTGGCCCGTCACTTCCTTCTCTTACTGGAACTCAAACCTGTTATAGCTGCGTGTGTGTGTGTGTGTGTGTGTGTGTGTGTGTGTGTGTGTTCAGGTAATGAGTGAAAGCAGCAGCAGCAGCCAGCAGGTCAAAGTCCTGAAAACAGGAAGCAAGCTTCTCTTTAAAATATCATCTTGTGCTTTACTTTAATCTTTTATCTAACAAGTATTATCTCGGGGAAGGTTTTCAGGTTTTATAATTATCATATATAAAGCTGTAAAAACAAAATGTGAGCACAGCGTTCATAAAGTTTTCATAAATAGTTTCTGACAGGTGGGAAGGTAAAATCATCAGATCTACACATGATTTGTTCCAACGTGACATCTTTCCCTGCTGGCCAATAGATCAGAGTTTTACTGGCTCTCAGTTTATTTTCACTGGCTCACAAACCAACAAAGGAAAATAACTCTACTTTTTTTTTCCCCTCTCTATAACTTTGGTGATTTATTCTTTGTAAACCTTTATTTGCTAAACAGTGAAGTTCCGTTTAGATTTGGTGGTTTGATGTTTATTTATTACACAAATATGTAAAATATAAAATCAGGATCATATTGGAGCTGTAAAGGAACGATGTGTGAATGCAAGTTTCTCCTCCTGCTGCAGCTGGTAGAGAGGAGGAGGTGCTGCTGCAGGTAGAGAGATGGAGGTGCTGCTGCTGGTATAGAGATGGAGGTGCTGCTGCAGGTATAGAGATGGAGGTGCTGCTGCTGGTATAGAGATGGAGGTGCTGCTGCTGGTATAGAGATGGAGGTGCTGCTGCTGGTATAGAGGAGGAGGTGAATCCAACTAATTAAACTCAGTCATTAAAATCAAATCCAATTTTTATTAAGGACACAACTCATGGAGTGTTTATAGGTCAATAGGATAAACGTACAAAGTGTGAAGTATAAAACAAAACAAATACAATGAACGTCCATTTTGAGCTTGTTCACAATGGTTCACTATTAGCGTAACGAGGTCTGTGTAGCAGTAAATATAGCAGCTGGATGAGAAGGAGAGACGACTGCTGGAGGTCAAAGACGTCGTGTTTAAGCTCATGTTCGTATCGTCTCCGTTAACTACTGCGTTTGTTGCCTCCTGTAAAATATAACCTAAAGTTTGTGGCTCTGCTGTCTGCTCCGTGTGTGTGTGTGTGTGTGTGTGTGTGTGTGTGTGTGTGGTTTAGCCCCGCCCTCCTGCGTACACACACTGACAGAGCAGAGGACAGACGCAGAGAGCTTCTCCTCAGCTGCCTGAAGAGGAGAAAGTGTGTGTTTGTGATGTAAAGCTGCACCTGCCGTGATTCCAAATTGTTTATCTGGCCGGTGACCTCAGTTTATTCGTCCTCTATGACTCTGTTCAGACCGGCCGACTAACCCGGCGTAAACTTTTACTGTTAATGAAAAGGAGCCGTTAGCCTGTGAACTTGTTTATTCATCATCGGCTTCAGTCGCAGGTGGACCAGACATAAAACACACAGCGTGCGTGACGTGAGTGTTAAAAGCACATAAAGAGATGATTTTCCTCTGAGGGCACATCGTGTTGTTTGACAACCTGGCTTCCTCCTCCGCACCTTTCCGCCCTTTTTAAAGGTTGCCGTCGTTTCCCTGAAGCCATACGAGCCTCCAGACTGTAATCCACCCGAATAATAGCACTCATTTAAACTACACACTCAGTCTGTGAGTGACACGTTTGCCTTTCAGATACTTCCTCATGATTTTAAAAGCAACCCAACGTGACTCTTTGTTCAGATTCCTCCGTCTGTGATGTATCGTGTGTCTCTGTCTGTGTGTTTTTATTCCTTAACGCTTCCCTCAGACATGTATATAACTATTGTACCAGCGTCCACCAGTCCAGCCAGGGCCGGGGCTCCGTGCCTCCAGCCAAGCCCTCCAAAAAGTCCACCACTCCGGGTGGGGCTCAGTTTGTAGGCCTGGAGCTCTACAAGAGACTCAAGGAGTTCCTGAAGAACTATTTGACCAGCCTGCTCAAGGTGAGTCCACAAACACTCACGATCCAGACACCTTTTTATAATGTTTGTTTCTTCTTTTCTTCATCTTTAATCCTTCTCTCCTTTTCTTCCTCTGTGGTTTTTCCCTGCAGGATGGCGAGGATCTAATGGATGAGTGTGTGTTGAAGTTTTACACCCAGCAGTGGGAGGACTATCGTTTCTCTAGTAAAGTCCTCAACGGGATCTGCGCCTACCTCAACCGTCACTGGGTCAGACGAGAGTGTGACGAGGGACGCAAGGGCATCTACGAGATATACTCAGTAAGACTTTTAACGTCCGAAGCCGTCAGCGCTGTGATGTTCTGTTGAAATCTGCTACCAGAAGTCTTAATAACCTTCTGAAGTTCCTCTTGTAATTATATTTCAGGGCGTTAGTTTAAAGTGCGATATGAATTCGGCCCTCTGGGTTTCCCTCTGTGGAGCTCCAGCTGCCATTTAACGTTTCCTTCCTCGAGGGTTCGACAAGTCAACACACCTGACTCGTCTGTTAAATGTCACGGCGTTCCTCGAGGAGTCTCACATTTAAGGATGATGCGGAGACGTTTTCTTATTAACATAAAACGCGTCCGGCCAGTCAGATGCTGAGTTTGATGTCTAATTAGTTACTTCCCTAAAAAGTTTACTATGTTCCCCCCAAAGACGGAGCTTAAAAATAAATCTGCTCATGCATTGAATGTATTTTTGTGTGTTTGAACGTTGTCTGTGTAAAAACAGGATTTCCTGATGTTGAAAGCAGAAGGAGTAAAGTTGTGAACGGGTGTCACATCCTCCCCCTAGTGACCTTCCCGACCTCCTCGAATGTCACCGGAGCTTAACGGGACATTTTAAACTCAGTTTTAATGAATTAAATATGTGATTTCTGTCATTTTTCTGTGATTTCTGTCAAATCCTCTGAACTCAGGGGAGAAATAGAGACACGTAGCTGAAAATCTTGACCTTGTGTTAACCTTCTCTTTCTCCCCACCTCGCCGCCCTGCTGTCTCCCCCTTCCTCCCTTCCTCCCCCCCCCCAGCTGGCACTTGTGACCTGGAGGGAGTGTTTATTCCGACCTCTCAACAAACAGGTGCGTTCAGTTTCTTTTAATAGAAGTGAGAAGTAAAAACGTCAGCGGTTTGACGCAGTAACAACATTTTCTCTCTCTCTTTTTTTTTTTTTTTTCTCCAGGTAACAAACGCTGTGCTGAAGCTGATAGAGAGAGAGAGGAATGGCGAGACCATCAACACCAGACTGATCAGCGGCGTGGTCCAGTCATACGGTAAGTCGAGGAAGAAATGCAGAGAAACAACCGACTGTTGTAGAGAGGAGGAAGGACAGAGCTGATGGAAAACAAGAAAACAAACACGCTGCAGGTTTATCTCATCGCTTTTCTCATGAATCTCCTCTGAGTTACAGGCAGAAGACAAACTTGTTCTTACCCACATCAAACCCAAAAATCTCCACTCGATACTCCAACATAAATATTTTAAGCTTTTTATGTAAACTGAAGGCTTTAAATGTAAATCCAGACGTTTTTAATCTCATCTGATTATCAGCTGTTTACCCTGCTGGGATCTGAAATGTTGTTTTTTTTCTGTAGCTTTGATCAAGAAGGAACCTCTTTGCTTCTCAGACTTCTCCACGTTTCTTTATTTTCTGTTCAGGTTCGGTCACGTCTGCTGATGTCCTTCAGACTTTCAGGCTCCACTGAAGCTCATATTAAAAGTCCCCTTTTTTTTTTTTTCTTTGTTTCCTCCTCTGAATGTCAAATATTAAACACATTTTAAATGAATCAGTAACCAAAACAAACCTTATCTCCAACCTCAGACCTGCCTGCTGTCTGCGTCTCACCTGGAGCTTAATACTGTAATTATAGGAATAATTAAGGAATGCAAACAGAAACTTGCGTCACATGTTAGTGACAGTTAGTAAATATTAATCCACTCCAACCGGCCAATCACTGAAGAGAATCAGAAGCTGTTAACCCTTAGGAGTCTGGGCTGTTTTTGTCTTTATATATATATATATATATATCACTTTTTTTCAGCACATCATCATCTATATATAAACAGACTATTATTTTTTCACTTTGACTCCAAAAAACACACAAAATACATAAAATCCAAACTGGAAAATTGTCGTATTTTGACTGCAAGAAACACAAACATGTTCAATGAAGCATTTTTAATGGCTGTAAATGTGAACATATAACAGAAACACTGAGATAAAATCAATCTATAAACATCTATTTACAACAAAAAGCAGATTTTTTTACTTTTTAGCTGCACCCACTCTTCAAAAACAGTTGATGTAAACTATTAGACACTGAACTATATTACAGGCCTTTAATTCTCAGAGTGTAGTGAAGTTCCCAAATATAATATGTGAAGGTAACACTGAGATAAAATCACACTAAAGAGGAACTATTAACAACACAAAGCAGGCGTGTGCCACTCTTCAAAACACTCGACACCACTCGACACCTTCTCCGGTTACTATTGCTATTAGTATTATTATTAGTCATAACTCTATTACTATTATCGTTACTATTATGCTTCTCTGTGTCTGGCGTAGAGTTTCAAACCAGCACTTTGGACAGAAGTTGACAGCAGCACTTAATGTGACTTTGTTTTTACGCTACGACGTCTTGAAACTGACATTTGATCCCAACATCTGCAGGACTTGTTCATTAGCCGTTAACACTTCATGCAGCCAGTTAACAGCAGTTATCAGGTGGTTTCTGTTTGTATTTGTCTCTGAATGAAGTTATAAAGACGTCACATTAAAACCTTGTCTCGTATATCCCACTCCTCCCTCCCTCCCTCTCTTGCAGTGGAGCTGGGCCTGAACGAGGAGGACGCCTTCGCCAAGGGCCCCACGCTGTCTGTGTACAAAGAGTACTTTGAATGTCAGTTCCTCACTGACACAGAACGTTTCTACACACGTGAGAGCACAGAGTTCCTGCAGCAGAACCCCGTCACCGAGTACATGAAGAAGGTACGAGCCCCTCCCACCGCCACCGATGAAGGAAGGAACGCTAGAGGTTTAGATCCAGTTAAATTAATGTCTGCGTGTGTGTGTTCAGGCGGAGGCTCGACTGCTGGAGGAGCAGCGGCGCGTGCAGGTTTACCTCCATGAATCCACCCAGGACGAGCTGGCCAGGAAGTGTGAGCAGGTCCTCATAGAGAAACACCTGGAGATCTTCCACACCGAGTTTCAGAACCTTCTGGACGCCGACAAGAACGAAGGTGAGACGTCAGCTGATCCTGTAAACAAACCGCCAGCTGCTTAAGGAGACATAAAAGGTTCAATAAGGGAATCGAATCCAGCAGAAGCAAACAGTCCTGCTGTGTTTGTGTTATTTAAGGATGGACAGTGTGTTTTTTATATATATATTGATGTTTGACCAGCAGAAACCAGAGAGACCAAACTGATGCAACTATATTTGGCGCTTATTTTCTTATGTTGTCTTTAGAGCTGCAGCTACTGATTATTTTCAGTTTTTCACTAAAAATAGTGACGCATGTTGTAATTTCAGGAAGTTGGTGACGTCTTGTTTTTTTCCAACCAACAGTCTTAAAAACCCCAAAAGACCTTCAGTTTACTCTCACACAAGACAAAGAAACATGTCAAATCATTAAATGTGAGAAGCTGCAACCAGAAAATGTTTAACATTAAATACTTAAATAAAAGCTGAAGAAGACTGAAGAAGGAAAAGTCTCAGCACAAATAAAACCATGATGATTAGTTTAATCAACATAAATGTGATTAACAACAATTTTAAATGTCATTGTTTAAGCAAAAATAGTGAATAAATCCAAACAACAACCCAACAGCTTCTCTTTATCACATACAGTATGATGGTAAATACCTACAATAAGTAAATAGTAACACCTTTTGGGTTTTAATTATACATTTAAAGTTGTTTATTGAGATTTTTTTTTCCATTTGAAAGGCCAAACAACTTATTAATCTAAAAAATAACCAGCAGATTAAATATTTAACGACAGTAATTGTTAGTTTCAGTCCTGCATCTTCACTCATGTCAGTGTTCGGATGTCCTCTAATGAACTCTAACCTCCTCTGTGTGTGTCTCCTCAGACCTGGGCCGGATGTACAACCTGGTGTCGCGGATCACGGACGGTCTGGGTGAACTGAAGAAACTTCTAGAGACTCACATCCACAACCAGGGCCTGGCCGCCATCGAGAAGTGTGGCGAGGCCGCGCTCAACGTACGTAACGCTTCTTCTTCTTCTCCTCCTCTGACGGCAAATCTGGTCTGACAGTCAGTGGATTTAAATAAATAAGATGTGTTTGTTTTTGTTTTTCTTCCAGGACCCCAAAGTGTACGTCCAGACCACCTTAGACGTCCATAAGAAGTACAACGCCTTGGTCATGTCTGCCTTCAACAACGACGCCGGCTTCGTGGCGGCACTCGACAAGGTCAGCCCGTCCTCTGACGTCCTCTGACATCATCTTGACCGTCCACGTGTGACAGTTTGTTTCTCAGGTGTAACTTCAACACGTTCTGTTCTGTTCTGTTTTCTCAGGCTTGTGGACGGTTCATAAACAACAACGCCGTCACCAGAATGGCTCAATCATCCAGCAAGTCCCCCGAGCTGCTGGCCAGATACTGTGATTCTCTACTGAAGAAGAGGTCCGTCTTATATCATCTATATAAATATATAGAGCTCAGTATGGTTGTTTTTATTTAAATCTATCAGGGAATTTATCACCTGTTTATTCTTCACTAAACAAGCAAGTTCAGGTGAATAAAAATGAATCTACAGGAGGAAAAAAAACAGTTTAATTTCATTTAAATGATGTAATTTCACAGTTTATTGTGAATATTTGTGTTTTCTCTCGACTGTCTGACAGTTTAAAGTCTCCAGATGTGTTTTAAGACACTGAATAAACATCTGTATCTGAGTTTTTTCCCACAAAAATAGTTTAAATACTGTGTTAATAAGTCTTGAAAAATACTTTTACTTCCTTCTCCTTCATCTAAAAACATCCAAAACCTTTTTACAAATGCAGATAGTTCAGTTTAAAAGTTAAACTCCTCCTTCATATATAACAGTGAATAAACACGTGTTTGTCTGGAGAAGAACTTTAATCCACTTTTGTTTTTTTATTCTTCAGCTCCAAAAACCCAGAGGAAGCCGAGCTGGAGGACACACTCAACCAAGTGGTGAGACGCTGACCTGTGTGTTTATATAAATGTTCCACTGACCCATTTACCGACTTTATCTGTTATCAGTCTGCAGTTACGACACTCTGACAACAACTTACCGCTTTTACTGGGAGCTCCTTTTAGCTGGAAGCTAATCTCCCACATCTTAAAACATGTCGTCATAACTCACTAATAACACATTTAAATCCAGATTAAAAGGATAAAAACAATCATTCAAGTGTTTTTGTTCCAGTTAAACAGTTTTAAAGCGTCTTTTTCATCAGTTATTGTCTCAATAACTCGTTTTTTTATTGATCCACATCTGAGTTGTTGTTGTTTTTCAGGTACAGTTACATGTTTGTCTCTCTGTCAGTGGGTGAATAATGATGATATGTAAATCTGGAGAGCTCAGCAGTGATTTAAACGTGTGTGTGTGTGTGTGTGTTTCTCCTCCAGATGGTTGTGTTCAAGTACATCGAGGACAAAGATGTTTTCCAGAAGTTTTATGCCAAGATGCTCGCCAAGCGTCTGGTCCATCAGAACAGCGCCAGCGACGACGCCGAGGCCAGCATGATCTCCAAACTCAAGGTCTGACTCTCACACACACACACACACACACACACACACATGAACAGTTAACAGTGATGAGTTTGAACTTCCTGTCCGACTGATCGTAACTTCCTGTCGTCCTCCTGCAGCAAGCGTGCGGGTTCGAGTACACGTCCAAACTGCAGCGGATGTTCCAGGATATCGGAGTCAGTAAAGACCTGAACGAGCAGTTCAAGAAACACCTGACCAACTCCGAGCCTCTGGACTGTAAGAGACCACACACACACACACACACACACACACACACACACACACACACACACACACACACACACACAGAGGTAGTAGGTCAGGACTCTTTGTGGGGTCTTTTAGGGATAAACGATGAGCCCGAGGTCAAAGGTGAATGTTTTCCAGATGTTGTGAGGAGTGATATTGACAAGGTATCGATCAATCACCTGACAGGAGACCCCGAGGAACGACAGCACATGTGATGAGATCCAGATGTGTAACTCTGTATAAGCTACACACCGATCATCGTGTACTAAAGTCTTCATCTCCTCCTTTGAAAGAAACACCGTCACACATCCGTCCTTTCATTTGGCGTCACGAACAGGATGTTGGATATTTTAAACGCTCTTATCAGGACACTCGTGTTCATCGTCATGGTTACTGCTGATCCAGATGTGCAGCTGTTATGATTTTAATGAGAGAAAAAAGGTTTTAAACACAAAAAAAATGATGTTTCCAATTAAAATGAGTTTTTTTTTTTTTTTTAAGATATTCAACATAAAAACAGCAAATTTAAGATCAACTTTAGTTTTTCAATGTTTGTTCTCAGAAACAAGTTTATTATTCACTGACGTCAACGTGTCACTTTGTGTTTGTTTACATACGACTCTCTTTTTCTTTTAGAGTCTGACTGTTTTTATCTGAAGGCAACATGAAGCACGATGTGTTGTTGACTAACTGATTTGTTGTTGTTGTTGTTTTGTGTTCAGTGGACTTCAGCATCCAGGTCCTGAGCTCTGGGTCCTGGCCTTTCCAGCAGTCCTGCACCTTCGCTCTGCCTTCAGAGGTACGACACACACACACACACACACACACACACACACGTTTATGCTTCTATCTACATAACATAACTTTAAAACCTTTAAAACAACCTTTTGAAGGTTTTTCAGGAAGTGAAAACAACAGAAACATCCTCAGATTAATCCTCATGAGTATGACGTGACTCACTGAATCATCATATAACTCGTTCTTTAATGTTCTTTGTTCACATTTTTAAATCCAACAGATTTTAATCTTTTTCTCAGCCTGAATAAACGATCATCTGCACATTAAGACGTCAACAAACACTAAAAACACAAACAATAAAAGCAGATTTTCTTTCTGCTTTGAGGGGAAAATAGTTGTGATTTGGTGCTGCAGCAGTAAAAGACGTTTAGTGATGATTACAGGTGTCGTAGCTGCAGTTTGTTCTTCTGTTTGTTACTAATAGGATGAAAGTATTGTGTAGAAGTCAGACGTCCTTCGCTGTAACCATCATCCATCCATCTTTCTGCCTTTTTAAAAATGATTTTAACTGTTAACAATGAAATGAAATCAGAGCCTGGAAGCATCAAATCAAATAGAAACGTTCATAATTTGTTCTTCTTCAGACTCCCATAAATTCATTTTATTATATTTTAGTAAAAGTTGTGTTTGAGGACAGTTTTGATGAAGATGATGATGTTTGGTGACAGTATTCCCTCTCAACCTGCTCCTCTCTGTGTCTCTCTGCAGCTGGAGAGAAGTTATCAGCGCTTCACGGCGTTTTACGCCAGCAGACACAGCGGCAGGAAGCTGACTTGGCTTTATCACCTGTCCAAAGGAGAGCTGGTCACCAACTGCTTCAAGAACAGGTGAGCAGCAGACGCCGTGCAGACGCCACACCACACGACTTTATTACAGACTATAAATCTAAACTATTATTCCACATCAATAATGTTTTCACTGATTGATCTTTATTTTAGTTCAAAGTTAAATCATAAAAACTGAAACCATTAATAATTAATAACTATATAAAAACACAATATGTTGAAGAAATCATCTAAAATGTTCAATATTTATCAACAAATTACAGTTAAACATTTAACCAAACTGTCTGGGAGCCACGATGGCTGTAAAACACAAGATTTATACTCTTTTTATTTATTTATGTATTTATTGGGATCATGTAGAGTGTTAAACATAAACGTCATCATTAGATGTTCCAGAGTTTAACTGATAACTGATTTCTGTCTGCTGTGAACCAAAAACACGACGTCATTTATTTAATATATTTATTATTTAATATTAGTATTTTTCTCTGATAAAAAGAAAATCACATTAATGATATTTTAGTTTATTTATTGTAGAGTTTCTGTTTTCATGTTACAGTGAAACTTTGATTTAAACATAAAAATAAATGTGGATTTAAAGCTGATAAAAAACCTTTTTTCAAACTTATATTTTATTATTGACGTTCAGACTCGTTACAGGAAACTTTGCTGCTTTCAACACAAAGAACTAAAAAAACCTTTTAAACTAACGACTGTGCCGTTTGTTTCTGTTTCATCATCGTTGTTGTTTGTTTGTTTGTTTGTTTGTTTGTTGTTTTCAGGTACACGCTGCAGGCCTCGACCTTCCAGATGGCGATCCTGCTGCAGTACAACACAGAGGACAGTTACACCGTCCAGCAGCTCACCGACAGCACACAGATCAAAACTGTGAGTCACAACGTTACCACGACGACGACGATGATCAGCTGCATGTTGCTCTTCATCTTCAACAGTTTCTCTTTGTTTCCGTTTATTAATAAATGAGTAGAAATGTTAAATTTTAATGTTTACTGACGGTTTTGTGTGTTTGTTTTTGTTTTTCAGGACATTCTGGTTCAAGTTCTGCAGATCTTGTTAAAATCTAAACTGCTGGTGAGTTTCATCTTCATCATCTTCATCATTATTCTTCTTCTTCTGTTGAACGCTGCGTGTTTATAGAGACGTTTTGTCAGTAACAGCTGAGATTAGTGAATCAAACACACGTCGAAACTGTCAGAAAAGGTCAAAGGTCACAGTGAGAAGAGTTCACAGCTTCATCTGTTCTTTGATTTAAAGACGTTTTATAATTGATACGACGAGTTCCTGCAGAGAATTATGACAGAAAGTTCAAGTTCAGTTCTTGACTCAGTGTGTCTGTTGGTCCGTCAGGTTTTGGAGGACGAGAACGCCAACGTGGACGAGGTGGAGTTCAAACCGGACACCGTCATCAAACTTTTCCTCGGATACAAGAAGTACGAACACGAACGAACAAACGACGTGAACGTAACATAAAAAGAAAAGAAGCTTTAAAACATTTCAGTGACTTTTTTTTTTTTTAACCCGTCTTGTTTCCTGTCGTCCGCAGTAAGAAGCTGAGAGTGAACATCAACGTGCCGATGAAGACGGAGCAGAAACAGGAGCAGGAGACGACTCACAAGAACATCGAGGAGGATCGAAAGCTCCTCATTCAGGTGACTGTCGTCGAGTTTAAAGCTTCAGATCAGAGCAGACGAGAGAGAGAGAGAGAGAGAGAGCTGAAGTCATGACGTCACTTCCTGTTGACGCTTTATCGCCACGTTTCTTTGATCTCTTCCTGAAAGTGAAGCGAGTTCCTGTCGTTGTTTTTTTATAAAACAGCAGCCGACAACAGTTTGACTAAAAAAAACTAGAAGCAGCAGCTGTGACGTTTAACCACAAACCTCAAGGGCTTCTGGGAAACGGTGTTGATTATCAGAAGCTAAAAACATAAATATTGAAAGTGTTTGTGTGTAAGATAAAATAAATATCAGGAACTCTCATCTTTATGTAAACAGACTGGATTTGACTCTTCAGTTTAAACATTAGTGAGAAAGTTTCTGTTTGACTTCAGCTCTTTTATACCAGTAAATACATTTTAACATTTATATTTACACAAGTTATTAATTTAAAATCAGGTTTCCTGTTTGTTAAAATACATTTATAGTAAAAACAAACAAATAACTTCACTGTTTGTTCAGCTTCAAAACATCAGCTGATTAAAACCTTGTTGTTCTGAAGATTTCAGTCTGTTTGTACTAATAGATCGTGTGTGTGTGTGTGTGTGTCTGTGTGTGTGTGTGTGTCTGTGTGTGTCTGCAGGCTGCTATCGTGAGGATCATGAAGATGAGGAAGGTCTTGAAGCACCAGCAGCTCCTCGCTGAAGTCCTGAACCAGCTGTCGTCCCGATTCAAACCCCGAGTCCCCGTCATCAAGGTAACACACACACACACACACCTCAGGACTGTTTACAGAACTGCAACTAACCGTTATTTTCATTATTGATCAATTATTTTATCTTTAAATGTCGGTAATTGTTTCCCAAACATCAAGATGGCGTCCTGAAATCTGTTTAATCTCGACCAACAACACAAAGAAATTAAAGATATTTTATGTTTTTACATCATAACAAACAACAGAAACCAGAAACGTTCACATTTAAGACGACAAACAGAATTTAGACACATTTTCTTTATTGATTTAATTTAATAGTCGGCGTCTAATTGATGAATCTATTAACACATTTCCATCACATGGTACCGGCTCCTCAGGGTACCTGGTCGTCATTAGCAACGGTGCATGAATCTGCCATGACGTCATCTTCAACGCGACACACAAAGGGGAACCACGACGTGGAATCGCGGGTTGCCGTAGCGACCGTCACGTTAATAATAGTAGACGTGTGTTTGAATGATTAAACGATGGCGGCCGGAGCTCGGGCTGTTTTAAAAATGGCGGGTTTGGTTTGACGATCCTCTCTGACCAATCAGAGCTCTGCAGTGTTGAGTTGAGCCGGTACCGTGTGATGGAAATGCTCCGTAAATGTTTTATTAGTTTATAAACATGTCGACGTGTTTCCTGCTGCAGTCGCTGACGTTGTTGTTGTTGTTGTTGTTGTTGCTGTGTCTCCCTCTCCTGGACAGAAATGCATCGACATCCTGATAGAGAAGGAGTATCTGGAGCGAGTGGACGGTGAGAAGGACACGTACAGCTACCTGGCCTGAACGCCGCCGCCTCGCCCCGCCCCCGCCCTCCGCCACGCCCCCCCTCCAACCTTCGCCCCTCCTCTCCCTCCCCTTCCTCGCACCCGCCGGCTCTCCTCAGTTTTATTTTTATTTGTTTATCTTCTTCATTTTTTTTTTTTTTTTTTTAATTTTATGTCTGAGTAATAAAGTGTGGATCCCTCTGAGCGGCGGACATGTTGTGAGTGTGTCTGTGTGTGAGAATCACAGCCACGCCGCAGGAGGAGGGGGGACGCCGACCATGTGACCGCCCCCTCCCTCTCTCTCTCTCTCCCTCCCTCCCCCTCCCCCCTTGATATGACAACCAACCCGAGCTCGAGGAGGGCGTGAACTTTGACCTCTCTGCTCCTCCCTTCAGTGCATCTCAGTGATGAAGGAACAAAAAAAAAAACAACACATGAACTCCCTCCTGTTGAGACCGGGAAACCCCGTCTACTCGCTCGCCTGTCCCGTCCCATCTGTAGGACTCAAACACACACACACACACATAAACAAACACACACACACACTCTTCCTTGTTGTCATATTGTAAATAACAACCACAGACTCTAAGAGGATAAAAAAACAAACCCTATTCCCTTCTTTACATAGCGCAAATGTAATGAATTAGCCTTCAGCCAATCAGAGGAGAGCCACATCCAAAGGTTTCTGCATGCTACTGCCTACCTGCACCACAGTGACCACGAAAAAGATTCAAAACAAAAAAAGGAAAAAAAAAAAAGAAGTTCAGATTTAAAAAGTCGAGTCACTGGGCAGCCGACGCAGTCCACCGTACGACGAAACGATAAATCAACGCCGGTCCTGTAATTTAAATAAAAAGAAAAAAAAAGAGTCTGCGACTGATCCTGAGGAGGAAACGGCGGCGGTGGTGGCGGCAGTGGCGGTGAGTCAAGACAACGCCGCCGTCGTCGTCGCCGCCATGTTGCTACTTTATCTGCTGAAGTTGTCTGTTTGGTTTGAGGTCGGTTGGGTTCATGCAGGAGGCCTGTTTCATTACTGAACGGTGGACATTTGTATAGTGTGGTTCATTTTCTAAATGTGTGATAAATAAAAACAAGGAAAGATTTCTCTAACGTTCGTCTGACCTCCGAGACTCTTTTCACCACAACGACAGGAAGTTAACAAAGAAGAAGAAGAAACGTGTTCAGCTGATGGTTCAGGTTTCTATAAGGAGGTGAAATCAATAAAACTTTATTATCTGTTACAGTTACGGAAGTTAATCTGTGAAGAAAAAACAAACAAACAATAAAAACAGTAAAATAAGTCATGAGTGTAAACAAATAACTGTAAAAAGATGTTGAGTTTATGTGATTAGTTTGATTTATTTAGTGCAGAGGTGATGTTCACACACATTAAACGTCACATTCAAGCACTTTTCAAGGACTTTCCAGGCCCGATTCCTTCAAGTCAAGGACCCAAAAACAGCCTCAATGTTTGTTAGTTACAGATGTTTATTATCAACCTGCAGCTTTTAGAAACAACAGAACGAGAATCTGTTCTCACACAAAATATATTAATTCAAGAACTTTCAATGACCCGTCTGTCTACTTTTCTCCTTAAAATTCACAAACTTTCAAGGATTTTAAGTTGATAAATTAACCGTAAAATGTCTTTAGAGACTTTATTTCCTACTGAAGTCGTTCCAATAAATAAATAGTTAATAATTTATATTTATTCAAACACTATTTAATCATTAAACTCAACAAACTGCTGAACATTAAAGCAGAGAATCAAAACATTCATAAAAAATAAAAATATAAATGAAATAAAGCACCTGCGGAGGCCCATAAGGGACTAAACAATGAGCCTAATTATTTTCTATTTATCTGCACAATAAGGTTTATTTTTTATGTAACTGTCAAAATATTTGGTGGTTTTTATTATAACAGAATAAAATAAAATCATTTCTTTACTTATAGATTTAAAACTTCTAATAAAACTAATTAATAGTTTATAAAATAAGTCCTTTATTTATCTTAAAAACATTTAAACTGTCCTAAACTGTTCAGTCTCATAATAATTAATTTCTTTACTAAACTTCTGAATAATAAATCATTAAAACATCAGTCAGATAAACGTGATTTAATCCTTCATGAAGCTTTCAGTTTATTTATTTTTTTTTGTTTATGGAGAAAAAACAGAAACATTATTTAATCCTGTGTCGCATAAAACAGGAGAAAATAATGATTCCAGTTAATTAAATGTGACGAATGCAACAAGATTTATGAATAAATGTGTCAAACACTACAAAAATGTTTTTAAAAAAGTTTAAATGTTTGTTTTTTTATATTCTGGGTCACATTAGGGGTGTTCAGAGTGTTTTTAGGGTCAAATTTGAAGGTTAAACAACAAACTGCTGCTGAAAATTACGAGACGGGAGATTAAAAAAATACATTTTTATGTTTAAAAGACACTTTAGTCACTTTAGTTTCTAATGAGAAATTTATAGTTTGGTTCCAGGTCGATGATGAAAAAGGTTTTTAGTGTTTTTCTGTTGATTATTCAGATTAACTGACAGTTTCTGGCATCACATTTTATAAAAGACGGTTTTCTAATATTTATGTAAAAACTTTGTAGCAGCTCAGTTTGTTTAGACGAAAGAAAAAATAGTCGACTGTCATAAATGATTAAAAATAATTATCAGTAAACAAAAGTTACTCTTAATAAAATCTTAAAGCGATAATCAGAACACAAAATGTTCAGAAACTGTAAATCTGAACTCAAAAGTTTCATTTTTAGACAAACAAACAGCGAATTTTCTTTAACTTACTGAAATAATCTGACGCAGAGACGACGGTGAACATCACAAACAAAGACTAAACCAGGTTTCTGATCAGCTCAGGTGTTTCCTGTTAGGTTAAAAACTAAGCCCCGCCCACTGAGGTCTGAACAGGAAGGAGGATTTTCTACATTTAATCACTTTATTATCATCATATTGAGGTGGAAACATTAAATATATAATATTCACACCAGCAGGACTGAAATCCTTCATGACCTCGTTGATCCGAGTCTTTTTAAAGTTCTGCTTCAGTTTTTTAATAAATTGAGTTTCAACTGACATATTTTATTTTATTTAAAGGTTAATTAGAGTTTTAACAGCTGCAGGTGCACCGTTAATCAATACTTCAAGTTTAAGCTCCTTCAAAATAAAAGTGAATCTTTTCTGCTTCAGTTATGAAGAAAATTTAATTACTGAACGAAGTTTCCAGTTTCTTTAGCTTTTTATAAATTAATGCAAATTTCTCTTTTCTGTTTTTAAACGTTCACTTTTAACACGAACATCGTTAATTAATTAATTAATTAATTAATCAATTAATAGACAAAGTTACAAAATGTTGAACCAAAGTGACGCTTCAGAAGCTCTTTGACATCTAAATAAATAAAAAATGACTTTGTCTTTATGATATTTGATCAAATTAAAGCTGAAACATTTAATCAATAACTGGAAGTTCACTGGTGGCAACTTTGATAAACTGATCAATAATGAAACAAAAGTGATTTTATAGCATTTCAAATATCAATATTTAGTCTATCAGACAGTAAATTGATCATCTCAACAGACAAAACATTTCAATTTGTCGACTTTTGCTTTGAAAATTTGTTTGTTTTATTGATCAAATCTAGAAAATATTCTGATTGATTATAAAGATAAAGTTGTGACTGTGTGACTCTTCAAATGATTAATTTAAGATGAAATCTCCGGCTATAAATAAACAATTCAATCAATCGCTGTGATCAGAAGAAGAAACGTTTGTTCATAAAGTTTAAATGTTTCTTCCCTTTTTGAAATGTTCTGGTGACACTTTGACATTATAACTTCCTGTTGAAACGAGTCGTCGTTATTTTGGAAGGAAAACAAGAAAACAAACCATTTATAATATTTTAATCTGCATCACTTTAAACAACAAAATCCCTGTAAACATTACAAAATCAGCACCTGTGTCGTCAGAGGAGGAGGAAAGTGGTTTCTGGTTCCACATGAGGAGAAACTAATAAATGCAGGCTGATGGTTGAAGTGAAGCTGAGTAACCGTCACCCAGAACACCAACACACACAAACCACGAGCCTCTGACAGTTTCAGAAGCTCTTCATCATCATCATCATCATCATCGTCATCGTCCTGCACCCAAACCCCAAATCTCTCCGTCTCGAGTGTCTGAACATCAGTGATTCTCTGACTGAACTCGTCAGCAGCTGATTTACACACCAGAAGAAGAAACTTCTCAACAACCTGTAGCTGGTTAGCTTAGCTTAACATAAAGACTGGAAACAAAGGAAAACTGCTAGCATGGCTCTGGCTAAAGGTACAAACATTTTGAAGTACAATGTGATGCTACTTTCTACATTTATTTGACAGCTTTAGTTATTTTTCACATGAAGATTTGACAATATGGATAATATAACAAGCTTTTAAAATACAACACATTGTTAAAGATGAAACCAGTGGTTTCCAACCTTTTTGTCTTTTGACGTCTTACAAAAAGCAGTGTGTAGTCGGGGTCACATTTCACATGTCTATGAGTTGTTAACAGCTCCACCAAATAGTGATTTTTCCCTCTAAACTTCTCACATGCTTTCATTTCAATAAATGTTCAAATGATCCAATATTTCAGCAAAATCAAAGATATCAGAACGTTGTTTCTTCTTCTTTCCTCTTGTAAACAGTAACAGTGAGTAGAAGGTAGATCTCAGCAGCTGAATAACAACAACCTGCAGGATTCAGAGGAGCAGCTGCTGCAGACTGATAAGACCTTCAGAAACGTCACATTTCAGCAAAAATCAAATCAGAACTTTGTTTTTTCTTCTTTCCTCTCCCATTACTAAACTAGCTAACTGTATATAAAGTAGTGTAAACTAGCTCCACCTCCAGCAGCTACAACAGTAACATGCTGCTCTAACGCTGATGCTTCAGTATTAATAATCTAATGATGTCATATATAATAATATATCAGTCAGAGGGACCAAACCACTACTTTTACTGCAATACTTTAACTACATCAAGCTCAGAATACTGATGTACTTTTACTGCAATACTGTACATTTTGTTAATACTTGAACTTGAGCAGGATGTTTCATGCAGGTAATCTTTATATTGCAGTTTTGGTATTTTTACTGTAGTAAATGATCTTTATACCAGCATCTATAAAGCTGTTTTATCTCTTTTGTTGTACAAAATCTTCAGTGTAACAATGACAGATTTTACCATTATCTGTGCAGGTCTGGCAGTTATTTAATTATCAATTAATTAATATAATTTCCCTCATTAATCCATCATTCTTGTAATCTAAAAAAATAGTTTTAAAAAGTGACAATTTCCACATTTTGTGTGAACAACACCTCAAAAATATGAAATTTAATGTCGTATCACAAAGAAAAATAGCAAACTGACAAATTTAAGAAGCTGAAACTGAGAAATTTGGTCATTTTTGCTTAAAAAAAAATTCCTGAAACCTTTAATTTATTATCAAAATAGTTGCTGATTAATTATCTAGTTGCATCTCTGGACAAAAAACAGAACCGGAAAACCAAAAACACTTTTCAAACAGTTTTTTTCACAGATTAAAGACAAACAAACACATAACAACTTAACGAACTTCAGAGATGCTATTCCCTTTCAGACAGAACCATGCTAGCAGTTTCCCTTTGTTTCCAGTCTTTATGCTAAGCTAAGCTAACTACCCACCATCTTATTTCTCTAAAAAAAACTTTTCCTTTGAAGAATCACTGATGGTAAAAAATGGTCTTTTAAAAAAAAAAAAAGAAGAGAAAAGCACCAGACTGTCTTAACGAACACAGTCATGCACCAAATCAGACACATGGTCACCGTAAAGGAAACACAGGAAGGCTCAATCAATCAGCAGTAAGAAGGTTTGCGATCTTAGGCAACAGATAAAATAATAAAAAGGTTCCTACACATCCTGCTTTCAACTGTCGGACCAACACATTTTCTTATCTGCAAAAAAAAAAAAAAAATACTGATTTACACCATTAAAGGTTCATTTATTTTCCTCCCAGACGTGACGTGCAGGAACCTGCGAGTGAAGCACCAAGTTTCAGAGACTCTGAAGTCTTTTTTTTTTCTCTCCATCCAGCGAACAACAGACGTGATGAAGTTCCTCCGTCGTCTCCGTTTAACCAAAAAAAAAGAAGTCTGTAATAAGTTACGTCTCCTCAGCAGGAAGCAAGAGGCTGGTATTGCTTCGAGTCCAGTCTGTGGTTTGTTTGTTTGTTTGTTTTCTTTTGTTGTTTTTGTTTTGCTGCGAGCACCAGAATTCACATCAGACGAAAAAATAACAAGTCAAAAGTGTGATTGTTGGTATTAAAAAAAGTATTTAAAGAGGAGAGGAATGCTCTGGAAACTATTATAGATTATTATTATTATTATTATAATAGTGACGGGAGGCAGTACAGTGTCTCTGGTTTCCTCCAGACGGGAGAGGAAGAGGAAGAGGAAGAGGAAGAAGAGGAGACTCCGTGGGTTTTTTTTTTGTTGTTGTTTTTGTTTTTTTTCTTTTCTCTTTCTAAAACTTCATCATGCAGAAAGTAAATCAGACACCAAACAGGTTCTGTTGTTAAAGGCTGAAGGCACAGCAGAGAGTTCAACATCTAGAAACACTCAGTGAATATTTAAACACCAGTTTAGAAAAAAAAACAAAAAAATAGCGTTTTCCCGCCGCACTCAGCGACCCGTTTGTTAGAGCTGAAACAGTTAATCAGTCGTTAGGAAACTAATTCAGCTTCTCAACTTAGTATTTTCTGCTTTTATAATCATCGTAAACTGAATATTTCAAACTAAACAAGATTTAAAGACGCATGTTGAGCTTTAAGAAACACTGACAGACACTTTAACTAGGGCTGAAATGAAGGATTAGCTTCATTAAATCCATTATTCTCTCGATTAATTGATTGTTTGGTCCATAAAATGGTGAAAAATGTCGATCAGTGTTTCCCAAAAATATTCAGTTTACTGTCGGAGACAAAAAACCCAGAAAATATTTACATTTAAGAAGCTTTAAATAAACGACACAAAATGATTCATTCGATACGTTTTCTGAGACTCGGCTAACCGTTGCCGATGACTAATCAATAATTAAGCTGATCGTTAGCTGGTTGCAGCGCTACGTTTGATCGTTTTGATTCAGTCGGTTCAGTTTTACGTCTTTACTTCATGTTTGTTAACAGAAGAGTTTTAGAGCTGAAACAGTTAATCAGTCGTTTTCTAGTAAATTCAGCTTCAACTGTGTTTTTCGATCATAAACTGAATATTTCAAACTAAACAAGATTTAAAGACGTGTATTAAGCTTTAAGGAAAACTGACAGATATTTAATTAGGGCTGAAATTAAGGATTAGCTTCATTAAATCCATTATTTTCCCGATTAATTGATTGTTTGGTCCATAAAATGGTGAAAAATGTCGATCAGTGTTTCAGTTTACGGTCACAGAGACAAAAAAAAACCTAAAACAAAACAGAAAATATTCACATTTAAGAAGCTGGAAGTCAGAATTTTAGCATTTTCTGTTAAAAAAAAAAAAAAAAAAAAAAAGACAAAATGATTAAACGATATTTTCTAGGAATCGATTAATTGTTTCAAATGACTAATCAATAATTAAACTGATCGTTAGTTGTTAATTTTTATAAAATAACACTAAATATATTCTGATAAATTAAAATCACATTAATTTATAAACTAACAGGATGTTTGATTATTCATAATATTAAAGTAATAAACTAAACGTGTATTTTATGGTGTAAATTATCACAGTTCTGATAAAAACATGTTTTACTACTTTTAATAAGATTTAATGTTTTCAATCAGAAATATTTTTTGTTTCTCTGATGTTTATATTTCAGTTTTTAAGCTGCAGATTTTTGTTTATTTGAACTAAAATCTGCTGAAACTCTTCAAACCAAACAGCTGATCTACATTTAACTCGTTAAAGAACTTATAAAACCGGCTGAAAACTTCTTTATATTTGTAGAAATCAGTTTCCACGTCGACATTAAAGAATTGTAGAACAGCGCCGTCACATTAAATCTCCTCAAATTCAACGTTTGATGACTTAAACTATATAAACTAACTACAACTATATAAACTCTAATTTACACTAATTAAAACACTTAAGTTCTTTAAACATTAATGTATCAAGTAAATTAAGTAAAATAAATGAGCCGTTAAAGTTTTAGTTTTTAAGTGATTCATTAGAAAAAACAAACTAAATTTGGTTATTTTACAAACATTCATCATAACAATACAAACATTTATTTCAGCTCTAAAATCAAACCAGAATTTATTCAATCAAATCTGAATCTTTAATTTTTGATGAACTTTGGTTCAAAGTTTACGTTTAACTTGAAAGAACTTCAAATTGAACACCAACGAAGAAGTAAAACTGAACGACTTGAATCAATTTACCAAAATAAAAGACCGGATTAGTAAATTCAGGTTTACATGAACTTGGGATTAATATTAGACTCAGTTTCTGCTGGTTTTCATTCTGACGAAGACAAAACGAGGAAGATCAGCGACTGAAATCTACAAAATAAAACTAACCGGGAGCTGAAGTTCCTGAAGTACGGCGGGAAAACGCGGACGTACAGACGGACAGAGAGCAGTGTCAGAGAACATGAGAGAGAAAAACCTTCATCAGTATCGGTGTAGTTTTGGTTCGGTGATGAGCGGCGCTGCTCGGCGAGGAGAGCAGCAGCAACAGCAGCGACGTGGTCGAGACGGGAAACCGAACCGCCACACGACCAGACAGATGGCTGGCGGCGGTGGTTCAGTTTCTCGTCAGAGGGGTGAAGTAGCGCTGGTTTTTGTGTGTTTTTTTTTAAAAACCATTTCACACTAGCACCTGAAGCACAGGCAGCGTCACAAAGCAGAGTCACTCATAAAATAAAACCCCTTCAAAATAAAAGGAGGAACAGGAAGTGGGGAAAAAAAACAAAACATGACTTGACGGATACAGATATTCCTCACTTAATTTCAGTAAGACGTTAGGATTTCCTGCAGCACCTGAAGGCATCACGATGAGCCCAAAAGCATTCTTACATTATTTAAGGTTGGTTTTTTTCCCTCCATTAAATATTCAGAGAAAACAGTGAAATGATATGAAACATGAACAAAAAATTAAACTTTTAGAGGCTGAAAATAGTTTTCAGACACAATTTTGACTTTTTTCTTTGATGTTTTTTGATGAAAAGATCAAAACAGGAGCTAGAAAAGACAATAAAATGTGATTTTACTGGATTAATTAAGTCAATTAACTCATTAATTCTTTGTTCTGTCGTCAATGTGTCTGATTAGACTGTAATTTTAAACCGAAAGTTACGGTTTAAACACCAAACTCTCTCCTTCCTGCTTCTAAAACGTGACGATTTGCTGCTTTTGTGTTTCATATCAATAAAAACTGAACATCTTTGGGATTTTTTTGACTCACTTTAGGCTCTGGACACTTATGATGAGCAGTTTTTACTAATTTTAAATCAATGAAACGATTCATCCAACAGATTAATTGACAGTAGAAACAGTCATTAGTTGAAATCTCAGCCAATGTTAGTAAATATTCAAAACAATTCTTGGAAAACCAAACTTCAAAAACGTCTTTTTAATAGCAAAAATGTTTTTTTTCCTTCCTCACAAAAATTGTACATAAAAATCACACGATTGTCCACAAACGGCCTCAACTAACGATTATTTGAACTTTCCTTTAATCTGCTGCTTAGTTTCATGTTTTAGTCAATAAAAAGCTTCTTATTTGAACACAAACACAAAAAACCCCCAAAGATTTTATGTTTTCTATCACAGAAGAAAAAGAAAAGCAGCAAATTTCACATCTCAGAAGAAGAAATGAAGGATTTTTTTTTTTTGTGTGTGTTCGAGTGACGTGACGCTGCTTTGTGAACGCGCTCCTGTTGTTACAGACAGACAGTGAATCTGGCACCAAGAGGAGTGTGTGGCTGGTTCACTTCACACTGTATAAAAACACACACACGCACACACACACACAGAGAAACACACACACACACACACACACACACACAGGAGCAGTAAAAACAGAGTCCAGTCAGTTGTGTAGATGCGGCTGGTGGAGGATTTTTGGTCCCTGAATCTTGAAAATTCAAATGCCAGTTTGTTTGTTTGTGTTTTAAAACAGTTGTTGTGGGTTTGTCTCCTCCTCACCGTTGAAAAAAAAAACAAAACACTTTATAGATACATTAAAAAAAATAAACAAAAAAACAACATCAACAACAACGACAAGAACAAGAACAAGAAGAGTCAGTTTGCAGTTTGATCTGCACCTTCAGCTGAGGGAAGATTTATGAACCCGAGACTCCTGCGACTCGAGAGAGAAGACGAAGATTTGTTGACAGAAGACAAAAAAAAAAAAAAAAAAAAAAAAACATCACACAAAGAAAAAAAAAAACAAACAAAAAAAAAGAAAGAAAACAGATATGAAAAGTTGTTTTTTTAAACGTTTTTTTTTTTTAGTATTTTTTTTTTAAAAAGACCATTTCGGCAAAAAGACAGCAACAAAATTCTGCTTCAACGTGTTCAAATATTCCCAGTATTCCTGAAGCTTTCTAGCATTTTGACAAGTCGTCTGGATTTCCTGAAGTGAAGGTGTGTTTGTTTGTTTGTTTGTTTGTTTGTGTCGGTGTGTGTAAGGCCTTTGTGTCGTTGATCCACAGGAGGTAGAAGTCAGAAATCAGGCGATCTCCATCTCCCGCTCGATCCCGACGTACTTCAGAGCGTCAGCCTGACTGTACCTGTTACACACACACAGAAACACACATTAATCAAACAGTTTCAGTTTATTGAGGCATAAAATCACCTTAACATTAACTTTTTTTCTGCTGGTATTGAACTGAAACACCTGTAGAGTCGTCATGATTAGTTCATTAAATCTAGAGAAAATTAATCTATAACAAGTTTCTTCCAGTCTGTTTATAGTGTAATTGATGAGGGTAGCAGGATGTTGTTGCCGTTGGTTACCTGTAGTCAAAGAACAGTTCCTCTCCGGTCTGGATGGCTCTCTTGGCAAAGATCCCAATCCTGTGATCCCCGTTCACCATCATCACTAAACGAAGGAGCAGAGACACGAGTTACCACGGAGACAAGAGACACGCGGTTCGAGTAAAAAGCCGCCGGCCGCTCGACACTGTCTTCTTACCTTTTGCATAGCAGTTAGGATTGACTGAATGGTTAGCGAAGCGGATCTTGTTGCCTTTCCTCGTAGCGTCAACAACAAAGTCTGAAGAGACGAAAACAAACACGTTAAACTAAAACACTTTGTTGTATTTGACAGATTTATATAAACGTAGAAGCTCCGAGAAACTTGTTGACTGCTCAGAGATGTTTGTCGTTAGTTACCATTGTTGAGGTTGAAGAGGAAGCTGCACATGTATTTGTCGTAGACTTTCCCTCTGCGGTCCGCTTCATCCTGAGAGATAATCTGCAAACAAAAACATCATGTTACACTAAATATTTCAGTTTTTATACTTCTAATCCAAACTTTTCTATTCAGTTGAGATGAAATAATAGAGAAGTTAATGTGCAAACACATAAAATGTATCAAAATCTTACATTTTAAAAAAGTATTTGTGCCATATTCATTAAATTAACAAGATCTGCGTGTTTAAAAAGAATCATTTTAAAAAGTTTTCTCAGCTTTTCTGTGGAGTTGATTTGATTTAATCTAATATTTAAGAGTTTTTCTGCACAGACAATTTATTTGGGCGGTCCAGCCAAACATATTCCTTCAAAAATATTTATTTTATTAGTATTTCTTCCTGTTAAAACTCTGGAAACGCAGCTAAGAGTTACGTGTTGACATGTCACACAGGCAGTAGTAGTTATTAGAGGAACAGCAGCTGATCTGAGATGGGTATCTGATGAAATTGTTGCTTTTCTGAAGAGTTGAACACATGCAGACGTTGGGAAATAAGACAGCGGAGCATCGTGAGGAGCTGAAGCTGAAAACAATGAGTGCAGGTCCCTGATGCTGCTTTTAGGATTAATCATGTTTTAAAGTGCAGGAATGGTGCGTTCAAGTGCAGCTGAACACGTCACAGTTTAATCTGATGTTAATGTGATGATAATCTGATCACCGGACTTCCTGGAGGGGCTGTTAGCCGAGCTGCTGCTAACGTTTGTCCAGTTTATTTCTCTGATCCAATGACTACAATCCTTCTTGCGGCTAAAAGATCAAGTTAAAAACCAGCTAAATTTATCATGAAAATGTATATATACTATATACTCTGTGGTAGAGGAGGTATGACGCCACTGACAGGCGACCAAATGAAACTGTCAGTTACTTTGATTAAAATGACAGATTTGGAATAATTACATTATAGCTTTCTGTTGCCAACCGAAAACTATTAATCAGATGGGAGGGGTTGGACTTCAGAGCTGAGGCCAGAGAAGCACAGCTGATCTCTGACAAACTGCAGTTAATCAATCTGAATAAAGAATCAATGATGTAGATAAAAATCCATTTATGATCCAATCAGATGTGTTCTTTCCTCTAAAATGAGCAGAGTAACTTTATCATTGTGTTGTTGTGGCTCTTTGGTAGAGGAGGTATGACGCCATTGACAGGCCACCAAATGAAACGGTCTGTTACTTTGATTAAAATGACAGATTTCTCTGGGTTTGAAAACTGTTGGAAACATTTGGGATAATGTAAGTACACAACTCAACAACATATAGAACATAGGTCTAGTTGTTTTTACACATTTTAATGAGGAATAATTACAGATTAGAGCTTTAAATGTCAGTTTTTATAGAATCTAAACTTCACGTACCTCTCCACAGTATTCAGAGATGAACTCGTTCTTCTGGACTGGCTCTTTGATGAAGATGCCCCATCCCGCCACGTCAGACGGGGCCAGCAGCAGGTGCTAAAACAGGAAACACCAGGATGAGTTTGTATGTGTGAATCCGATCCGTTCAGTAAGATAAGATGGCTTAAACAGATGTGAGGTTACCTTCTTGGCTCCCCTTTGAATGGAGCAGTTCTTGCAGGAGACATTCTTGCTGTCCCAGTGGTCCGCGGCGCCACAGGTGAGGCAGAGGTCGGGGTCACACTCCCTGACCGCCAGGTAGCAGGGACACTGCTTGGTGTTGCACTGGGCTTTGCACCGACAACCCGGGAACCGGTTCTGACCTGCAGATGCACAGAAATATGAGACACAAAGTTCAACTTCACGGGAAAAATCCTGCAAACCCACAATCTGATAATCTGATACAAACTGAGTAAATATTGTCACACTGGGAGCTAAAAGGTTAAAGCAGGACAGAGAACAGATTAGTAAGAACTGCAGTGACTCTTTCAGAGCTGCAACTGTTTAAATGTTCATTATCATCACAATTAATCTGACAAATATCTTCTGAATTAATCATTTGGGTCATTTAATGATAAAAAGAAACTGTTACTATTTCTCAGAGTTAAAAGGCGACGTCCTCACACGTCTTGTTTTATCAAACCAACAATCCAAAACCAAAACATATTCAGTTTCTGATCATCTATAACAAACAAATCTTCACATTTGAGAAGCTAAAAAAAAAAAAAAAAAAACAACTGTAAATTTTCTACATTTTTGCTTTAAAAAGTCAAAACTGATTAATTAATTATTTAAATTTACTGTCTTAACTGTTATTTATCCCGTTTAATATGTGTATGTATCTGTATTTTATATTTCTTTTGTAAAGCACTTTAAACTACATTTTATATCATGAAAGCTGCTTTATAAATAAAGATTATTATTATTACAATAACAACAATAACAATAATAATAATAATAAATGTGTATTTCTTACACTCAGAGCTGCACTGGCAAAACTTCTCGCAGAAGTTTTGAGCGGTGACGCAGGGACAGGAGGAGTCGCAGGGCTGCCGCGGGTGGTCACATGGTTGGTAGTTATACACGTGATTGGACGAGCCATCTGTGAGGAAGACAGACAGAAGACGGGCTGAGTGACGTTACACACAAAAATATATCAAACGTTTCAATTAACTGGACGTATTCAGCTCGTCTTGTTTCCGGAACGAGGCGGCGCTGACATGACCTCTGACCTTTCTTCAGCTGGATCTTCCTGCAGTGAGTGGCCCACAGTCTGTGTTTCCTCTTCTTCTTCCTCGGCGGCGTGTCCTCGTCCTCGGCGGGAGCGCGAGCGATGATGCTCGACTCCTTGACCCTGAACTCGTAAACCTGCGGGACGAAAGTCGAGACGACATCAGGAAGAATCCAGAGAGTTTAAACTCACAGTTTCTTTCTTTGTCGATTAATCTGCTGGTTATTTTGCCAATAAAATGATTAATATTCATTTGATTACTTGTCTTGTTTTAATTCAATAAACAGTCTGAACTCTATAGATATTCAGTTTATCATCATTTATGACACAGAAAAGTGTCAAATCCTCAAATTCAAGACGATACAACAAGATTATTTTTCTTCATTTTTGCTCAAAAAATGATTAATCAGCGGCTGATTAATTTTCTATTGATAAACTAATCAATGAATCATTGCAGCTCTGGTCTGGAGACTCCTGGTTGTACTGCAGTAACACCTTGACTAATGTTTGTAAAGGTTTTAACTTCATAAAACTCTTCTGTTAAATAGTCATTAAATATCATAAAAAATAAAAGGTTAGACTTTTAAAAACATTTAACTTTTCAGCTAAATGTTTTAGCAGACAAGCTGATCTCCTGCTAGTTCAGTTCTCTTTACGTTTCCCCGTCAAAAAGAAATTATTAATTTCTTCAGATTACAACAGCAGTCATGGATTGAAATAATATTATAACAGATAAACGTTAGACAGGAAGTTCTGCTGGCTGCGTTTAAACCCTCCGCAGCACTTTCACACCCAGACTGTGGAGGACAAACTGAAGTCGTATGTTGATGTTATTTTTTCCAGTTTAACACTAAACGTCTTGAATTTAAATAGTTTCATCTGTCAGAGAGACAAATCTGTGTGTTCAGTTTGACTCACTGTGGATTAGATTATAAATTTAAACTTTATATTTATGTTTTAAGTGCCGAATGATTTTAGTATTAAGAAGTTTTTATATCTTAAGCAGTTAAATCTTCTTTCAATCCTGCTAGATGGTAACATTTCTATATAAAACATAAAAACCTTTGAACAAGATTAAAGCCGTTTTCACATAAACAGAGTTGCTCTCTCACACATGCAGCACTCTGTGTGGTCTGTGTGGAGCGTGCAGGAGGAAGGACATGCTTTTATTTTAATGAGAAATCACAGGAAGTCCTCTCTCTCATTAGCTCTAGCTACACAGCGGAGCGTTCACACCGAGTCAAAACAATGCAGCCTCAAGATAGAGACGCCATCAACACGTCTCACTGTGAATTCACACGAGGGCTCGATCAGATATCACACAGACTTTATACTAAAGAGCCGGCAGCTTAAAGTCTGTTTAATGTCTGTTCTGACTGTTTTGGACCTCCTCCGGGTCTCTGGATGACTTCAGGGTTCTCAGCTCTCACCTGTCTGCAGGTCTTGGTGCCGATGAGCCGTGCGATGGCGCAGTAGTTGTCGTAGTACGTCCCGATGAGAACCCTGAACAGAGAGGCCTCGGCTCCGCTCCAGTCCACCGCCTCGGCCTCACCGGTCAGCTTCATCTTCACCGGAGTCTGGCAGCGCGAGTTTCCCTCTGCACGAACGCACGACACGACCACGGCGGTTAGCAGAGAGCAACAACAACAACAACGGGAATTGATCATGTGGTCATATTTTTGTACCCGAGCTGCTGGTGTTGTCGTCCTTCTTGTCGTCGTCGTCTTTGTCGTTGTCCCGCTCGTCGTCTTTGCTGCCCTCGCGGTCGCTGTCTGTGTCTTTGGTTTCCGAGGAAACGGTCGGCGTGCTGGGCCGGCTGTTGCTGTTGGGCAGCCGTCCACGGCGGCGGCCCACCGTGCGCTTGGAGGGCGTCTTGGCCCGTTCTGCGACTACGCCTGCAGGGTACTCCCTCACCATCCCATCCTAGGAAATAAACAACACAACACTGTCGGTGTCTCTCCTTATTTATGTTGTTCTGTCTCTTTTTTTGGATGTTTTTAAACCTTTAATGTGCAACACTGCTCACCTGCACCAGGTACATGTAGCAGTCGATGCCGCAGGGTTTACTGTCCACCAGGTTCTCCAAGTTCTTGCGCTTATACGTGTTTGGAGTTGCATGGAAAGCTAAAGGAAGGAACACGAGGACAGTGTTTAGAGAGGAAGCAGCTGGTTAGACGTGTCAGAGTCAAACGTTTAAGGCCGTCAGACGACTTTCAGTTTAACTTAACATAACAAAACTTAAGATTTTAAGCCTCAAGCTGCCAAAACCTCATCACAACTCCAGTCTGTTAACAGCCTGATGCTTGTGTGCACTTGGAGCTAATATGAGGGAAATGTGTGTGTGTGTGTGTGTGTGTGTGTGTGTGTGTGTGCACTAACGGTGGAGGAAGCAGTCGTATTTGAAGCAGCGTCTACAGAACAGCGTGTGGAAGGAGTGCAGGCTCTGCTCTCGCTGCACGGAGCGAGCGTTGGGGCCATCGATGTTCGGCGTGCATTCAGGAGGCAGCGCGCCCGGCAGCTGCTGCTCCGTCAGCTCCTTGTACCTGAAACACACACGAACACACACACACAGGAGTCAGAGCTGCTGCAGTCCGTCATAAACTGAGACAAACATGAACACAACAGGGTCAAAACGTCACATTTATTCCCGTCAGCAAGGCCTTAATTACTATGTATGTTCTTCACAACAACAGATATCTCTGTATAGAAGATAAGCATGTGTCTTTAAATGTGTCTTTATGTTACTAAAACTGATCCCAAACAGATTAATGATGAAATCCCAGCCTTTCCACAGCTGTGTAGAAACCAGAGATGCTTCAATTCCACCTCTCATATCTAATTATTCATCACAACTATAATAATTCTACATAATTTACAGGCTGAACTGGATCTTTGACGCCAATCTGATAAGTTTGAGAAACAAAAACACCATTTTGAGTCACGTGAACACAAAACACTTGGCAATAATCACCAAAAGTCTGTTATTAAAGATCCAGTGAAGCAAAAAGGTTCATTATAAAAGACGACAGGAACACTAAACTAATTTATCATCGATTATTTCCATAAAACCTACAAATAAAAGTGTAAATATGACAAAATATATTAAACCTGATTTGTGTATAAAGGTGTAAATATACATAAAAGCAGCTTATTTACTGTTAAATCATTTATTTTGGCAGATTTATCAACAGTTGAGCTTTAAGTTAATGTTGATTGTTTGGCTGCTGTTTTCAGTTTATGTCTATGTGGATTCAATCAAAGTCACAACAGGCTGTGTAATTTAACGCCACGCCATTAAAATTAATTTATCTCACTGTTACCGTGACGACGCCCGACACATGCGACGCACAAAAAAAACAAAAAACAAAACAAACAAACCCACTAACTTCTCTTTCAGCTCCTCGGTGGAGCCTTTGTCGGGGAACATGGAGGAGATCGCCTCGAAGATTTTGTCAGAGGGAAACTTCTTGGTGCTGTCGTTGCTGGTCCGACCTGCAGACACACACACACACACACACACGCACACACTTTCCATCAGGGCACAAAACTGACTAACATGTTTTTCTCTCAGATGAAACTAAAGCTGCAGAAATCTTTTGCAAATAATCTTTTAACCCTTTAATGTCTCATCAGCATCAGGCCAGATGTGTGGCAGCTGCATTATTTGAAACTTTGACCTTTAATTACAGCGTCTTTATCAGATCGACCTTTGTGATTAGTTTAACTTGTTATAATAACAGTGCTTGCTATAATCTTTTCCTGCTAAATTCACTGTGTGACGGACACAAAAACAGAAAATAAAGGAGGAATAAAAAGGTTTTATTATTGTTTACAAGCCGTCTGCAGCTCCAATAGTCACATTACAGCCTCCTCTAAAACTTCTAACATCTATTTAACACTGATGTTTTTTAATGTTTCATTTTTATTGTAAACTGTCTCCTGTATGTTGTCCTCTCAAACTTTAAAAAGTACATTCACTATAACTTGTCGGTCTATTTAAACACTGATATCATTAATGTTTTTGTTCCACTTTTAATTATTATTGTAAATTGATTGCTGTGTGTTGTTTCTATTTAACCGTGAAGTGTGTTGAGAGGACGTTGCCATGGTGATTCTACAATTTAGATAATTAAAATCGATCATATCATGATAAAACTACTGCACATGTTCTGTAATTTCAATGAATACATATTTTATATAAAATGACCACATGGAAAGGCTTATTAAACATATACTAGATAAATAAAAGCTAGTCACTCCTATTTTATTTTACAAAGCATCGTGAAAAGTGTGATTTGCAACGTCACGATATAACACAAAACGAAACGATGCACGTTTTTAAATCGTCATATCGCACTGCTCTGATCTCTAAGTCACCTCTTTATATCTTAATAGATGCTCGCAGGAGGAAAAGTTTAACATCCCATCCAACTTCTATTCTACTTCTACACTGAACGCAACAACGATGAGCAAGAAAACCACAAAATCAGCGACCAGAGAAACACGAGTGGACGGTGAACAAGCTTGCTGACAGAAAAAAGACATGTTTGATGTTTTTGTTGTTTGCTCCTGCACTGTATCATCAACAGCAGGACTGGTTGGTTAATGCAAACTAGAAAACCTGATTACATCCATTCAAAAAAAAACAAAAAAAAACTTCTCTACAGATTTTATGTGTTTTATACTTTGCATCCATTGTTGGGAGCATCAACAGTCCTAAAGCTGCAGGAACTTGCTCAGTTTAGTAGCTGCACTGAAGCCTGTTGGTCTGATCAGCTGCTAACGAGTCAGGTTGTTGTCATGTGACCCTCCAAAGGACGGCGTACTCACTCTCGTTGTTGACAAGGCCGTCCTTGCGGGGGTCCTCCGGGTGCTCCTTGCCGTCGCACAGCTCCATCTTGTCCACCTTGAAGTCCTGCTCTTCCTCCTCCTCGTCATCCTCGTTGTCGCTGTACTGCGCCAGAGCGCTGACCAGCTCCACGAAGATCTCGTCGTTGATGAAGCCGCACTCTGTGAAAAAAAAACAAGTTTGAGATACAGCGAGAAGACAGATATGACGTAAAACACTTTAAAGAATAAACAAACTCAAAAGAGCCACGAATGCTTGAGTTGAACTTTTGCCCGGTGCGATGACGTCATCCACTGTTTACTTCATGATCTCAAACATTTCTAACATTCAGGCTCGTCGTTTTATAAACTGCTGTGCTGCGAATCCATGTCTCAAACTGGACTTCCTGAATCCCTCTTCATGTCCTCACCAGTCCTTCAGTACCGACTCCCACACCTCTACACCCTCTCGCGTATTTTTAAACACACCGAGTGTTATTTTCAGTCAAAGATATCGATACAGGACGCTACAGGCTCTGTTTATCACCACTGAGCTCCCACCTCTGTCTCCGTGGACTTTGCCGTCATAGTTCTTGATGAGCTCTTCTATGAAAGTGCCGTCCTGGTCCAGGATCTCGTCTCCCATGTACGGGATGTTATGAAGCACCGTCTCATCTTCCACCTGACGCCAAAAAAACACATTAAACTCATCATCACAACCGGACACAAATAGTGCATTTTAATGTACGTTTTCTGATACGCACCATGAAGTTCTGCTGCAGCGGCGACCACGAGTACATGACGGGGACCGAGGCCACGGCGTTGAGGGTCTTCAGGGGGATCACCTGCCTGGGGAACTCAGAGAAGCCGCTGTCCACGGTGCACTGCAACAGGACAGGAAACACTCAGAACGCCTTTCCTTTTCTTTTACACTTTTAAATCGACATGAAAGTTCACTGAATCAATCCGCTGACCTCTCGGGTTCCTCGCAGGGAGCCGACGGACGTCATGATGTGAACCGGCTGGATCCGCCTGGTCTTCCATTCCTGGTTCAAGATGTCAGTCCGCTCCATGATTTTCTGACGGTTGGTGTTGAACATGCTCTGAAAGAGTTCACACAAACTTTAATCAGCTACAAATAAATAATGTAAGAGACGGAAATGACGGGATTAATCCAGTTTGTTTGTCTTTCAGCCATTTTGATGAAACCAAAGTACATTTACCGCCAGACCGACAACTCACCGCCAAGCTTTTCCTCTGCTACGCTCGCTCTTCCCCCGCTCAACTACACGCTGCCGTATAAACCTCTAAAACTTTACTAAACTCCAAGAAACCATAACAAAAGTTTGACTGAATCCTCTCCAGCTCTGTCACACAAACGCCGCCTGCAGTCGCCGCTCATTTCCTCCCTCTCTCTCTCCCCACACGGTGCCTCAGTCATTACCGTAATGCATGTAATAGCATCAGAAAGCCCTGTTTGTTTCACAGCTGTCAGGCGGCGGTTTGAATGATTTAAAAGTGCACAACGTAGCGAGGAGTTAAAAATACAGTGCCTGTGGTTTTAAAAGGGTTAACGGAGTTACGCTAACAATAGTTTCCTTGGTAACAACACAGAGGTTGGCTCCTGACTTATGTATCGGAGCAGTGCTGCACAAAGACTCCTAAATGCTACTGATTTCCCAATGAAGGGATATTTGGCATTAAAAATCTATATTTTTGGCCTGGTGGTGGTTCTTGTTGTTATAATTATAGGGGAAACATTGATTCAGTAGGTTCAGTCAGACCCAGAAGTCTCAGTTTAATCCTGGAAAGCTGCTGATGTAGCATCTTTTCTCTCTATTATTCAACCAATGAGAATTTAGTCGGATGAGGATATCGACCGACTAACCGACCAGTCGACTACAGCCATGGTTGTTTTAGTTTTCCTTCTGAAATGCTGTAAAAACAGCGTCTGACAAAAGATGCGTTAGTGACAGAAAACATCACTGGAACGTTAACCGTCCTCTAAATCTGACAGCGATTTAAAGAAAACATGTCCAGAAGCTGTCGCTGCTCGTCTCTTCTGCTTCTGGATAAATTAACACCTTTTTATGCTCTTTTATATGAACATTTCTCATAAATCTAAAAGGCAGAATTAAGGCTTCAACTGCCTGAATAGCACAGACGGTTTTAAACAAAGTGCTGCTGAAGTGAAGATGAAAGGACTTTTCTTTGAGGTTAGAAGTCTTTATAAACCTAAATCAAGGTCAAGATGACTTTGGACCTCAGCTTTTAAGCCTCCTTTAAGTGCTCAGGAAAATCCACAACTCCATGACAACTGAAACTCTCTGCTGATGAAGACTGTGATAGAAAGCTCCAGAGCGGCTACAACACTGACCCAGTGGTGAAAGTTGTTTTCTTAAAGTCTTGATGTGGTTATTTTTAAACTGCTGTTTTGTCAGTTTATTTTTTTTTACACAAGGGAACAGTGAGAGGTTTACAGCAGCTTGGACAAATATCGAGTTCAGTTAGATTTTAAAAGAGAAGTCAGTGCTGTCGTACAAAACAGAGACAAGAAAAGACAAACTAACAAACAGCCTCTTGTGTTTCTAAAAGCAAACGTCTCCTCTACAACTCAAACAACCAAAAACCTAACAAACACTTTTCCTTCTTTCTTCTCCTGATGACACATCCTGCCGTTTTTGTTAAATGCTATAAACGAGCTGGTTTCTCTGAATATATATGCACCATCTGATCGTCTTTGCGACTGTGTGTAAACAAACCTTGACCTCGTCGGCTCGTCTGAAGCGTTTGAGCTGCCGAAGCCTCATGTACTCGGACTTGACTCTCCTCTTCCAGCAGGCAGGACCCTTCTCCGAACGCTTCCCAGTCAGCACCATGATCGCCCTGCAACGAAACAGAAGGAAGAAGTAGCTCGTCACACATTTCTCATAATCAGCGTTTTTGCTTTAACATTTGAGACCAAACAGAAAGCTCAATGAAGTCTATGAGAAAGCGACCCGACTTCTTATTTGATTTATCATCTCACTAAACTGTTTCCTGATGAGTTCATGGTCTCAGTCGCTAGTTTCAAGTCTTCTTCAACACAGCACGATGTTCATTTTATAAATTATCGTCCCATTTAAAGTAAAATAGACGATAAAGCAGCGTATACTTCAAGGCTTCAAAACAGGAGCCAATAAACCAATAGGTGACGTCACCGTGGCTACATCCATTATTTGATTATGTTTGATCCTCTGGTATCTATGACTACAGTACAGTAACAGAACAAGACAGGCATTGCTGTCTAATAACCTTCAAGGTTTCTGAAGATATGTCTACAATCTTCAAAGCCTTTTCTATTGTTCTGGTCCAAACAATACATACATAAAGTATATATAATATCTGCTGCACAGTGAAGTAGATTTTAAAACCCTTTACAACAAGTAAAGCCATTTTTCAAACCAATATATATCTATTTTCTTTGCACAAACATCGTCATTTATCTATATTAATCTCACTCTATATGAAAATATAAAATTCTGTTGTTCTTGCAACATACAAGGAGATACAGTATGTTATTTATTTTTAGTTTAGGAAAAAGAGAACACACCATAAATCAGAAGAACTTGTTTATATCTTTGACTTGAACGCAATAATCAATCTTGAAATTGTGGGGGTAAAAACAACGTTACACGTAAGAGGCAAAAACTGATTACTGACACCAAAACATAGTCAGCAACTTTCTTTCAATGTATGAAAAAGTACCTGATTAAATGCTCGTGACATCAGAGAGGATAGCAACGTAGTGGGAAGTGAAACCGTGGTTGTCATTTTAAGAAATGTCACTTCCATGAAATGTTGTCGTCGCAGGTTTTAGACGACATTCAGGAGCTTTTCATATTAATTAAACTATAAAACCCCTCCCCCCGCCTCAATATGCTGACAGACACACTGCAACAACTCAACCTACAACTACAGCTTCTACTCAGCTCTCATTCCTGTGGAGGACGGTTCAGGTTCAGGTGCAGGTGACGGGATTCCCCTCCACGAAAAACCATGTTCACGAGATCTGCTGTTCATTTAAAAAAGGAGGGGGGATGTCGAGGTGGAAACTTTTCTCTACTCTTTATGAATTGCAACAGCCTTCTCGTCCATGTGATAAATCCATCTGTCACCCCCGGCTGGTCTGACTGAATCTCACACTTCTGATCAGACATGTCAGACGGCTGTCATGGAGACGCGCTGCTGCAGGCTGTCAGATTGTTAGGAAATGGTTTTTTGGGGAGGGGGGACACCTATTAATATTTAGCGCGTCCTTACTGATATAAATAGAGCAGATAAAATATTAGAAACAGCTCATGATATAATTCAACAGCCTCTAAAATAACAGCTAAAAAAAAAAAAAAAGACACTTTCAACATCACAATCCCCTCAACGGCTGCATTTATTGCAGGGCCGTAGTTTTAGATTGCATCAGCTCGGTGCATATTAAAACATGTAGCTGTGTGAGAGAGTGTGTGTGGCTCTTTATCAACATGTGGCTGTTTGACATGACTTCAAACTGATATGGTGAAACAAAGGATGTGCCTCGCTTATAAAACAGCACCAGAAATGACTATAAAATGACGATACTTTCTACATTTCAGAGGGAAATATTGTACTTTCTACTCCACTACATGACAGCTTTAGTTACTTTTCACATGAAGATTTGATACAATGGATAATATAACAAGCTTTTAAAATACAACACATTGTTAAAGATGAAACCAGTGGTTACAAAAAGCAGTGTGTAGTCAGGGTCACATTTCACATGTCTATGAGTTGTTAACAGCTCCACCAAATAGTGATTTTTCCCTCTAAACTTCTCACATGCTTTCATTTCAATAAATAAATGTTCAAACGATCCAATATTTCAGCAAAAATCAAAGATATCAGAAAGTTGTTTCTTCTTCTTTCCTCTTGTAAACAGTAACAGTGAGTAGAAGGTAGATCTCAGCAGCTGAATAACAACAACCTGCAGGATTCAGAGGAGCAGCTGCTGCAGACTGATAAGACCTTCAGAAACGTCACATTTCAGTAAAAATCAAAGATGAGAGAAAAGGTCCAGAAACTTAAAACAGATTTGTGTATCAGAACTTTGTTTTTTCTTCTTTCCTCTCCCATTAATCACCTCACGACCCCTCAGATTTACCTGCTGACCCTTTGGAGGGGCCCCGACCCCTAGGTTGGGAACCACTGAACTGTATATAAAGTAGCTGAAACAAAGATCTAAATATTTCTTCCACTGCTGGTTGAATATACAGCATGTAGATAAACCCAGTAGAGTCTCCTGGTTTGATTATGAGGATAACCTCATACAGCGTCTCTCTCTGCCTCTCCATCTTTATGTAAACAGACTCTGACAACCAGAGACGTGTTAGGCAACATCCGGAGACAGCAGAGTTCATTGACAACATATCTGGATATACGAGGATGTAAATTAATCTAGATAAGAAACAGCTAGCTTCAAATAACCACCAAGCTCACTCCACCTTCATTTAAACAACTGCAAGCCGAATATAAATATAGAAATGGAAAGAATACTTCATAGAATCAGAAACCAATAACTGTGATATTAGAAACAGTGGAGTAAATTGATTAAATATAAGGGAGGATCATAATTATGTAACACTGAAGGATTTGTTGTAAAAAGGAGGCAGATGTTGAGCTCTAAAATAAAGGATTCAACCGTGAAGAGCTAAAGATGTAATCAAATCAATGTTAAATATAAAAGGACCAAATGATTATTTGACATTGATAAATGAATGAATCAATGAGGTATTTGTATATATATTTATCAAAAAGAAATACGCAGGTGTACAGTTTTATTACATACCAGAAGGCAAACTGTGTCACCAACCATTTTCACCACCATCATCATTGTTGTTTATTCAGATGACACCAAACACTACGCAGCTCTCTCGTCTTTATTAGCAGTTTTGTTTAATTTAACCACAAAAAAAGGAGTTTTCTGTTGGTCAGACAGAAGCAGAAAGACTCTGTATTAACATCAACCCACAGCAGTGTGGTTCACTAACAGGTGTTTAGCTGTAATGTTAACAGAGAACGCTGCGTTCAGATCAAACACGTCACGTTCTTCCTCACAGCTCAGCTTCATCTCTGCTGGTTTTTTATTAGCGATTATGTGGAGAAGGTGTCAGTCAAAGCTTCTGGCCTGTAAGAGCTCACTATAACTAATTATGTTCTGTTTTACTGATTTATCTGACTTTTTAAAAGATTAATTTAACTGTTAAGTCCCAGCAGATAAAACTTACAACTCTTGCGCTCCAGAAATCAATCGATCAATTTCATCAGGAAAAAATGTAAAATATTCAATATATGATTGGATGTGGAGAATCTAAGACGCGGAGCTGCATTTAAAATCATTCCCAGTCGACTGTCTTAAACTTTGAACAATCTGCTTTTGTTTCCAACAAGTTTAAAACTGTTTCTGGTGTTTTTTTTCTTATGTTGAGTCCAACAAAGCTGCAACATACAGGCCGCTGTATTGTGAGGTAATTTAACTATATTTTTGCACGATAGTGTGATTTCAAGAAATGTCGATTGTCACGATAATACAGCATATCGTGATATCGCTATAAGTTACGCCTTCCAAACCTAAAAACTAAAAAGGTGATAAGGAGTTTTCTGTTCGGGCCCTTCAGTTGTTGAATGACCTGCTCACACAATGTCAAACAAACAAACAATTTTAGTCTTACTTTACAAAAATATATGTTTTACTGTTTGTTTTATTATCTTTTATTGTATTTTGTCATAGTTTATTAACCCTTTGCTTATTGTCTTCTTTAAAAATGCATGTAAAACACTTTGTAACTTGTTTTGAAAGGTGTTATTATAAAAAGGTATTATGATTATTAACATCTACGACAATCACAGCATGAAAATGTGATACTGACAAAAACCTAATATATAAATGTATGTGTGTTTGTACATCCACCATCATAATACTTTTTAAAATTTCTTTATTTTTCTTTCATTTTTTAGGAATGCCATCATATCAAATCAAATGTAATTTACGTAAAAAACACTCTTAGCTGTCGATAGCTTGCCGGTGTCGTGCCAAGTTTGTTTCTCCCGGCATAAAAACCGACTTCACCGTGGTCCAAGTTGAAAGGAAGAGTGGCTCCTCCAGCATCCATCCATCCATTTTACATTTAAAGAAAAGTGTAAGAACTAGGCTTTTAAAAAAAAGTTAGTATCTCTTTACGAAGGGGAACAATTCTGACAGGGATACAAAATTTGGCACGACACCCCCGGCGAGCTAGCTAACAGTTGGTTAGTTAACAAAGATTGAGACGTCCGCAAAGCATCAAGAGCTGAATATTAAAGACACCAACACTGACACCTCGTCTTACCTGTACAGGTGGCTCCGTCCTCATTCAACGGGGTTATTCGAGATCGATACGACAAACACGGGCAAAGTCGTCCTTTGTGTTGGGGATTAGCACAGCTAGCTGGACGGTTAGCTCGGCGGCTAACTAGCGGTTAGCTCCGGAGGAGGGAGTGATTCTCTTACGCGACGCCGGCTTTACGCTCACAGAGTCGGCACACAGACCAACCAGCCGTCCCCTCCTTCTAGACACGGCTTTACCACTAAAGACACCGTGTTTACAGGTGGAATTCACACCGGTTATTTCCACCACTGCCTTGTAAACGATTTGTCCGGCTTCAATGTTTCCGCCTCGGCACGGCCGCGGTTCAAACTGCTCTCTCACTCACCGCCCACTACGGCTGCAGCAGATTCAAGAGGCGCCAAACGTTTGGGCCAATCACAACGGCCGACGTTAGGGATTCTCAGTGTCGTGGTATTCGATTGGTCAGGTCGTGTCACGGTGTTGGCCAATGAGATTTAGCAGTGCGCCGGGGGCCCTGCAGCGGGGACATGTGGACAGGTTCCCTTTGTTCTCTCTCATGTCAGCGGAATAAAACACACACAAAAACACACAAAACAGCGTGTTTGACAGCTAAATAGTTGATGACTATTCTTAACCATCGATTTCCCACCACTGTCAGTGACGCATGTCAGCTGTCATATTCGTATTAGTGAGCTAAAAACAACCAAGTTTCATGAAAATATTGCGCCGAATTATCACTAAAGTAAGACTTCTGACATAGCTGGATCTGGATTTCCTTTACTAAAGCCCCCTCTACTAAAAAATTAAGTGTTTCTTCTTGTTCCTACAGCTGAATGTGTGGTTTCTCTGAGCAGAATGATGTATGTGCAGAGTTTGTTTTCATGTTTATCTGCTGAAAGTGGAAAGTTTCTCTGTGGACAATGAAAATCAGATTTTCGAGTGGTGGGAATACGAGCAGGATTTGTGACATCACAGCTAGTTTGGAGCCAATCTTGGGGTCAATATTCAAGTTTACACAAGTGTGATGTGGAAACATGGAGCCTCCAGTGCACAAACACTGAGAACAGACTTTAACAGTGACGGAGGAGACATCTTGAGGTCCCAAATAAACACTCATAAACAAATGGAAAACGAAACAGCACATGACACAATGATAAATGACACAGCAAACAAACAAGAAACTAAGAAAGAAAAAAACCCAGAAGCGTTACAACCTTAGATTAGACATCAAAATAAAGATGACCAATCTGTAAAGGAACAGTGATACTGAAACAGGCCATTTGCTTTAAGAAGAGAGAAGAAAACTATTTTAAATAAACCAAATTATGAAAGAAATATTTTCAGGTAACTTATTCTTCCAATCAGAAGGGGGCTGAATCATAAAAGCTTAATAACAAAGAGCACTTAAACGCACTCAGTGTCTCATCTACTGTGTGATAAATCTTCCACTTGTCTCGTGCCTGGCTGGTGACAGCTCAGGTAAGAGCACGAGCGCAGGTGACAGCTCCGTCTGAAGCAGCTGTGACAGTTAATAAACGTTTAACTGCCTCAGTTTGTCCAGAAAACAGACATACAAGGATGTTGTGAACCAAACGGTGTGTGTGAATGAATGAGACTGCCGCAGGAGCAAGGGTCGCAAAGTTTATTAAGCCCCGCCTCTGCTAAACAGCCATTGGCTGACAGCTCGACGCTGTCGTCATGCTGCGTTCAAAGACCAAAGGAAATAAAATATGCAGCAATCAAAGATGTTATCAATTAAACTACTCCCCCAGAATTATACATAAATAGTTCAAATACTTGTTTTTGAGTTTAAATAATAGTAAATGTATAAGTGAAATAATTCAGAGGGGTACAATAGGTAAACCTGGCTCTGTATTTGTTTGAAAATAATCTGCAAGATTATTACCTAGGATTTTTGTTTATTTGTTTGTTTCATATGAGGTGCGAGAGATATCTGAAAATTTTGCACAAAGGGACAAACTTTACCACTAGGAAAGGCAAGGTAGGAAGCTAACAAGCTGCTAAGAAATTATAATTATTACAGACAAATATAGCTTTAAATGCCTTTTTGTTAAGAGGGGACTCGGTAGTTTAACATAAAGTTTAAATTCCTTTAAGAAAACATGAAATAAAGGTTTTTTTTTGTTGATAAGATCAATACCTTTGTAAGAGAGTCTTTAGAGGGTTTCCCTGATGCACATGAATTAGTTACACAACATCATCAACCTGAGCAGGAAACAGGAAACTCTATCATACCCTAGTTTGTACGATACTGCATCTGACTTTTGAGATGAGTGTTGACTGACTAAAGACATGAGGACAGTTAGTGGAAGCCTCTTTCTGAAAAGAGATCTACCTACCTGCCTTACTCCTCTGGACCTGTTTGCCTGTTTGGACTGCCTCCATGTTCTGTAAGTGTCTTCGTTTAAATACTGATTTGTTAAAGCCAATATGAGCTATTCTTCCTCAGTGTCTGCTTTTGGGTGGTTTTCCTGTTGTTCAGTACACACCCATGGTACCGCTTGGAACCTACTTTTAATACAGGAAATACACCACACAACAAATATATTTAAATGATTGCTTTACTGCCTTACAGCAGTAACTTTTGTAATCACAGCAATAAAACTGGAAGGTAGTTTCAGTTAAGATCAGAAACACAACATGAAGTAAAAGCATTTGTCACTTGTGTGCTTATTGGGATTAAAGTTTAAACAAATGATTTCCACCTCAGTCTGTGTTGTTCTTATGTTAGATGCCAAACATGGATCTGCAGTAATGAACATGTTAACTGTGTTTGATTTTTGAGATAGAGACCAAGAGGTCCATCAATTCACCCATCAGTGATGTACAGCAGTACAGTAATGTGGTTAATGTGGTAATGTTTTTTTTTAAACATAATAAACAGTAAGGGTCAGTGTCAATATGCTACAATATTAACACAATGAACAGTATGAACAGAGTGATATGAGTACGCTGAGATAAATAGTGTAAACACTAGTAACAGCATGAACAGCATGAAATGGAAACAGGAAATGCAGAGTAAACAGTTCGAGGTATGATAGGAATATGATGTACACTCTATAGACAGGTATATAGTATAAATATGAATAAACTATAGAAGATAAAAGCAAATATTAATGTGGTATAAATAATGAATAAATATAAATACACTATAGGTCAGTTATAAGAAGTACAAATATAAATATGAATACACTATGAGTCAGATATAAGCAGTATAGACAGGAGTGTAAATATTAATAGATAGTAAAGGGTTCAGTCTTGGAGGAAGGTGTGCGGGGAGATATCCAGGGGTCATTCTGCAAGGTGCAAATGTGCAAAAGTTTAGTGACTGGAACAAGGTCTATGTGTGTGTGTGTGTGTGTGTGTGGGTGGGTGGGTGGGTGGCAGCTGAGGGGCAGAAGCTGTTCCTTAACCTGCTGGTCCTGGAATGAAGGTTTCTGTAGCGCCTTTCATCTAAGACTTACAATTATTTCAAATATGTATTTTCTTCAGTCATATGTTGTTTTAATATATATGATTTAAACAGCCAATGACATATTTCCCCTTTAATTATCAAGACAACAGAACCAGAACAAAAACAGTTTCTTTCTCCATTGTCTGAAGATGATTCTGATGAGCAGGAAGATGGTCTCTCCATTCAAACATAACCTGTTTCACCAATCTCCTTTTCAACAAAGACTCCCACCTACCAGCCAAAAGTTGGTGTGCTGCAATGGTCAGACATAGAGGTTTATAGAGGTGGTGGGTCCACCGTTTCTTTACCCTACTTTCCTTCATATGACTTAATGCACTCTAACGGACATTACAAGATACATGCGCTTTCCAGACCTAACATAAGCAAAGTTTTAGGTCAACCAATGCTACCAGACCAGCTACAAGACAGCTTGACCCCGATCTGCAGCAGTAAAACTAGAGGTGAAGAAGGCGTAGTACTCACCTCCTCCATCCCACTTTCAGGAATGCATAGACGACAAGAGCCTTCTAAAGATCCCAATGTTCCCTCTGTAAGTCACTTACAACTCCCATGGCATCTTAGAAGCCCACATGAGCCCATATCAACAGCTGTTCAATTGTTGCCAGACACAAATAGTGCTTCACCCTACCTTCCTCTGTATCCACATGGCTTAATGCCGTCTGACGGACATTCCATGATTCATCCACTTTCCAGAGCTAAACCTAAACCATTATCTGACATGGAAACAGTAGACATGATGAATACGCAACAAGGCAGTAACATTTCAAGCCACAGACTCCTTTCTTCACAGGACTTAGCTCCGACCACCAGTAACAGAGGCAAAGTTTTAGTTCAACCAATGCTACCAGACCAGCTACAAGACAGCTCCACCCCCATCTACGGCAGTATGACTAGAGGTGAAGAGTGGGGAGTATTCACCTCCTCCCGCTCACCTCGCAGAATGAGGGAATATTCTCCACATAGGAATGCTGAATATCTGTTTGGGCAAAATCCCACAACTCACTCACAACTCCCATTTAGTGGACAATATCAAGTCCAAGTACCTCTTCTAAAGATCCCCCTGCTACCTCCGTAAGTCACTCACAACTCCCATGGAATCTTAGCAGCCCATATCAGCCCATATCAACAGCTGTTCAGTTGTCATCAGACACAAATAGTGCTTCACCCTACCTTCCTCTGTATCCACATGGCTTAATGCCATCTGACGGACATTCCAAGATTCATCCACTTTCCAGAGCTAAACCTAAACCATTATCTGACATGGAAACAGTAGACATGATGAATATGCAACAAGGCAGTAACATTTCAAGCCACAGACTCCTTTCTTCACAGGATATTAATATTAAGTTAATGACTATGTAGAATGTCAAATGGGTCACTTGTGTCAGACTCAGAGATGTATTGTTTAGTTTGGGTTTTATGTACCCAAACCCATGTACTGTTTTGAGTTGTTGGTTTCTGTGCTCTCTGGTGAAGAAGAGATGAAATAAGCGTGAATTTTGGGCTCATATTCATCAGGTGGACACAAACATGAGTCCAAATCATCAAGGTGTCAGCTAACAGGAATCTAAATTTTATATGTTTTAGGTGTCATCTAAATTTGGAACAACTAAGAGTTTCTATATTGGAAGGAGAGAAACATGTTATTGATAGAATTCTTGAAACAGTATTTCAAAATTTGTATGTAGCAATAATATTATAGGAATAAATTAAGTAAAAATTATAGTAATGACATTGAAACCACTGACCAAATCTTCTTTTCAAACAGGATACAGCTGTTTGGGATTGAATTTTATAATTGGTACAAAAGAATAACTGTGCTTTTTTATTTATTCTTTATTTATTTTTTACCAAGTTTAAATTAAACATTAAGTCCCTAAAAACATAGGAATGAAATCTTTACACTTTATTTCACAATATTCAACAGAAACCATTTATTTTGTTTCATTTGTTTTATTTTACAATTTTCTACATTGCTCACATATGTTTACATATATTTACTATTGTCATGTCTTTTTTTGAGATGAAAATATACCATGATTGTTTGCAAATGAAATGTTAATAAAGTTTGACAAAAAAAAACAAAAAAACAAGTGTGATGAAAAACGATGTGATGTCCATGTCCACATATGCTGCATTCATGTCAGACTATTGGAGTTTGTAATAACCAAAGAGGAAATAAAAAAAGTTTGTAATAACCAGAGTTCAACTTGTGAATAGTGTTCATGTCAACATTTAAGATGTAATTATGAATGCTCCCACATATCCAACTCTTTAAAACATTTTTCTAAGTTATGTCCAACCTGGAGCTTAATAATACTGAAGTGCCTGAACACCAAAGAACCAGAGACACCTCAAGTCAGCCAGTGTTCTTTGTTCAAAATATTTAAACAGTGATTATTGGACTTGGTGCTCTATTGTTAATGCAAAGTATTTTAAATCTCTTAAAACCAAATCTGTAATCATGAGTTCTCTATATACATCCATGCTCTACTACAGTAGCCCATACACTGGCTCTAGAGAGGGACTTTTTCTTTTTTTTTTTTTGCAACTTTCGCTGCTACCAAAGGTTATCCAACATACTTGGAAGGGGAGCTTACCCTGGTGCATCTTCATCACCACTAAATACTACAAACGACACCTTTAAAGATTTGATATTTACACAAAGACATTCACATATATAGAAGCACAGTTTTACAAATTTACAGTGATTCAAGCAATAAGTTAGGAAGTTAAAAGTTCATACAAAGATCTCTCCTAAAAACTCAAGACAAGACAAACAGAATTACATTAAATAAAAATAATCCAGAGTATATGAATAAAACTATTTCAGAAGTTTTAACTACTGGACACAGATGTCTGAAAAGTCCATTCTCAGTGTGTACTCAGTGGACACATATCACTTGTGTAAACTGGATCACAATTTGAATCAAATTTCCACCTTCAACAGATTAATGTTGAAATTTCAACGTCTGCATTTCCAAGACAGCTGGGGAAACTTTATGATACACAAAAGCTGCAGAACAGCAACTAAACAGCCTGGATTATAAATAAAGATCATGAGGTGTGATTGATGTGTCCCCTTTAAAGATGAGAGTTAACACACAGCCGCCAGCAGATGGCTCTAAACTCCCTCAAACTTTGATCTCATGGTCACTCTGAACAAACAGATCAGGGGGATTCCCTGACGCACATGAAGAAGTTACATAACATCACCAAACAGAGCAGGAAGCAGGAAGCTCCATCATACGCTAGTTTGTACGGTACTGCATCTGACTTTTGAGATGAATGAGGACAGTTAGTGGAAGCCTCTTTCTGAAAAGAGACCCACCTACGCCTGCCTGCCTGCCTTACCCCTCTGGACCTGTTTGCCTGTTTGGACTGTCTCCTTGTTCTGTAAGTTTCTTTGTTTAAACACTGATTTGTTAAAGCTAATGTTAGCAGCTATTCTTCCTCAGTGTCTGGGAAGGTTGGGTGGTTTTCCTTCTTGTCCAGTACACACCCATGATACTGCTTGGAACCTTCTTTTAATACAGGAAATACACCACACAACAAATATATTTAAGTAATTAGTAATTGTATTATATCAGTAACTTTTGTAATCACAGCAGTAAAACTGGAAGGTAGTTTCAGTTAAGATCAGAAACATGCCAGTAAAAGCATTTGTCACTTGTGTGCTTATTGGGATTAAAGTTCAAACAAATGATTTCCATCTCAGTCTGTGTTGTTCTTCTGTTAGATACCAAACATGGATCTGCTGTAAAGAACATGTTAACTGTGTTTGATTCAGGATTGATTTTTGAGATAGAGACAGAGAGGTCCATCACTTCATCCATCAGCAGCAATGTGGTTTATGTGGTTATGTTTATTTTAAACATAAGAAACAGTAAGGGGCAGTATGAATATACTACAATACAGTATTAACACAATGAACAGTATGAGCAGAGTGATATGAATACGCTGAGATAAATAGTGTAAATACTAGTAACAGCATGAACAGCATGAAATATAAACACAGGAAATGCAGAGTAAACAGCTCAAGGTATGATAGGACTATGATGTACACACTATAGACAGGTATATAGTATAAATATGAATACACTATAGAAGATATAAGCAAGTATTAATGTGGTATAAATAATGAATAAATATAAATACACTATAGGTCAGTTAAAAGAAGTACAAATATAAATATGAATACACTATGAGTCAGATATAAGCAGTATAGACAGGAGTGTAAATATTAATAGATAGTAAAGGGTTCAGTCTTGGAGGAAGGTGTGCGGGGAGATATCCAGGGGTCATTCTGCAAGGTGCATATGTGCAAAAGTTTAGTCACTGGAACAAGGTCTGTGTGTGTGTGTGTGTGTGTGTGTGTGTGTGTGTGGGGGGGTGGGCGGCAGCTGAGGGGCAGAAGCTATTCCTGAACCTGCTGGTCCTGGAATGAAGGTTTCTGTAGCGCCTTCCATCTAAGACTTACAATTATTTCAAATATGTATTTTCTTCAGTCATATGTTGTTTTAATATATATGATTTAAACAGCCAATGACATATTTTCCCCTTTAATTATTATTGTTCTTATGTTATAATAGGTCACTTGATTGAACATGCTGTAAACATAATTGGATGAATGAACAGATACATTAATGGTGGATATTTTAACATTCTCTGCTTGATTTCAGGGTAACAGGTGAATAACACAGGAGCCAATAAGAGGATGGTGAAGAAACAATTTTTAAAAGGCTTTTAAGAAGAACACATTCACAACAAGACAAGATGACACGTAGAAAGAGAAAAGAGCAGCATTCATACTCTGCTCAGGACAAAGGAGAAGCTTCCCTTCACTCTGATTTGGAGGGCAAGAAAAGACGACTTGAACACAGAGATAAATCAGTTAACACAAATCCAGAAAGTGAAACTCTTTTCACTCAAAACAAAACAACTTCTGAGGAGAGGGAATCAGATGTTCTGGTTGTGGGTGCTTCACCTGGCTCTAGCACTTTCAGCACTGAAACAGGACAATTACTGTCTTTTGGGAGACAAAGTGCAGATAAAGAAGAGGCAGAGGAGCTACATGGCAAGGTTGGACAATTAATTATCAAGCACACTTCATTTCCTATTGTCCAAAGATTGGAAGGACTCCAATTTGCCCCACCTCAGTATCCCTCCTCCTCCAAAACATATTTACAAAATACTCCTCACTCACAACTCCCGTTGGATCTTAGAAAACAACATCAAGAAAGAGCAACACAATCTGAAGATCTCTCTGTTACCTCTTCTGTAACTCACTCACAACTCCCATGGGATCTCAGCGGACAATATCAACAAAGAATGATGCAATCCTCTTCTAATGATACCCCTGTTGCCTCTTCCTTTGATGTTCCCTTCTCCTTTTCTCAGGAAAAGAAGAAAGTTGATGTGCAGCAACGGTCAGACATAGAGGCTTATAGAGGTGGTGGGTCCACCGTTTCTTTACCCTACTCTCCTTCATATGACTTAATGCACTCTGACAGACATTACGAGTTACGTGCGCTTTCCAGACCTAACAAAGTTTTAGGTCAACCAATGCTACTAGACCAGCTACAAGAGTGCTCGACCCCGATCTGCAGCAGTAAAGCTAGAGGTGAAGAAGGCGTAGTACTCACCTCCTCCATCCCACTTTCAGGAATGCATAGACGACAAGATCCTTCTAAAGATCCCACATTTCCCTCCATGTTTGACAGACATTTGACACGCAGCTCATATCAAGAAAGAGCAACCCAATACTCTTCTAAAGATCCCCCTGCTACCTCCGTAAGGCATTCACAACTCCCATGGAATCTTAGCAGCCCACATGAGCCCATATCAACAGCTGTTCAGTTGTCATCAGACACAAATAGTGCTTCACTCTACCTTCCTCTGTATCCACTTGGCTTAATGCTGTCTGTCGGACATTCCATGATTCATCCACTTTCTAGAGCTAAACCTAAACCATTATCTGACATGGAAACAGTAGACATGATGAATACGCAACAAGGCAGTAACATTTCAAGCCACAGACTTCTTTCTTCACAGGACTTAGCTCCGACCACCAGTAACAGAGGCAAAGTTTTAGTTCAACCAATGCTACCAGACCAGCTACAAGACAGCTCCACCCCCATCTACGGCAGTATGACTAGAGGTGAAGAGGGGGGAGTATTCACCTCCTCCCGCTCACCTCGCAGAATGAGGGAATATTCTTCACATAGGAATGCCCAGTACTCTTCTAATGATCCCCCTGTTGCCTCTTCCAATTATGTTCCTTTCCCTGTTCATCATCATCATATTAAAGAAATAAATGAAAGATTTGTTCCCCTTGCACCTTACACCATCCAGCGACAAGAAGTCATCAAGCATATGGGCTCTCCATCCATCATCCCTATTAGTAATTGCTGTCTTTCAGGAAGTGGCAATCAGGAAATCATAAACGATGATGTAAATGGATTTTGTCTTGTGCCGTCAGAAAATGAGCCAGGAGTTGACAATAAGCTTCCAGGAGGAATAGAGCCACCTATCACGACTGAGCGCTTTTCAGCTACAAACACCCTGCCAGCCCATTCAAACCTCCAATTCTCCTCTACAGATTCCTGTTGGACCAGGAAAATGTCAAACCACTTGCCTCACTTTCACAGCATTCCTTCACTGAGCAAACTTGACGTTGCAAAGAACAACTTAACTCGAGCAATGAGCTTACCTGACATGTTGTTAGAAGACAGCTTTGAGGAGTTTACACCTGATATCACTGTTGATGAAAATGAGGAAACCTACAGCTTCCACTGCTCCCGTCCAGGCCTGTACCAGTGCAGTGTGACAGGTCTGGTGTTTCACATGGAGGGAGAAGGGGATGTGGTTTACAGGATTGGCCCTTGGAACCACAGACTACTGGCCCAACATCACAAGAAGCCCGCAGGACCCCTGTTTGACATCAAATGTCTCCAGCAGTCTGTGTGTCAGCTTCATCTCCCACACTGTGAGATCCGCTCCACAGGTGGATGTGAATTCCTGTCAGTTGCTCATGTGAATGATGAAGGCATCGAGTTTATTACTCCTCATAAGATAACAGAAACTCATGTCATTATAAACATCACACACTTTTCTGGTTTTTGTGTAGTCAAGGATGAAGACTCTCCTCCTGACCCAGTCCGAGCGCTGGTGCTGCTGTTCTACAGACCCCCGACTGATCCTGATCCAGAATCTCTCCTCAATGTGTTGTTGCTACCAAAGAATGTTGTGCTGCGTGATGTGAAGCGCATGAGGAAGAAGTTAGTTGGAGATGAGAGGTACATTGAGACACCTGGACACTGTAAACTGGTCCCAAAGCAGGAGTACACACTGTCCACTAGTCCTGAAGACGACTCAGTTCTAGTTCAACCAACAGAAGCAGAATTTGATGAGGAGTCCTACAACAACTATGTGTCATCATTCCAGGTGATTTTTAATACAATCATGAAAAATATTAAGCTGTTCTTGAGAGACACCGAAAGCTCCCTCAGTGTCTGGGAAAGACATGTTTGTCTTTTGTCCACTGGAGTAAGAAGGACCTGTGGTCTGAGCGCTCTGAACCTCCCTTCAAACGAGAGGCTGATGGACATACGGACCTGTTTCATCAATGGGATATCAGGACCTGTTCTCAAAAGTCTGGTGGACAAGATGTTTGAGAAAAAGGTGATAACTGACTCTGAGAGGGAGTCAGCGGACGAGATGCAAAACAAAAGCGACAAGGCTCGTTTTGTCATCGATACAGTGAGGAATAAAGGTGAAGCTGCGAGTTCAGAGATGATTGAGTTTCTCTGTGAGGTCGACCCCTTCCTCTGTGAACATCTTGGGTTGATGAAACAAACTTTATAAGTGGTAGAACACCCTGTAGCTGTCAGCAAAGAGGTCTGGGTTGTTTGTGTCTTTGAGAAAGGCTGAGGTTTAAGTGAGGAAGAATGTGGTCAGTGTGTCTGTAAATGTGTATTAAAGGTGTAAATATGTCAAAACGACATTTGATAAGGAAAAGTCAAGTTAAGAATGTGTTATCAGATTTTATTTTCAAGTGTTAAAACATATCTCATCATATGTACTATACTGCTGTTTTTTTTTACTGTTGAAAAGAATCAACAGTAGATATGCACACATGACTTTAAAGTGTTTAATTCAAAAGGTCCATTAACCAACATTCTTGATATTAATATTAATGACTATGTAGAATGTCAAATGGGTCACTTGTGTCAGACTCAGAGATTTATTGTTTAGTTTGGGTTTTATTTTACATGTACTGTTTTGATTTGTTGGTTTCTGTGCTCTCTCTGGTGAAGAAGAGATGAAATGAGAGTGAATTTTGGGCTCATATTCATCAGGTGGACACAAACATGAGTCCAAATCATCAAGTTGTCAGCTAACAGGAATCTAAATTTTATAATAAACACATTATTTATCAAATACTGAAGACATAGCTAGTAAACATGCTGTTGTCTGTTGGTTCATTCATTTTACCTTGGAAATATACATTATAGGTTTTAGGTTAAAACGGCACTTCTCATCTAAATTTGGAACAACTAAGAGTTTCTACATTGGAGGGAAAGAAACATGTTATTGACAAAATTCTTGAAACAGTATTTAAAACTTGTATGTAGCAATAATATTATAGGAATTATAGTAATGATATTGTAACCACATACCAAATCTTCTTTTCAAACAGGATACAGCTGTTTGGGATTGAATATTATAATTGGTTGGCACCTGTAGTTCCATCCTTTACTCTTCATTTCTCAAGAGATATCAGAACTGAAATGAATATTTGATGTTCTTCTCAGCACAGAAGAATAACTGTGCTGCAATGCATCATTATGTTAAACTAAACCAATCTAGAATTTTTTTTTACCAAGTTTAAGTTAAACATTAAGTCAAATCTTTACACTTTATTTCACAATACTTGACAGAAACCATTTATTTAGTTTCATTTGTTTTATTTTACAATTTTTATTTTTTTCTACATTGCTCCCATATGTTTACATATATTTACTATTGTCATGTTAAAACAACATTACATGTTATTCTTTTTCTCTTCGATGAAAATATACCATGATTGTTTGCAAATGAAACCTTAATAAAGTTTGACAAAAAAAAATCTAAACAAGTATCAAAACTGAAAAAACTGAAATTGTCAATGCAACGTATTTTAAATCTCTTAAAGCCAACTCTGTACGCATACAAACATCTTAAAGGACAGGTTCACAATTCTCTGTGTGTCTTAAGGCAACATGCAGGCATTTACAGTGTAAGGGCATTATGAAGATCAAATTTAAATTTAAGACATAAATGGCAAAAATTACATAATTTGTCTTATGTCATTGTAGTAAATGTTCATTTTGACTAGAAAGAATTTAATTACAGATATCTGCAATATATATCTTATCTATATTGCAGATTATCTATATCTTCTTGTCATTTCCTGTTTTATTTTGAAAAGTTATTCCCATGGTTTCAGGTCACTTGCCCTCCTCATGTGTGGCTGCTGATTTTGACTCCACAATGTACAGATGTATTTGAGAAGTTGGCATTTTGAGTAAAGAGGGGGAAAACTAAGTGAAATCCTGCTGCTATGGTTTGTTTATTCTCTGGAGCGGGCAGAAGCTTCCTGAAAGCGGGTCCTATTCCATGGAGACCACCATGTTGAGAGAGGGCCTTTCAAGTTTCATGGCCACAGTAGGTTCCCCTATATGCTTGGAAGGGGATAGTGAGGGGAGGATATTTAGTTGAAACCTCACCACTTGATGGCACTAAATCCTTCACACTGGTCCTTTATATTCATGTCCTTCAAAATTTAATCTCAGGTTCACTCTGAACAAACAGATGAGGGAGATTCTCAGAAGCACATGAACTAAACCACACAGCATCAGAAACAGGAAACACAGTTTCAATAACCTGCTGCCCGCTGCTCTGTTTTATGGTTATATATAGGGCACTACATCTGACTTTAGAGATGAGTGTTGATGCCATTAACTTAAAACATGGCATGAATGAGGGCGATTTGAAGTCTAGTTCTGAAAATTTTCAGCATGCTGTTTCCGCTTGATAGGTTTAACCAAAGAATCTTGATCTTTCCTACATCAAAATTTAAAATGTGACATTATTGTTCTGTTGATTTTAAGTTTTCCTTTGGTTATCAGACTACATCCGCCCTGTTAGTGGAATTCTTTCAATCAATTTACTTATTTCCTCCTGGCAGAAAGTAATACATAAATATAGAAATACAAATAGCTGACAGCTAATCATTGACATTACATAACATTTCACAACCAAACCGATACAGTCGATGGATTCACCAGGTCATGATGTCTTTATCAAATACAAGAAAGGTGATAAAAACAGTAAGTGAAACAGTTATATCTCAAGGCAAAATACTCACAACTGTCAAAAGAAGTCAAGACATACTTTCTCATAACTTCATAAGAAATTGTGAAACAGACAAACTTTAAAAACTTGTCAAGAAATTATCAAGATTAATGACTGATCAGTTTCTAACCATTAGGTGAACATAAAGTGTAAATCCTGCCTCTTCATTGTACTTCACATCAACCCAAGATGTTCACAGAGGAAGGGGTCGACCTCACAGAGAAACTCAATCATCTCTGAACTCGCAGTTTCACCTTTCTTCCTCACTGTATCGATGACAAAACGAGCCTTGTCGCTTTTGTTTTGCATCCCTTCCACTGACTTCCTCTCAGTCAGTTATCACCTTTTTCTCAAAGATCTTGTCCAACAGACTTTTGAGAACAGGTCCTGATATCCCATCAATGAAGCTGATCTGTATGTCCATCAGCCTCTTGTTTGAAGGGAGGGTCAGAGCGCTCAGTCCACAGGTCCTTCAGTAGGCTCCCCAATATAGTTGGACAGGAGAGTTAGGGCAGGAATATTTAGTTGGTTGCAATCTGCAACCTCACCACTAGATGACACTAAATCCTTCACACTGGTCCTTTAAAGAGACAGGAGCTAAAATGGCCTATTTCAAACAGAGGCTGAACTGAGGAGATGCACAAAGGGCCAGTAGAAGATAAATAAGTTTTCTTTACTGTAAATTATGCAAATATATTCCAGTAGAGCTAAAGAATATAAATATACACCAGTATGTGTGCTTGATATGTCATTCAAAGTTTTATCTCAGGTTCACACTGAACAAACAGATGAGGGAGATTCTCAGAAGCACATGAACTAAACCACACAGCATCAACAACAGGAAACACAGTTTCATTAACCTGCTGCCCGCTGCTCTGTTTTATGGTAATATATAGGGCACCGCATCTGACTTTAGAGATGAGTGTTGGTGCCAGTAACTTAAAACATGGCATGAATGAGGGTGATTTGAAGCCTTGTTCAGAAAATTTTCAGCATGCTGTTTCTGCTTAACAGGTTTAACCAAAGAATCTTGATCTTTCCTACATCAAAATTTAAAATTTTACATTATTGCTCTGTTGATTTTAAGTTTTCCTTTGGTTCCTATCAGTCTTATCAAGATAAATCTGCCCTGTTAGTGGAATTCTTTCAATCAATTTACTTATTTCTTCCTGGCAGAAAGTAATACATAAATATAGAAATACAAATATCTGACAGCTAATCATTTACGTTACATAACATTTCACAACCAAACCGATACAGTCGATGGATTCACCAGGTCATGATCTTTATCTTTATCAAATACAAGAAAGGTGATAAAAACAGTAAGTGAAACAGTGATATCTAAAGGCAAAATACTCACAACTGTCAAAAGAGGTCAAGACAAATTTTCTCATAATTTCATGAGAAATTGTGAAACAGACACATTTTTAAAAACAAGACATGATCAAGATTAATGATTGATCAGTTTATAACCAGCAGGTCAACATAAAGTGTATTTCCTGCCTCTTCATTGTACTTCAGATCAACCCAAGATGTTCACAGAGGAAGGGGTCGACATCACAGAGAAACTCAATCATCTCTGAACTCGCAGCTTCACCTTTCTTCCGCACTGTGTCGATGACAAAACGAGCCTTGTCGCTTTTGTTTTGCATCTCGTCCGCTGATTCCCTCTCAGAGTCAGTGATCACGTTTTTCTCAAACATCTTGTCCAGCAGACTTTTGAGAACAGGTCCTGATATCCCATCGATGAAGCTGATCCGTATTTCCATCAGCCTCTCGTTTGAAGGAAGGGTCAGAGAGCTCGGCCCGCAGGTCCTTCTTACTCCAGTGGACAAAAGACACACTCGTCTTTCCCAAACACAGTGGGAGGTGTTGGTATCTCTCAAAAACAGCTTAACAATTTTCATATTTTTTTCCCAATTCACCTGGAATGATGGGAAGAAGTTGTGGTAGGACTCCTCATCAAATTCTGCTTCTGCTGGTTGAACTAAAACTGAGTCGTCTTCAGGACTAGTGGACAGTGTGTACTCCTGCTTTGGGATCAGTTTACAGTGTGGGGGTGTCCCGATGTACCTCTCATCTCCAACTAACATCTTCCTCGTGCGCTTCACATCACGCAGCACAACGTTCTTTGGTAGCAACAACACACTGAGGACAGATTCTGGATCAGGATCAGTCGGGGGTCTGTAGAACAGCAGCACCAGCGCTCGAACCGGGCCAGGAGGAGAGTCTTCATCCTTGACATTACCGAAACCAGAAAAGTGTGTGATCTTTATGATGACATGAGTTTCTGTTATCTTATGAGGAGTAATAAACTTGATTCCCTGATCATTCACATGAGCAACTGACAGGAATTCACATCCACCTGTGGAGCGGATCTCACAGTGTGGGAGATGAAGCTGACATGCAGACTGCTGCTGGAGACATTTGATGTCAAACAGGGGTCCAGCAGGCTTCTTGTGATGTTGGGCCAGTAGTCTGTGGTTCCAAGAGACAATCCTGTAAACCACGTCCCCTTCTCCCTCCATGTGAAACACCAGATCTGTCACACTGCACTGGTACAGGCCTGGATTGGAGCAGTGGAAGCTGTAGGTTTCCTCATTTTCATCAACAGTGATATCAGGTGTAAACTCCTCAAAGCTGTCTTTTAACAACATGTCAGGTAAACTTTCAGTTCTTGTTAAGTTATTTTTCTTTTCAGAAGGTATTTGACTAAATGCAGGCACGCTGTGAGAACGAGACAAGCAGCTGGAGTTTCTTCTCCTCAAATTAGGATCTAAGGAGAAGGTTCTGAGGTGAGAATGGGTTGGCAGGGTTTCGGTGACAGGGTGGTGCTCAACTGTAACAGGTGCCTCCATTTCCACCAGGACATCACTGTCACCTCTTGACTCACTTTCAGACTGAACAGACAAATGGTTATATGCACATACTCCGCCTCCTTCATTGCAGACAGTGTAGTCCTGGAAGACAGCAGGCCTGTGTAGGCGAGGTGCAGGGCCAGCATAAATAGGGTCCCGGGACCGATCTCTACATATGTATTGGCGCATTAGAGGTTGAATAGGTAAGTTGTCCCACTTAGGAGACCTTAATTCAGAGGTATTGTGAGAATTATCTCTGCAAATCCTGGACAGAGCGCCTCTGATCGTTCTGGCTGCTCTGCTGAAACATGACTCTTCTCTTTCTGTTCTTCTATGTTCCACAGCTGGTGGCCGTTGGTGGTACTTATTAGTGACCTCGCTCTGTATGCAGTATGTGTCATATTGTCTGGAGCGAGAACGTTTTGGTACTCTGTATTCATTCATTCTTTTTCTCATCTCAGAGTTTTTAGACATATTCAAACTGCTCCTGTTCCCTGAAATAAAGTAGAAGAGGCAAAAATGAAATCTCCCATAACTATTAGAGTTTGTTTATTCAACAAAATACAATTCTGTATAGGTTTTTAACCCAAACAAATGATCAACCATATTAAGTCTGCTATTGGCTCTCCCTCCCTTTCTCGCCGCTATATGTCAGACCTCTTGTGGATTTGCCGTTATCAGGAAGAGCTCATGTTCACAAAAAGAGTCTCTGAATGTCCTTTTAGGAAATCTTTCTGGATTATTTAATGAAAAAAGACCTGCTGTCATACATGTGCTGTCTTTGTCAGATTTAGGGCAGGTATTCACTGATGTTTCTTAATATAAAGTCACAACTTGAGATGCAGTAGCTTTTACAAACCTTCTAGATGGGTTTATTGGTCACTTTTTATTGGCTCAATCAAACATTTGACAGAACAACTTACTAATGAAGCCTTAGTGATTGATTTCGATTACTTAACTTTACCTGCGATGGTGCCTTTAACAGTTCATCTATAATACAGGATGTCACAGAATTGTTCTCTCAGCTTTTTCTCATTGTTAATAAATCTAAATATCATATCAATGATATCAAATTAATTAAAACAACAAATAACAGCCTAATAATAAGTTTACTGTGGACTGGACTGATGCATCTGTCTGTTTTCATTTTCTCCTTTTGTTGTTGAAATAATGCAGAATAATTAACTGGCTCATTTTCATTAGTATACACATCGTATAGTATTACATTTAATAAAAACAATTGTTATAAACAATAACCACTAAAACAGGTATGCTCATTGTTTTCCTGAAAGCTCAGCCTCATGTGAAGTGAAGATAAACTGATCATCCCACACAAATATACATCCTGTAATCTACATTTCTAACAAACTCACAAAGACAAATTATAAGTTTTAGCTGATATTTCAAATGTTAACACGTCCGTTTTATATCTGACTTACCTGTGAGCTGCACAGGACGAGTTCAGTCTTCAAACAATCTTTAAAAATGATCCAATGACAGAGATGGTTGGTTAATTTGTGGTTTTCAAACCTCTGTGTCTGTGTTTTGTTCCACTTCTGATTTTGTTCACAGTGTTCACAACAACTAAGCTGAAGTTTAGTAAGAGGTTATTTTCAGTCTTTCAACCCTCTCAGAATTTCCCCCAAACTACCAACAACAGAAAATACAACAGCTTAATAATTCTGTATTGTTTTATATAATAAGGACTGTGTGTGTGGTGTCCTAAGGGACATTCTGTTTTATACTTTCTGTTATGACGCCGATGACTGATTATTATTCCTCACAACTATCATGTAGCTCTTATATTCCTATAATATTTGTTGTATGTGTAAAGGTTTCTGAATTGTGAGTTAGTCTGTGTTCTTTGTGTTTGGGGTGCCCCTGCCACAGTTCATTCACAATCCAGCAGTGGTTCCAAAACTGGGGGTCAGGACCCCTACAAGGTCTTTTTTATACTGTAGCTTCTGAAAATTTATTTATTTATTTACCTTGTTCTCTAATTCAGTTTGGGTAAATTTGTCTGCATGTGTGTATTTCTTTTTTGTTTCTTTTTCATTTTGTCCTGTAAAGCACTTTGTAATCTTTGGTTTTGATAAATGTGATACAAACCAACTTTAGAATATTATTGCTATGAGACAATTAACATCACAGGATCCAGAAAAATATAATATTTCTACATGCGAAAATGATGATTTTTTTTTTTTTTTTTTTACACTTTCTTCTAATCTTTGCCTATTTTCATTATTCATAAGATAAGTTTTACCTCTAATCTTAAAGGATGTGGCTGGCAATTTTTCTGTATTTTTTATTATTGTCAGCAAATGTCATGTGCAGAGCCAAACTGTAAACTGGGGCCAAAAGTGGTAAAAGATTGTAAAAACATACACTATAAAAAAAATCAATTCAAATTGCTTTAAAGTGGATGTGTGCAGATATTATTCATAATTTTGTCTCATTCATATTTAATATGAGTTGATCTCTAATGAAGGCCACAAGCTGAAACACATTGGTCTCACAATAAAGGTCTTAGTGTTTAAATGAGGTATTTCTGTATTTTAGTTAGTTTTATGAATCAAATCAAAAACAACTTTATTGACCTTTGTTGCACAGAAGTAGAAATTCGTTTTCACTTTTTTTAGCATGACAATCAACATTAATATCAAATCATCTGTATTATAAATTACAAAAACAGCAAGCAAAAAACAATTGTACACTATATTAGATGCAACTTTGAAAAAAAAGAAGAAGAAGAAGAAGAAATGAATAAATGGCTAGAAATAATTTAAGAGCAATTTAAGTAAAATGATACATGGGATTCAGAACAATGTTGGCATGTCCATTAAATACCAGTTTAACTGATGTATGACATGTGGATGATTTTTTTTGTAAATATTTTTCATTGCATAGAGACTCTGTACTGTCTCCCTGAAAGTGATGATTCAGGGGATTGTATGATCTGCTTGGTCATGGTGATAAACTTACAAGTGTTGTTTACAGCCTGATATTGCACTGCAGTTTGACTGTTCTGGAGAGTTTGGCCTTGTTTTTGAATGTAAGAACATTTTATATGCGGGATTGAGAGATGTGTTGACTAATTTCACAACTCCTGTGTTTGTGCAATAGAAAGAGTCTTAATTGTGATTTTTTGTTAATGTAATCCCACATGCTCAGTCCCAATGTATTTAAAGGAGCTCGCTTGCTCCACCTCCTGGCTGTTGACTGTAACAAGCTCAAATAAAGGGTTTAGCAGGTTGTTCTTATTGCTGTCTGTACACATTTATTTGGTTTTAAATTCAATTAAGAAGACATGACTGCTGTTAAACCATTTTGTTAGTTCTGTCACATAGTCAGTGTAAATCTGCACAGAAATCCAGTGTGTGTAGACGAATACATTTAAAACAATAAATGTGCTGACTACCTTCAGTCAAAGTACATGAGGATAATATTTGAATAGTTGTGACATGAAATAGTTGTTTGATGCAACAACATCTCTATACAGTATATTATAGTACTGAATTTGTATATTTATAGTAAAGTAATCCTTCAACACAACCACAGTTGAAACTGATTTTTATACACCCAGAGTCCAGCAGATGGTGATATTTCACCAGTAATACCACAGTTAACTGATCCTCAGTGCACAGGTTTGGTTTAAGACTACAAACACAGGATTAAAAGAGAAAATATAGATATTACTTTACAAATGACTAACACATGTCCCTCACTCCTCTCACAAAACTCTCATCTCACAAAGCAGGATGTTCATGTAAATTCAAGTTAAATTAAGTTATCTCCTGGAACATAATTAAACCATAAAATCTCACCACGAAGTCCCAGCTCAGAGGGAGATTCCTCTGAGGTTATTTTTTAACATAATTTTGAACAAGATAGGTGGAGTCTTGGGTGTATTTTATACAAATTACTGATGAATATTCATTTTCTGTGTTTCAGGGACTTTCAAGGTGTGGTTGAGATGGCAAATAACTTTCTTACACAGGAGAATTAAGTTTTGAGTCACTATGCCTGAATATTTCATGTCATTCAGGAGGACAGTTCAGCATTAAACATTAATTTAATAATAAGTCAATCCTTCTATCAATATACCAAACATTAAGATTCATATCAATGTTTCTCCTGATATTTAGACATTAAATTGATTAAAACTTTATTAATTCAATCTTTTCAATCCATCTATGCTTCTAGTAGCAAAATACAGTTAAAGCAACACTTATGTGATTAATCAAACTTTCAGAAACATATTCAAACATAAACTCAAAAAACTCTCACTTCATATTATAAAATCATTAAATAAGACTATTATTTGAAAATAAAGAAAAACATTCAACCTGAAATTCTTCATATATTATATTTCTACATTCCTATTACTTCATTCAGTCAATACAACTACGTATCTGATTTAACTATTAAAATATGATTCTCTAAGATGTAAATAGATCAAAGGTTAAACACTTCTGTGTTTTTAAAATAGCATTGCATAATTATCATATAAACATTCATTAACTGTTAACATAAGGAAGTCGTATCACTAGAAGGCAGTATTTTCACATGTAAAAATGTAATAAACACCAACAAATAACAATACATTGTTTACACGATAAGATATTTCATTCACTCAATTTCGGATTTGGTTTATATTTGCAGGGAATCTCTTTGGTCTGTATCATGTTGACTGACACCCACTTGGCAAAGAGGTCAGTTTGTGAGGAACTAAGTCACATCTCTGTGGGATTCACTCAACTCCTCAGTTTGAAATTAATTCATTTGAAGGGTAAATTCATATATTACTTACAATATACAGAACATTCTAAAAAATCCTCTGAGCTCAATGCACACAAGGAATGTAATTAAGTTATTTGCTTAGTTACAGGACGATCAGTTTATAACCAGCAGGTCAACATAAAGTGTATTTCCCGCCTCTTCATTGTACTTCAGATCAACCCAAGATGTTCACAGAGGAAGGGGTCGACCTCACAGAGAAACTCAATCATCTCTGAACTCGCAGCTTCACCTTTCTTCCTCACCGTGTCGATGACAAAACGAGCCTTGTCGCTTTTGTTTTGCATCTCGTCCGCTGACTCCCTCTCAGAGTCAGTTATCACCTTTTTCTCAAATATCTTGTCCAGCAGACTTTTGAGAACAGGTCCTGATATCCCATCGATGAAGCTGATCCGTATGTCCATCAGCCTCTCATTTGAAGGGAGGGTCAGAGAGCTCGGCCCGCAGGTCCTTCTTACCACAGTGGACAAAAGACACACTCGTCTTTCCCAAACACAGTGGGAGGTGTTGGTATCTCTCAAAAACAGCTTAACAATTTTCATATCTTTTTCCCAATTCACCTGGAATGATGGGAAGAAGTTGTCGTAGGACTCCTCATCAAATTCTGCTTCTGTTGGTTGAACTAGAACTGAGTCGTCTTCAGGACTAGTGGACAGTGTGTACTCCTGCTTTGGGACCAGTTTACAGTGTGGGGATGTCTCAATGTACCTCTCATCTCCAACTAGCTTCTTCCTCATGCGCAGCACATCACGCAGCACAACATTCTTTGGTAGCAACAACACATTGAGGAGAGATTCTGGATCAGGATCAGTCAGGGGTCTGTAGAACAGCAGCACCAGCGCTCGGACTGGGTCAGGAGGAGAGTCTTCATCCTTGACCACTCCAAAACTAGAAAACTCTGTGATCTTTATGATGACATGAGTTTCTGTTATCTTATGAGGAGTAATAAACTCAATGCCCTCATCAATCACATGAACAACTGACACGAATCCACATCCACCTGTGGAGCGGATCTCACAGTGTGGGAGATGAAGCTGACACACAGACTGCTGGAGACATTTGATGTCAAACAGGGGTCCTGCAGGCTTCTTGTGATGTTGGGCCAATATCCTGCGGTTCCAAGAGACAATCCTGTAAACCACGTCCCCTTCTCCCTCCATGTGAAACACCAGACCTGTCACACTGCACTGGTACAGGCCTGGACGGGAGCAGTGGAAGCTGTAGGTTTCCTCATTTTCATCAACAGTGATATCAGGTGTAAACTCCTCAAAGCTGTCAGCTTGTGTTACATTCTTGTTCATTGAAGAAGGTATTTGAGTAAATGTGAGCACATTGTGTGAATGAGGCAACCAGCTGAGGTCTCTTCTCAAACTGGGATCTGAGGAGAAGGTTTGGAGATGATAATGGGTTGACAGGGTTTTCCTGAGAGAGAAATGCTCAGCTCTGACAGGTGCCTTCATTTCCACCCGGACTTCACTGTCATATCCTGACTTACTTTCAGGCAGCACAGACAAAAACTTAAAAGCATTACGTACTCTGCCTCCTTTAGTGTGGGCAGTGGAGCGCCGGATGCATCTAGGTTCGCACTGGGGACTTAGAAGGCCAGCAAAATTATGGGCGATGGAGTGACCATTAGTTCTGCTGCTCATTTCTAGAGGAAAGTCATCAAAGTCATAGTTTAATGACTCACACTCGCTTACTCTGTGTTGTAATTCTGAATCTGAGTGAATTCTGGATTCAAGGGTATTGTGAGAATTATCTCTGCAGATCCTGGACAGAGCACCCCTGATCGTTCTGGCTGCTCTGCTGAAACATGACTCTTCTCTTTCTGTTCTTCTATGTTCCACAGCTGGTGGCCTTTGATGGTACTTATCAGTGTCCCCCGTGTGAGCACGTGAGCTAAACGTGTCATTACTATTGAAGACAGGAGCTCTTCCTTGTTTTTGCGGAGAGAAAAGTATGAGTCTCTGGTGATTCACCGTTCTGCTTTTATTCATCTCAGAATTTTTAGACATATTCGAACTGCTCCTGTTCCCTGAAATAAAGTAGAAGATGCAAAAATGAAATCTCCCACAAATATTCCAGTTTGTTTACTCAACAAATGCAATTTTGTACAGGTTTATTAAACATGGTAAGTCTGCTATTGGCTCTCCTACTCTTTCTTGCCGCGATACGTCACACTCCTTCTGGATTTGTCATTATCAAGAAGATCTTGTATTAACAAAAAGTCTCCAAATGTCCTTCTAAGAAATCTGCCTGGACTGTTTCATGAAAAAAAAGACCTTCTGTCATATGTATGCTGTCAACATCTGATTTGGGGCATGTATTCACTCAAATTTTGTTTACAGCATCATACTACCCTACTACCCCTTAGACTTTATTTATATCATTAATATGCCATTATCATACATGAGGAGAGCAAAATATTGGGAACACTTTTTAATTAAATGCAATCCAGTACACAAACCCACTACAACCTCAGTAATAAAAAATCAGTGTCAACTGAAAATGTATAAGCTTTGAGTGAGTAGTTTTTATCATTTTTAAAATGCTAAATGGCATTTGCGTAGTGTTTTGCAATGTTTCTGCTGCTCATTCACACAGCAAGCTACCATGCAGGGTGCTGGCAAAACCATTGGGAGCAATTTTGGGTTCAGTATTTTGTCCAAGGACACTTTTACATGTGGACAATAGAAACCACTGACCATCTGATTAGTGGACAACCTGCTCCATCTCCTAAGCCACAGCCACCACCTTTAATTTAATGTTCAAATAGTTCATGTAGTGTTAGGGATTTGTTTCAAATTGTATTTCCACTTAGAAGACCAAAACAAAAGCTTCTGTACTCTGAAATAGATATTTCAGTCTCTTTAAGTCAGACTCAACTATGAGATACTCTGTTTGGGATAAATATTCATCTGTGGAGTTAAAGCCAGGTCCATCTGCAATCTTACTGTTAACCTACAGTGATCATAATAAGTAATCACAATACCCCAAAATATGTCACTAAGGTTATATTAGTAAGTTGTTCTATGTTTATAGGATGCAATACAAAGTAGCCAACAAACTCACAAACACAAGTTATAAGTTTTAGCTGATATTTCGAATGTTAACACATCAGTTTTATATCTGGCTTACCTGTGAGCCGCACAGGACGAGTTCAGTCTTCAAACAATGCTGAAAAGATCAAATGCCAGAGATGGTTGGTTAACTTCTGGTTTTCCGTGTGTTTTCTTCCTCTTCTGGTTTTGTTCACATTGTTCACAACAACTAAGCTGAAGTTTAATCGTTGCTTTCTGTCTTTCAACCTGCATTATTTTTTTCACAAGACTTCCCCTAGTCTAACAGCAACAAACAGAAAATACAACAGCCTATTAATGCTGTATTGTTTAATATAATAAGGACTGTTTGTGTGGTGTCCTAAGGGAAATAACATTTTTATATTTTCTGTTATACACTGGTACAACATTGACAACTATTTTCCCTGATATTGTTGTTATATTCCTATGATAATTGTAGTATGTGTTGTAGTAATTTGTGCACTGGGATGTAACCCCTGAAGATGGAAAGTTCCATAATTTTGTGGAACTGAGCAAGAGTTAGATATCATTAAGTTGTCAAATATTGTGGAGCCAAACCACAATCAATTCAAGAAGTCTTAATGTAAGGCAGGTAAAACAGCTGTTTTCAGGTAGCCAGTTCATTTATTTTGTACTTGTTGTTAACACTAATTCTGCTGTTGAGTCAGATTTATTCCTCTAGAATGATTTTTTCCAGTTTGAATATTAATGTTTAGCACATCATTTTTATATTTTGTCTGCTTAATTTTGTTTAGCAACTAGCACAGCAGGCTCAAACAATGGAACATCAACAGTGAAGTTAAAGGTCAGGAAAGTTGATAAATCAACACAGATATAACACACAGCCAACACACAATAATCTCACAATAAACACACTTGTATCTCAATTGAAGAACTGTATTCAATTGATTTTATACCTCTTTCTGTCAGCAGGGGGAACCATTTGCTTGTTAGTGGTTGGTGCCCTACTGTGAAAGTCTTTACTGTCCACTAAGTGAAACATGATGAGACACCACGGTTTAAAACCACATTCACAAATAAGAGAGACAATCACAAAACAAACTATGTCACAATAAAAATGCCAAAATAAATACTACAAGCAGGAAAAAAACACACATATCATCTCTGAGGTGAGGAGTTATAAATGAATGCAAAGGAATTATCACTGGAAAAGGGGGCACAGAAGGAGGCTGTGACCTCTTACATGCTTCTGTTTGGCTTTTTTCTGCTACTTAGGATGCTCTGTGCTAAATAATGTATTTTAATTTATATATTTGTAAGTGACATTTGCTGTCTGATGTCCTTACCTGGTGTATAATGTGGAGAATAATTGTCCCACTGATAGCTGTTTACCACAGGTGTCAGATATACTGTATGTTGGCTGGTAAAAACAAGAAATTGCAGTGTGTACTTAATATGTTTGAATTAATTCAGAAACAGTGTCATTAAATACTGTCCAAGAGTTTATGTTTCAGCTGTGAAATGTCCTGCTCAGCAAATATCTTGTAAGACCACTAACCAAATTCAAAGAGTCTGTATCAACAATGTTTGTGTATGTTCATGTTTAAAAATTAACATAAATTAATAATAAATAAATAAATAATTTTTAAAAAAATTAACATAAAATTAACATAGATTACTGGAAATAGTGTCTTGAAGTTTATGTTCAACTGAAGCCTGGTCCAATCAGAGCGAGCGAGCACCTTCAGAACAGAAAGAACTTCTACATCAAACGTCCAGTAGATGGTGATATTTGACCTGCTATTGTACAGTTTACTGATTGGTTCAGTTGATCATCACACAGGTACACAAGTTTGGTTCCAGAGTCAAACATACAGGATGAAAAATAAAAAAATATTTAGACATGAAACATTTTTATTAAACTGATCCACATGTCAACAGACTTGAGTGATTCAGGGTCAAATCTGATGGGAGGGAGAGACGGACACATTGTTCTTTATATTGTAGAAAATGTTTAGACCAGATTTATCTAAACTAAATATTTTAATATTGATTTTGTGATTGACTGTCCAATATCTACATGTCATATTTGGAGGGAAACATGAATTGACTCCTTTTCCATTTATATGTTCCTGCAGAAAAAGCCTTAAAATAAAAACTGTTCAGTTTGAGTCTAAATGTAATAGGAGGATAAATTAAACAAACCATGTTACATTTTACATTGTGTCACACAGATAAAGAAGAAAAGTTATTTATTCATCTTTCTGTTATTTCTTTTCCTAGTATTTTCTGAGGATGTGGTTAAGTCCTGAGATGTGTGAGGTATTGGTTAGCAGGAGGAGAGGATCAGTACTGAAATCACTGCAGAGACACTGGGTCCTTGATTTATCTATTTATTTATTTATCTCATTCCATCACAGTTTACAAAGTTTAACGAAGAAATAAAGAACAAATTTCATCACCAGCTAAATATTTGGGTTATTTCACAAACTTTATGCACAAATTTCAAACAAACATAACATTAAAATAAAGCTGGTTAGATGTTAATTATTAAGAAGCAAAGTGAGAGGAAAACCAAACAACCAAATTCATAACTGACAAATCATTTCAAATTAAACAATCAGCCAATTCAAGCTGTTGAATCATTTTACAATGTAACCTGTTTATATCGAAATACAAAGAAATCACATGCAACACTTTACTGATCTGGTCTGATACATGCACATTTATTGTTTCTGCTGTTTATTTAACATCTTGTTCACTGTCTGTATGAGCTCTGTTACTTGAGGTTGATGTGGGCCACTGTTCTCAAAAAGAACACACCTTCTGCCACACTGTTCAACTATTTTCTTGAGATCAGGCTGGCAGGAATTTAAAAAATTCTCCAAAGTCTTTTTTTTACTCCACAACTCTTCTCCACGGGTAAACAGGATGACTGTTTGTTCTTTCACTTTGTTACTAAAAGCTTTTTCTAACTTTTCCAGTATGTCTCTCTCACTGTCTGTCAATCTGCCAACATTCATCACAAGTAAGAACACACAAGGCCCTGACTGAATGAGCTGTTTGCACTTTGTCACATGTTGGTTCTTAACTGATGATTTGATTTCATCATCAAAGATGTCTGGAGTATCAATGACACGCACACGTGTACCGTTTATCTCAGTTTCTCCCACCTGACACTCTGTGGTGACCGGCACTGAACTGGCTTCTGACAAGAACTGTGTCCTTTCAAGGATTGTGTTTCCACTTGCACTCTTTCCAGTCCCGGACATTCCCAGCAGAACGAGGTTCAAATTGTTGCCAGAGTGAGTGAGACTGCTAGAGTTTCCTGCATTAGTGTAGAACAAAAAGATTAAGGTTGTAACAATTATTCACAACTTTTCAGACACATCTTGAAATCGCTGGTCTCACCTTTAAAACTCTTAAAGCCTTCAGTGAGGAACCCTTTGACAATTTTGCCACCTCAATAAAAATACCAAATAAGAGTTAATGAGAGTTGTTATAAAATCTTTTGTCAGGTTGAATGAATTATCTTTCACTATACATACCTTTTGCCAAGTGAGACTCTTGCTGATCATCTTCCATGAAGTCAATGAGTTGAGTGTTTTCAACTGAACTATAAAATAGAGGCAGAATCATTTTAACTGCAGGAAGCTTTTTGTAGAACCAGTTTATCTTTTCTGTAATAATAATATTTAAGAGATTTATTTTTTTACATTGAATTAGGTCTAATCCTAATCTAAATCTTTCATTTTTCACCTTTTATACCTCTTCAGAGGTCTGTCTTCAGCCAATTTCCAAACATCGCTGACAATCTGCTCCATGGTGCAGCAGTTGAATGGGTAAGTTCCTTTATGTTTATGTCTGAATGGCAGCACAACTATGAACTCTTCTGTGGGTTTCTGAGTTGTTTTGTTCAGCTTTTCAATCTGCTGCCACACATTTGCTACTGAAAACCCATCCTCTACCACCAACAAACACTTGTCAGGGTTTTTATCAAACAGTTCTTTTATGTACTCCTGTACCATATCATCGCAGGAAGTAAATCTGAACTCATATGTCTCATTTTCATACAGATGAAGTCTCCTCTCATTGTCTTTTTTGGACATTGTAGATAAATCTTTCCCTGTGATGTTGGTTATCAGGGCTTTCTTCAAAGAATCTCCACTTCCCAGGATAATAATTGAAATCCTTTCTGTGAAAACAAATACAAAATAATTTCCATGTGTAAAAACAATGGTAAATCCACTTGTGGGTAAATTTTCTCTTTTTTAATCCAGTTAAAAAGACAACATTTTTAGTTTCCTTTCACTTTGACAACGCTGTCTTACTGACCAAAAGCAATCAAATTACCAACAAACATGCTGTATTGAAGGATATCACGGCCAAACTTACTCTCAGACATGATCCTCAGATCCGGTATAGTAAAGTACAGGAGACAAGCTGCGTGGTATCTGCAGGAGACGCTGCTCTGCTCTTGTATTATATGGAGCTTTTATGCAAATGTTAGGAGGCGTGTCAGTTGTTACACTATAAATAAACTGTCTTAAACAAATGTTACAACATTCATTGTCAACTGTGTAGAGACAACCTTGTTGAGAAAAGATGGCTGCAGGTGAGAATTCAAGTAACTGTTTTATCTTATCTACTGTACATAGCTAATTTGCTTCAAAATGTATCACAATGTGTTTATATTCACTAAATTATTTGTACTTTGAGCCAGTGATAAACTCTTTCAGAGAACCTAAACAGAAGTTCTGAATTGATTTCAGGTTCTGAATTGAGAATTGTAATGATTGGAAAAACCGGTGTGGGCAAGAGTGCAACTGGAAACACCATTCTGGGAGAGGATCACTTTGAATCTGAACCCTCCTCTGAGTCAGTGACTGAGACCTGTAAGAAAGGTGTGATATGCTGGAATAACAGAGAAGTTACTGTGGTAGACACACCAGGGATCCTGGACACTGCAAGATCTGCAGAATTCATCAAAGAAGAAATTGTGAGATGTATCAAAGTCTCATGTCCTGGTCCTCATGTGTTCCTGCTGGTCATCCAAGTTGGTCGATTCACCAGGGAAGAGAAAAACTCAGTGGAAGCCCTGCAAGAGCTGTTTGGTCCAAAAGCTAACCAGCACATGATCGTCCTGTTTACCCGTGGTGATGGTCTCGGAAAAAAGCCCATCCGAGAGTACGTACGTACTGGCAGCCAAGACCTCCGACGAGTCATCCAAAGCTGTGGAAGCAGGTTCCACGTCTTTGACAACACCAATAAAAGTGACAGAAACCAAGTGGTGGAGCTGATTGAGAAGATCGATGACATGGTTGCTGGAAACGGGGACGGATATTACACAGATGAAATGTATAAAGAAGTTGAGGCCGCTGCAAAAAAACAAAACGTGAAACCGGAAGATGTGAGCGATGACATGCTTTCATTTGTTGGTTCACTGCTGACACGTGTTGCCAGTTTCTTCAGAATACTTAGCAGACCATAAAATACACAGTATGAAACCATAATAAATAAAAACAACACCTCATCAGTAATCAGTGAAAATTATTCCTTACAAAAATACATCAGTCAAGATAACTAATGTTGTAAACTGTAAGATCATGAAGAAGAAAATTATGAAGAAAAATGAACTATAAAACAGCTACTATTTGTTTTTGTTGGGTGTATAATGTACAAACCCACTATATATGTGCTTTGGTGTTTTGAGAATTTCATTGTAAACTGAGGTTTTACATAATTTGATGGCGTATGAAAGTGCTTGAAAAATAATAAAAACTGAAAGTTAAATAAAAAAATCTGAGACGAAAGTGTTTATTGTAAGTCACTGACTGGCTACCTAATAATTTTATTGAATATGATAATTAAAACAGTAAAAATGGTCTTGCCAATTAAAAAACAAATTTCATTTGTGTGAAAATGATCAAGTGCTGAAAATATTTTATTATTAGTAAAAAAAAATATATATTAGTATATTAACATGAATGAGGTATGGAGATTCTGGAGAGCTGGTTCCTTATGTGAAGGTCACTGTGTATTAAGAGATCAGTGACTTCATGGCATCATGACTCAAACCACCTGTCCAGAGAGAAATCTACAGAATGAATGTACTCTTAACACAAAAAAAGAAATTCGTGTTAATAATTTGTAATAACATAAACACAGATCAATTCTCAAAAATTTATATAACTAATTATATTATAATTATATTATATACTTAATTTCAATATAATTCAAAATGCAAACATTGAGGATTATTGGCATTTTTTGTGTTTACCCTCCATTTTACTGGCATACTTTTCTCACCTTTTATACCAGAATGAATATTTTCAATTATATATATTGATGCAAGATAAGATAAAATAAATAAATAAATAGGAAGCTGATAGGAACATAAGACAAGGAAAATGGACAGTGTCAGAAGAACATACAGACATTAAGACAAGACAATAAAAAGTTTACACTGACCTGGGAGGCTGAATTTGACAAGTTGAGAATAGAATGACATAGTTTGTTAGAGGTGTTTTTGATTTTGTTTTACTTTTTGGTTTAGTTTCTCCATCTGACCAGTCCATTCTTTGTCCTCACTATTTTGTTTTATTTTTTCATTCATATTTATGCAATATTAATAGGAAACCACTTAAGGTTACAGTGATCAATTGCTTATATGGATCAAAAATCTCGGGACAGAATTATTCCAATACAAGTTCTGTTTAAATAAACTATGATAATTCTGTTCTCTTTTGACTTTACTCCCATAATACATGTATAATGTGTATTTAGTGGCTGCAGCACATTATCAGGCATTGCAGCACCTCTGCGGGGTTGTGTGGAGGTGGGGAGTTTGAGTGTTTATTTGTAACTGCCATGAAACAATTAGAAAATAACATTTATTGCTCTCATTCAATTGCTTTCTTGCTACCACTTGTTGCTCTCCTCATCGACTCTCTAGCTCACTTGACCACTGTCTCTCTTTCTCTCGCTCTCCTTCCTCTTTTTTAAAAAAATGAGTCAGGAAGCCGTCAGCAAAACCTAACTTTACTTTTAATGTTATCAAACAAAGAGAAATGTCCTCCCCTTTTCCTAGTAATGTTTTTAATCTGACCTCATGGTAGGACTGTACAGCGTTACGGGTTGCATTTCTCCAAAAGTTGATTCTTGTTCAACTTTCTCTCTGTATTGCAGCCTCCACCCTACTGCCTATTGCCAGCTGGTGACCTGAGGCTGATACCACATGCACATTGAAAGTATGATGTTAAGGAAAAAAGGAAAAAGTTTTCTCTCAATGAAAAATGAGTTTGTGCCAAAATCCAGTAGTAAAAAGTAAGTGCTAGTAAAAAGCAGCAGCAAAACAAGCATTTAAAGTGTTTTGTATTTTGAAATTCAATTCAGTTCAGTTTTATGTATGTAGCGCCAAATCACAACAAAAGTCATCTCAGGGCACTTTTCAAATAGAGCTGGTTTAGACCATACTCTTCAATTTACAGAGACCCAACAATTCCCCCCATTAGTAGCAGCACGGCTCTAGATGAGGTTGCTACTCTTAAATGTAGAGAGGGCATGCAGCTGTATCCTGGACCAGCTGGAGAGTCTTTAGAGAGTCTTTGTTAGGGCAGCCTGTAATAATGAATTACAATAATTCAGCCTGGAAATATGCATGGACTATTTTTTCTGCATTTCTTTGAGAAAGGATGTGCCCTATTTTTGCGATATTACCTAAGAAAAAAAGGCAGTCCTTGAAATATGTTTTATGTGGGAGTTAAAGGACATATCCTGATCAAACAGTCAATAAAATTCAGTAAATTGTGAGGCTGCCCTGCCATCACTTTATATTAATGTAATAAATATACAAATGTCAGTTAGATGGTAATCTGCATGAGAAATTAAGAAAAAGAAAAAAATGGTTCAGTTATAATGTGATAATAGTCCATTTATAGTGATTACTATAAGCAGTTTCTACTCTATTGCAAATGTACAGCAGTTACCAACAAAACAAAATAAAAAATCAAAATGTATCCATATTACGAAACAGTTGACTCTAAAAATAAAAAAAACTTTTGCCAGTGTTATCTCCGTAAATACATGGGGTATTTCCTTTGTCAGGAAAGACATTTTTAATCAATGATTTTATCATCGAGTACAACCTCAATTTTATGTTTTTAACTGAAAGTTGTTTAGACCAAGATAACAGTGCAGCTGATCTTATCGAGTCAGCCCCTCCCAAGTTCAGTCTTATGAGTGAAGCTAGCGTGCATAAGAAAGGAGGGGTAGTTGTCATTTTGTTTGACGATTCTCTCCAATGCAAACAGATGTGTTATGGAAACTGTGATTCTTTTGAATATGTGGCTCTTCAATTGAATTCCTCCACTCGTGCAGTATTTCTAAATATCTACAGGCCACCTAAATACTGTGCAACCTTTTTTGATGATTTTGCTAAACTGCTGTCTATTGTCTGTATTGATTTTGACTGTGTAGTCATTGTTGGTGATTTTAATGTTGATAATCCCCAGGACAGAGGGACTAAAGAACTGTATTATGTTCTTGATAACTACGGTCTGACTCAGCATGTAATGGAGCCCACACACAACAAGGGCCACACTCTGGACTTAATCATCGCTAAGGGTCTGAACATCTCTAAGGTTGTGGTGACTGATGTTGCTCTATCTGATCACTCCTGTGTTTTCTTTGAGAGTACCGTCTCCATGCACACAAATGTTCAAAGAGAGGTAATCACAAAACGGTTTATCACTGAAAACACCAGTGAAACATTTATTCAGGCCTTCTCTGTCATACCCACCCTCTCCTGGGTCTCGGTCAATGACCTTGTAGATAATTTCAGTTCTAAAATTACAAATGTTATTGATGCCATTGCACCTACCAAGGTGAAGGCTGTCTCTGGTAAGAAAAAATATCTGTGGAGAAATGCCACGCTGGTCAGGATGGAAAAAAGAGTGTCGAAAAGCTGAACACAGGTGGCGAAAAACAAATCTCCAGGTTCATTATGACATCTATAAAGAAAGACTACAAATTTATAATTTGGAACTGAGAAATGCAAGGCAGTCCTTCTTCTCCAAAAACATTGCCAAAAATAATAATAATGCGCATGCCCCTGAACTTCAATCCACCAAGGCTTGCAATGAATTTGCTTCATTCTTCACTGACAAAATTCAGAAAATCAGACAGTCAGTTCCACCATATCAGGTGCAGGATATGTGTTGTCCCTGAATCCATTTAAAATCAATTTCAGTAGTTTCAGGAGTTTCACCTCCTCATTATTGTCTATGTTGCCCACCCTAAATGAGTTACTTTTAACACAGTTGAGCAGATCATAGTAATGTTTCTGCCACAACTGAGAATTTTTTTTCTGAGCCACTGACTCCATCAATATTTGATGGTAGCAATGATTTACAATTATTCATTATTCTGACTTCTTTCCAGAAATCATTAGGGCTATTATTTTGTAACTTCCTCGCAAGTGAGTCAGATCTCATTGTATCCTCATTCTTTTTTAATAAATTGAAGGGCGTATTTAAAATTAGCATTTGCACATTTCTTGTGTTCAAATATGGGGCCGTATTTATTTCTACCTGATCCTACCCATGTTTTAAAAGCCCTTCTCACCTCAGCATGGAGCTCTTTTACATAATCATTCCAACCTGGCATCACCTGGTATCACCAGGGGACTACAGTCCGATACAAAAATTGTTTTTGGAGCCAAGGAAGCATTAAAAGTCAGTAATGTTAAAAACCACAAACCAAGCCAGAAATCTTGGTGTAGTTATGGACTCAGACCTGAATTTCAACAGCCACATTAAGACAATTACTAAGTCAGCCTACTATCACCTGAAGAACATATCAAGAATTAAAGGACTTATGTCCCAGCAGGATTTGGAAAAACTTGACCATGCATTTATCTTCAGTAGACTTGACTACTGTAACGCTGTCTTCACAGGTCTCCCTAAAAAAGCGATCAGACAGCTGCACCTGATTCAGAACGCTGCTGCTCGAGTCACTAAGACCAAGAAAGTGGATCATATGACTCCAGTTATCAGATCTTTGCACTGGCTTCCTGTCTCTCAAAGAATTGACTTTAATATACTGCTGTTGGTTTATACAGCACTGAATGGTTTAGGGCCAAAATACATATCTGATCTGCTGCTACATTACGAACCATCTAGACCTCTCAGGTCATCTGGATCAGGCCTGCTTTCTGTCCCCAGAGTTAGAACTAAACATGGAGAAGCAGCTTTCAGTTTTTATGCTCCACATATCTGGAACAAACTCCCAGAAAACTGCAGGTCTGCAGCGACTCTCAGTTCTTTTAAATCGCAGCTCAAGACTTTTCTGTTTGCTGCCTTTCATTAATCCACATTAAGGGTTATTTTATGCGGCACAGTTACTTTTATTCTCTTCTTTTATCTGTCTTATTTCCTTTTTAGCTTCTTCTTTTTTAAAATTTTTAAAAATGTAATACTTTTAATTATTTTTTATGTCTTTTTACATGTCTTTCTTTTAAATTCTGTTTAATGCCTTTTATGATCAATGTAAAGCACTTTGAATTGCCTTGTTGTTGAAATATGCTGTACAAATAAACTTGTCTTGCCTTGCCTTACCTGTCTATATAAGGACCTGTAAGTGGAGAGTGCCCTGATGTGGGCTAGTAAAGCATCCCGTTCATGTGCTGCTTTAATTGAAAAGGGCAAATCTAGAAATGTTTACATATATATATATATATATATATAGTTTTAGTATACAATACATAATATATAAATATATATTTATTTTTAAAAATTTGCGAGAGAGAAGCCCGGCCCGACCCGACCCGACCCGACCCGACCCAAAGTTAATAATTGACATTTTGGGCCCGACCCGGCCCGAAATTCGGGTCAGGTCGGGCTCGGGCTTAAGATCATTTCTCCAAAAGTTGATTCTTGTTCAACTTTCTCTCTGTATTGCAGCCTACACCCCCGCAGCCTAAATGCACAACCTGCCTACTGCCAGCTGGTGACCTGAGGCTGATACCACATGCACATTGAAAGCATGATGGGAAGGAAAAAAGGAAAAAGTTTTCTCTCAATGAAAAATGAGTTTGTGCCAAAATCCAGCCAGTAAAAAGCAGCAGCAAAACAAGCATTTAAAGTATTTTGAAATTCAATTCAGTTCAGTTTTATGTATGTAGCGCCAAATCACAACAAAAGTCATCTCAGGGCACTTTTCAAATAGAGCTGGTTTAGACCATACTCTTCAATTTACAGAGACCCAACAATTCCCCCCATTAGTAGCAGCACGGCTCTAGATGAGGTTGCTACTCTTAAATGTAGAGAGGGCATGCAGCTGTATCCTGGACCAGCTGGAGAGTCTTTAGAGAGTCTTTGTTAGGGCAGCCTGTAATAATGAATTACAATAATTCAGCCTGGAAATATGCATGGACTATTTTTTCTGCATTTCTTTGAGAAAGGATGTGCCCTATTTTTGCAATATTACCTAAGAAAAAAAGGCAGTCCTTGAAATATGTTTTATGTGGGAGTTAAAGGACATATCCTGATCAAACAGTCAATAAAATTCAGTAAATTGTGAGGCTGCCCTGCCATCACTTTATATTAATGTAATAAATATACAAATGTCAGTTAGATGGTAATCTGCATGAGAAATTAAGAAAAAGAAAAAATGGTTCAGTTATAATGTGATAATAGTCCATTTATAGTGATTACTATAAGCAGTTTCTACTCTATTGCAAATGTACAGCAGTTACCAACAAAACAAAATAAAAAATCAAAATGTATCCGTATTACGAAGCAGTTGACTCTAAAAATAAAAAAAACTTTTGCCAGTGTTATCTCCGTAAATACATGGGGTATTTCCTTTGTCAGGAAAGACATTTTTAATCAATGATTTTATCATCGAGTACAACCTCAATTTTATGTTTTTAACTGAAAGTTGTTTAGACCAAGATAATAGTGCAGCTGATCTTATCGAGTCAGCCCCTCCCAAGTTCAGTCTTATGAGTGAAGCTAGCGTGCATAAGAAAGGAGGGGTAGTTGTCATTTTGTTTGATGATTCTCTCCAATGCAAACAGATGTGTTATGGAAACTGTGATTCTTTTGAATATGTGGCTCTTCAATTGAAGTCCTCCACTCGTGCAGTATTTCTAAATATCTACAGGCCACCTAAATACTGTGCAACCTTTTTTGATGATTTTGCTGAACTGCTGTCTATTGTCTGTATTGATTTTGACTGTGTAGTCATTGTTGGTGATTTTAATGTTGATAATCCCCAGGACAGAGGGACTAAAGAACTGTATTATGTTCTTGATAACTACGGTCTGACTCAGCATGTAATGGAGCCCACACACAACAAGGGCCACACTCTGGACGTAATCATCGCTAAGGGTCTGAACATCTCTAAGGTTGTGGTGACTGATGTTGCTCTCTCTGATCACTCCTGTGTTTTCTTTGAGAGTACCGTCTCCATGCACACAAATGTTCAAAGAGAGGTAATCACAAAACGGTTTATCACTGAAAACACCAGTGAAACATTTATTCAGGCCTTCTCTGTCATACCCACCCTCTCCTGGGTCTCGGTCAATGACCTTGTAGATAATTTCAGTTCTAAAATTACAAATGTTATTGATGCCATTGCACCTACCAAGGTGAAGGCTGTCTCTGGTAAGAAAAAATATCTGTGGAGAAATGCCACGCTGGTCAGGATGGAAAAAAGAGTGTCGAAAAGCTGAACACAGGTGGCGAAAAACAAATCTCCAGGTTCATTATGACATCTATAAAGAGAGACTACAAATTTATAATTTGGAACTGAGAAATGCAAGGCAGTCCTTCTTCTCCAAAAACATTGCCAAAAATAATAATAATGCGCATGCCCCTGAACTTCAATCCACCAAGGCTTGCAATGAATTTGCTTCATTCTTCACTGACAAAATTCAGAAAATCAGACAGTCAGTTCCACCATATCAGGTGCAGGATATGTGTTGTCCCTGAATCCATTTAAAATCAATTTCAGTAGTTTCAGGAGTTTCACCTCCTCATTATTGTCTATGTTGCCCACCCTAAATGAGTTACTTTTAACACAGTTGAGCAGATCATAGTAATGTTTCTGCCACAACTGAGAATTTTTTTTCTGAGCCACTGACTCCATCAATATTTGATGGTAGCAATGATTTACAATTATTCATTATTCTGACTTCTTTCCAGAAATCATTAGGGCTATTATTTTGTAACTTCCTCGCAAGTGAGTCAGATCTCATTGTATCCTCATTCTTTTTTAATAAATTGAAGGGCGTATTTAAAATTAGCATTTGCACATTTCTTGTGTTCAAATATGGGGCCGTATTTATTTCTACCTGATCCTACCCATGTTTTAAAAGCCCTTCTCACCTCAGCATGGAGCTCTTTTACATAATCATTCCAACCTGGCATCACCTGGTATCACCAGGGGACTACAGTCCGATACAAAAATTGTTTTTGGAGCCAAGGAAGCATTAAAAGTCAGTAATGTTAAAAACCACAAACCAAGCCAGAAATCTTGGTGTAGTTATGGACTCAGACCTGAATTTCAACAGCCACATTAAGACAATTACTAAGTCAGCCTACTATCACCTGAAGAACATATCAAGAATTAAAGGACTTATGTCCCAGCAGGATTCGGAAAAACTTGTCCATGCATTTATCTTCAGTAGACTTGACTACTGTAACGCTGTCTTCACAGGTCTCCCTAAAAAATCGATCAGACAGCTGCAGCTGATTCAGAACGCTGCTGCTCGAGTCCTCACTAAGACCAAGAAAGTGGATCATATGACTCCAGTTATCAGATCTTTGCACTGGCTTCCTGTCTCTCAAAGAATTGACATTAATATACTGCTGTTGGTTTATACAGCACTGAATGGTTTAGGGCCAAAATACATATCTGATCTGCTGCTACATTACGAACCATCTAGACCTCTCAGGTCATCTGGATCAGGCCTGCTTTCTGTCCCCAGAGTTAGAACCAAACATGGAGAAGCAGCTTTCAGTTTTTATGCTCCACATATCTGGAACAAACTCCCAGAAAACTGCAGGTCTGCAGCGACTCTCAGTTCTTTTAAATCGCAGCTCAAGACTTTTCTGTTTGCTGCCTTTCATTAATCCACATTAAGGGTTATTTTACGCGGCACAGTTACTTTTATTCTCTTCTTTTATCTGTCTTATTTCCTTTTTAGCTTCTTCTTTTTTAAAATTTTTAAAAATGTAATACTTTTAATTGTTTTTATGTCTTTTTACATGTCTTTCTTTTAAATTCTGTTTAATGCCTTTTATGGTCAATGTAAAGCACTTTGAATTGCCTTGTTGTTGAAATATGCTGTACAAATAAACTTGTCTTGCCTTGCCTTACCTGTCTATATAAGGACCTGTAAGTGGAGAGTGCCCTGATGTGGGCTAGTAAAGCATCCCATTCATGTGCTGCTTTAATTGAAAAGGGCAAATCTAGAAATGTTTACAACGGTGTTGAACTTACCTGCTTGTTAGTCTGCTGTCTTATCCTATTTAATTGGAAAAATCCGAACCTCCGTCTCATGCCATGCAGGTGGTTGAAAGGTGTCATGTTGTACTGAAAACAAGAGAAAATTACATTTAAAAATTGATAACAGGAAAACCTGATCATTTTAGGAAAACATGGACACCCTCTTCTGTTCACGGGGATATAAAATGGTAGTGACAGATAGAACCTCTTATGTTCAGGTATTTAAGATCCTGTGAACAAGTTGTATCAAAGTGTTTTTTAAGAAAGTAAAAAAAAGTTTGTTTTTTTAAAAAAAATAATTCTAAAGTATATATATATATATATATATATATATATATATATATATATATATATATGTGGGGGCTTCCATCTTCTCCACCGTACCAACACAAATCAGCACAGTGCAGTACAGAAGACTGCAGGCTGCACTGTGATGAAGACTACAAAATCAAGAACTGACATTGAGCTGCACTACATTGACTGATATTTCTGGGAGCATCCAGGTTCATACAATCAATATCTCACCATACTATAACTGAGACTTGTAATAATTATATACAATTACATTTAAATTATAAATGATAAATAATAAATCATTTCAAGGCCGTAGGAATATTTCTACACAAACTTTGTTTCTTTGTGAACACTAATTACATTTTTTCAGGAATAGTTCGACCTTTTGTGGACTTGCGTCTTTGCTTTCTTTTTGAGAATGAAACTAGAAGATGAATATTAATCCAATATCTGAGTATTAAGTACAGAGCTGGATCAGGATGTGGTTTGTCCAACTTAGTATAAGACAGGAAGCAGGGGGATACAGCTAAACTGGGTCTGTCTGAAATTCAAAAAGTACAAATATCTTTAAATCTCATTTCATTTGTAATCTGCACAGAAACAGAAATACAAAAAGAAAAAATGTGGTTTTAGGGGAAATTATGTAGTAAATTATTTGGTGGAGGATAAACTGTTTGACAATAAAGCTGTATTCTGGTCTATTCTATCACTGTTGAAAACAAAGGTCCAGCTAACTGAAATGGAGCCAAGTCACATTACAAAAGTTTCTTATTCCACTCCACCATGTACGATAACACTGCCTGATATATTTGGCTTATTTGACAAACTCTTTGCACCAATTTCAAACAAACATAACACGAAGACAGAGATGAGTCATTATACAAAAATCAAGGGAGTCAAACTCCCAGAAAAACAGTTGATTTCAGATGAGAAGTGTTCAGAGGAGGGTGTTTGGGATAAGCTACTAAGAAAGAGAGTCCCCAGATTCTCTCGTAATTCTTCATCCTCCACTCCCTCTTCCCACTTGAATCATCATTAAAATAAAGCTGGTTAAATACTGATTATTAAGAAGCAAAGTGAGAGGAAAACCAAAAATGAAACTCATAACTGCCAAATAAATGAAACAATCAGCCACTGTAGATGGATATACAACATTTCTTCAAAAAAAGGTGGCCAGTCAGTTGAGAAGATTTTGCCATTTCAATAAATACAAATTTAAACTGGATGATCATTCATTAAGCTTTGAAATCTTGTGAATCTGAGTTTAATAAAATAACATGTTACTAAAAACAGGCAAGGAGAGAGAGGAGGAAGATGGAGGAGACTGACGGGGCTGAAGGAGCAGGTCTGATGGAGGTTAGTGATCAAGAAGAAAGTGAGTGGGAGTTGTTTAAGCTCTCAGTTCAAATTAATACTGAATTTTCTTCTTCTTTAAAAGAGCTCACATGCTCCACCTCCTGGATTGTCAAATGCTTAAATAAAGGGCTTGACAGGTTGTTCTTATTATTGTCTGTGCACATGTCTCTGGTTTTAAACACATTTAACAAAAGATGACAGCTGTCTAAACCGCTGTCACATAGTCAGTGCAAATTGCAAAGAAATCCAGACTAATACAATTAAAACAAAAGGTCTGCTGACTACCTGCAGTCATAGTACACGAGTATATTTGAAGAGTGAAGTAATCCTTGAACCCAACTACAGTTAAAACTGTTTTTTATACATATTCAGATTAAAAATACAGGATGAAGAAAGAAAATAACAATATTACTTCACAAATGACTAATGTGTCCCTCACTTCTCTTACAAAACTCTCATCTCACTAAGCAGGATGTTCATGTATATTCAAGTTAAATAAAAGGAGCAGAGAAGTTATCATCTGAAACATATTTCAACCATAAAATCTCACCACAAAGTCCCTCCAGTAGTTGATCTGGAGAATTAAATCACATCACACAATCTTCCTTTAAGGAATGTAAGGCGATTTTAAATAAAACATATGAGAATGAGACCTATAAATGATAATAAAATAATAGAGAAAATTGTTCAGAAATAGTGGCTCCAAGTGATTGACTCAAAACTAACTTATTCCATAGGGGAAATGCAAAGGGACCGCCTCACAGAAATCACAAAATAAAATCTCACTGCAAAGTCCCTTCAGTTGCTGTTTTGGAGCTTTCACTCACAGCACATAGTCTTCCTCAGCAAATGTAGTTTGTAAAGTTGCCTTGACTTTTTTTGCACTCATCAAGGAGAGAAAACTACTGAAAGTAAATAACCAGGACCTTATATGAATTCATACATTACTTACAGTTTACGGAACTTTCTTTATTTTTAACTATATAGTAAAATCCTCTAAGCTCCATGCACACAAGAAAACTTAATAAAGTTATTTGCTTCCACATCCTTTACAGGACAATCAGTTTCTAACCATTAGGTCAACATAAGGTGTTTTTCCTGCCTCTTCATTGTGCTTCACATCAACCCCAGATGTTCACAGAGGAAGGGGTCGACCTCATAGAGAAACTCAATCATCTCTGAACTCGCAGCTTCACCTTTCTTCCTCACTGTATCGATGACAAAACGAGCCTTGTCGCTTTTGTTTTGCATCTCGTCTGCTGACTCCCTCTCAGAGTCAGTTATCACCTTTTTTTTCAAATATCTTGTCCAGCAGACTTTTGAGAACAGGTCCTGATAGCCCATCGATGAAACAGGTCCGTATTTCCATCAGTCTCTCATTTGAAGGGAGGGTCAGAGAGCTCGGCCCAAAGGTCCTTCTTACTCCAGTGGACAAAAGACACACTCGTCTTTCCCAGACACAGTGAGAGCTGCTGGTATCTCTCAAAAACAGCTTAATAATTTTCATATCTTTTTCCCAATTCACCTGGAATGATGGGAAGAAGTTGTCGTAGGACTCCTCATCAAATTCTGCTTCTGTTGGTTGAACTAGAACTGAGTCGTCTTCAGGACTAGTGGACAGTGTGTACTCCTGCTTTGGGACCAGTTTACAGTGTGGGGATGTCTCAATGTACCTCTCATCTCCAACTAGCTTCTTCCTCATGCGCAGCACATCACGCAGCACAACATTCTTTGGTAGCAGCAACACATTGAGGAGAGATTCTGGATCAGGATCAGTCAGGGGTCTGTAGAACAGCAGCACCAGCGCTCGGACCGGGTCAGGAGGAGAGTCTTCATTCTTGACTACACCAAAACTAGAAAACTCTGTGATGTTTATGATGACATGAGTTTCTGTTATCTTATGAGGAGTAATAAACTCAATGCCCTCATCAATCACATGAACAACTGACAGGAATCCACATCCACCTGTGGAGCGGATCTCACAGTGTGGCAGATGAAGCTGACACACAGACTGCTGGAGACATTTGATGTCAAACAGGGGTCCTGCAGGCTTCTTGTGATGTTGGGCCAGTAGTCTGTGGTTCCAAGGGCCAATCCTGTAAACCACGTCCCCTTCTCCCTTCATGTGAAACACCAGACCTGTCACACTGCACTGGTACAGGCCTGGACGGGAGCAGTGGAAGCTGTAGGTTTCCTCATTTTCATCAACAGTGATATCAGGTGTAAACTCCTCAAAGCTGTCAGCTTGTGTTACATTCTTGTTCATTGAAGAAGGTATTTGAGTAAATGTGAGCACATTGTGTGAATGAGGCAACCAGCTGAGGTCTCTTCTCAAACTGGGATCTGAGGAGAAAGTTTGGAGATGATAATGGGTTGACAGGGTTTTCCTGAGAGAGAAATGCTCAGCTCTGACAGGTGCCTTCATTTCCACCCGGACTTCACTGTCATATCCTGACTTACTTTCAGAAGGCACAGACAAAAACTTAAAAGCATTACGTACTCTGCCTCCTTTAGTGTGGGCAGTGGAGCGCCGGATGCATCTAGGTTCGCACCGGCGAAGTTGAGGGCCAGCAACATTATGGGCGATGGAGTGACCATTAGTTCTGCTGCTCATTTCTAGAGGAAAGTCATCAAAGTCATAGTTTAATGACTCACACTCGCTTACTCTGTGTTGTAATTCTGAATCTGAGTGAATTCTGGATTCAAGGGTATTGTGAGAATTATCTCTGCAGATCCTGGACAGAGCACCCCTGATCGTTCTGGCTGCTCTGCTGAAACATGACGCTTCTCTTTCTGTTCTTCTATGTTCCACAGCTGGTGGCCTTTGATGGTACTTATCAGTGTCCCCCGTGTGAGCACGTGAGCTAAACGTGTCATTACTATTGAAGACAGGAGCTCTTCCTTGTTTTTGCGGAGAGAAAAGTTTGAGTCTCTGGTGATTCACCGTTCTGCTTTTATTCATCTCAGAATTTTTAGACATATTCGAACTGCTCCTGTTCCCTGAAATAAAGTAGAAGATGCAAAAATGAAATCTCCCACAAATATTCCAGTTTGTTTACTCAACAAATGCAATTTTGTACAGGTTTATTAAACATGGTAAGTCTGCTATTGGCTCTCCTACTCTTTCTTGCCGCGATACGTCACACTCCTTCTGGATTTGTCATTATCAAGAAGATCTTGTATTAACAAAAAGTCTCCAAATGTCCTTCTAAGAAATCTGCCTGGACTGTTTCATGAAAAAAAAGACCTTCTGTCATATGTATGCTGTCAACATCTGATTTGGGGCATGTATTCACTCAAATTTTGTTTACAGCATCATACTACCCTCAACAGACAAAACCACAGGCAGTTATTTGGACTGTGAAAACATTTTTATTTTAGGATGACAACATTTTTCAGTTTTTTTCACTGTATTCAAAGATCTTCTGCTCTATTCCTTTTTTAGGGAACAACAACATTTTTGACAAATTCCATGAGTCCACTCTGCTAAAGGTAGCAAATGACTTATACTGCTGTCCTTAGACACTCCTTAGACTTTATTTATATCATTAATATGTCATTATCATACATGAGGAGAGCAAAATATTGGGAACACTTTTTAATTTAATGCAATCCAGTACACAAACCCACTACAACCTCAGTAATAAAAAATCAGTGTCAACTGAAAATGTATAAGCTTTGAGTGAGTAGTTTTTATTATTTTTAAAATGCTAAATGGCATTTGCATAGTGCTTTGCAATGTTTCTGCTGCTCATTCACACAGCAAGCTACCATGCAGGGTGCTGGCAAAACCATTGGGAGCAATTTTGGGTTCAGTATTTTGTCCAAGGACACTTTTACATGTGGACAATAGAAACCACTGACCATCTGATTAGTGGACAACCTGCTCCATCTCCTAAGCCACAGCCACCACCTTTAATTTAATGTTTAAATAGTTCATGTAGTGTTAGGGATTTGTTTCAAATTGTATTTCCACTTAGAAGACCAAAACAAAAGCTTCTGTACTCTGAAATAGATATTTCAGTCTCTTTAAGTCAGACTCAACTATGAGATACTCTGTTTGGGATAAATATTCATCTGTGGAGTTAAAGCCAGGTCCATCTGCAATCTTACTGTTAACCTACAGTGATCATAATAAGTAATCACAATAACCCAAAATATGTCACTAAGGTTATATTAGTAAGTTGTTCTATGTTTATAGGATGCAATACAAAGTAGCCAACAAACTCACAAACACAAGTTATAAGTTTTAGCTGATATTTCGAATGTTAACACATCAGTTTTATATCTGGCTTACCTGTGAGCCGCACAGGACGAGTTCAGTCTTCAAACAATGCTGAAAAGATCAAATGCCAGAGATGGTTGGTTAACTTCTGGTTTTCCGTGTGTTTTCTTCCTCTTCTGGTTTTGTTCACATTGTTCACAACAACTAAGCTGAAATTTAATCGTTGCTTTCTGTCTTTCAACCTGCATTATTTTTTTCACAAGACTTCCCCTAGTCTAACAGCAACAAACAGAAATTACAACAGCCTATTAATGCTGTATTGTTTAATATAATAAGGACTGTTTGTGTGGTGTCCTAAGGGAAATAACATTTTTATATTTTCTGTTATACACTGGTACAACATTGACAACTATTTTCCCTGATATTGTTGTTATATTCCTATGATAATTGTAGTATGTGTTGTAGTAATTTGTGCACTGGGATGTAACCCCTGAAGATGGAAAGTTCCATAATTTTGTGGAACTGAGCAAGAGTTAGATATCATTAAGTTGTCAAATATTGTGGAGCCAAACCACAATCAATTCAAGAAGTCTTAATGTAAGGCAGGTAAAACAGCTGTTTTCAGGTAGCCAGTTCATTTATTTTGTACTTGTTGTTAACACTAATTCTGCTGTTGAGTCAGATTTATTCCTCTTGAATGATTTTTTCCAGTTTGAATATTAATGTTTAGCACATCATTTTTATATTTTGTCTGCTTAATTTTGTTTAGCAACTAGCACAGCAGGCTCAAACAATGGAACATCAACAGTGAAGTTAAAGGTCAGAAAAGTTGATAAATCAACACAGATATAACACACAGTCAACACACAATAATCTCACAATAAACACACTTGTATCTCAATTGAAGAACAGTATTCAATTGATTTTATACCTCTTTCTGTCAGCAGGGGGAACCATTTGCGTGTTAGTGGTTGGTGCCCTACTGTGAAAGTCTTTACTGTCCACTAAGTGAAACATAATGAGACACCACGGTTTAAAACCACATTCACAAATAAGAGAGACAATCACAAAACAAACTATGTCATGATAAAAATGCCAAAATAAATACTACAAGCAGGAAAAAACACACATATCATCTCTGAGGTGAGGAGTTATAAATGAATGCAAAGGAATTATCACTGGAAAAGGGGGCACAGAAGGAGGCTGTGACATCTTACATGCTTATGTTTGGCTTTTGTCTGCTACTTAGGATGCTCTGTGCTAAATAATGTATTTTAATTTATATATTTGTAAGTGACATTTGCTGTCTGATGTCCTTACCTGGTGTATAATGTGGAGAATAATTGTCCCACTGATAACTGTTTATCACAGGTGTCAGATATACTGTATGTTGGCTGGTAAAAACAAGAAATTGCAGTGTGTGCTTAATATGTTTGAATTAATTCAGAAACAGTGTCATTAAATACTGTCCAAGAGTTTATGTTTCAGCTGTGAAACCAAATTAAAACCAAATTCAAAGAGTCTGTATCAAAAATTTTATATGTTCATGTTTAAAAATTGACATAAATAAAGAAAAAATAAAAAAATTAAATAAATTTTACAAAATGAACATAAAATTAACATAGATTATTGGAAATAGTGTCTCGAAGTTTATGTCCAACTGAAGCCTGGTCCAATCAGAGCGAGCACCTTCAGAACAGAAAGAACTTCTACATCAAACAATCAGTAGATGGTGATATTTGACCTGCTATTGTACAGTTAACTGATTGGTTCAGTTGATCCTCACACAGATACACAAGTTTGGTTCCAGAGTCAAACATACAGGATGAAGAAAAGAAAACATTTAGACGTGAAACATTTTTATTAAACTGATCCACATGTCAACAGACTTGAGTGATTCAGGGTCAAATCTGATGGGAGGGAGAGACGGACACGTTGTTCTTTATATTGTAGAAAATGTTTAGACCAGATTTATCTAAACTTAATATTTAGACTGTTTTTGGTTTGTAGTAATATTGATTTTATGACTGACTGTCTAATATCCACATGTCATATTTGGAGGGAAACATGAATTGACTCCTTTTCCATTTATATGTTCCTGCAGAAAAAGCCTTAAAATAAAAACTGTTCAGTTTGACTCTAAATGTAATAGGAGGATAAATTAAACAAACCATGTTACATTCTACATTGTGTCACAAAGATAAAGAAGAAAAGTTATTTATTCATCTTTCTGTTATTTCTTTTTCTAGTGTTTTCTAAGGATGTGGTGAAGCCCTGAGATGTGTGAGGTAGAGAGGAAGAGAGGATCAGTACTTAAATCACTGCAGACACACTGGGTCCTTGATTTATTTATTTATCTCATTCCATCACAGTTTACAAAGGTTAACAAAGAAATAAGGAACAATTTCAACAGTTGAGAAATATTTGGCTTATTTAACAAACTTTATGCACAAATTTTAAACAAACATAACATTAAAAATAAAGCTGGTTAAATGTTAATTATTAAGAAGCAAAGTGAGAGGAAAACCAAACAACCAAATTCATAACTGACAAATCATTTCAAATTAAACAATCATTCAATTCAAGCTGTTGAATCATTTTACAGTCTAATCTGTTTATATCGAAATACAAAGAAATCACATGCAACACTTTACCGATCTGGTCTGATACATGTACACCTATTGTTTCTACTGTTTATATAACATCCTGTTCACTGTCTGCATGAGCTCTGTTACTTGAGGTTGACGTGGGCCACTGTTGTCAAAAAGAACACACCTTCTGTCACACTGTTCAACTATGTTCCTGAGTTCAGGCCGGCAGGAATGTAAAAAATTCTCCAAGCTCATTTTTGCACGCTGCAGCTCTTTTACATGGGTAAACAGGATGACTGTTTGTTCTTTAGCTTTGCTACCAAAAGCTTCTTCTAACTTTTTCAGTATGTCTCTCTCACCATCTGTGAATCTGCCAACTTGTATCACAAGTAAGAACACACAAGGCCCTGACTGAATGAGCTGTTTGCACTTTGTCACATGTTGGTTCTTAACTGATGATTTGATTTCATCATCAAAGATGTCTGGAGTATCAATGACACGCACACGTGTACCATTTATCTCTGTTTCTCCCACCTGACACTCTGTGGTGACCGGCATTGAACTGACTTTTGACGTGAACCATTTCTGTCCGAGGATTGTGTTTCCACTCGCACTCTTTCCAGTCCAGGACATTCCCAGCAGAACAAGATTCACTTTGTTGTTAGGGTGATTTCCTACATTGATGAAAAACAAAACGATTAAGTTTGTAACAATTATTCACAACTGTTCAAACACATCTTGAAAACCCTGATCTCACCTTTTGAACTCTTCCTGTGGTCAGTGGAGAGCTGTGTGCTAGACCTGCCACCTGAATAAAACAAATAAGAGTTTATGTGAGTTGCTATAAAAGCTTTTGTCTGGATGAATTAATTAATAACTTCACTAAACAAACAAACACACATTTGAATGTAAGTTGGAAAGATGCTGCTCAGAGAGACTGTGGCTTACCTGTGTCCATTTCAGTGTGTGGTTGCCCAGCAGGTCTATAATACAGAAACAGAATCATATTAACTGACTAGGAAGCTTTTTGTAGAACAAGTTCATCTTTGGTTTAATAGTATTATATAACATATTGATAATGATAATAATATTTCAATAATTTGTATATTAATTACATCTTACATCTACATCTTTAATTTTTCACTTTTTTTTTTACCTTTTTCCTGTCACCATGCGATGTCTCTCTGCAGTCAGTTCTCTCAGTCTGTGGAATAATTCCTCCTGGGTGCAGCAGTGGCTTGGGTAAGGTTTGTAATGTTTATGGTTTAATGGCAGCAAAACTCTGCACTCTTTTGTGAGTTTTTCAGTTTCTTCTATCTGCTGCCACAACTCTTGTGATGAAATCCCATCCTTTACCACCAGCACAGACATGTCAGGGTGTTTTGAAGAAAATATTTTTTTTATCTCCTCACTTGCTTCGTAGAGGTTTGGGGTATATATGACCTCATATGTATCATTTTGATATGTCGCAGATTTCATCTGAGTATTTCTGTATACAGATACCTCGTTCCCTAGGATGAGAGTTATTAGACTTTTCTTCAAATAATCTTCAGTCCCCAGGACAACAACTGAAATCTTCCATTCTGTGAGAAAAAAATAATTGATGTTATATATACACAATGAAAAAGATTAAGACTAAATGTGTAATAATAATTTGCAACATCTTAAAAATCTTGGTCTCACCATTTAAACTCTTCTTGGGGTCAGTGAAGAAATCTTTGCTTTGTCTGCCATCTGAATAAAAAAGACCAAATAATTTGTGTTGCTTTGAAACCTTTTGTCTGCTTGAATTAATTACACTTCAAACATACAAACACACATTTGAATGTAAGTTGGCAAGATGCCACTGAAAGCTTACCTGTCCTCGGCATCTGAGTGTGTGATGCTATCATACATGACTGTGGTTGGTCAGCAGGCCTAAAATGCAGAAACAGAATCATATTAACTGACCAGAAAGCTTTTTGTAGAGCCAGTTCATCTTTGGTGTAATGATAATATACAATATATTGTTAACAACAACAACAACAACACTAATAGTACTACTACTATTATTACTACTACTACCACCACTAATAATAATAATGATAATAATAGTAGTAATAATAATAATAATAATAATATATGACTAATTTTTACATTAAGTTAGGTATTACAAAATCTACATCAGCTCTTTCAAATCTTACATATTTCACCTTTTTTTTTTTTTTTTTTTACCTTGTGTCAGTTGGCATGAGGCATCTGTGTTCTGTCAGTTCTGTCAGTCTGCTGAACGGGTTACATTCTTCATGTTTACATCCCAATTGCAGCACAACTATGAGTTTTCCAGTTGTCTTGTGCAGTTGTCTTTCTATCTGTGCCTCTTCTGTTGAAACACCATTGTCTACAACCAACAAACACATGTCAGGGTGTTGTGTTACCTCCTGGGTATCATGTTCATATGTTCATGTTCCCCCCTATTAATTCTGTGTACAAATACATTTTCCCTAGAATGAGAGATATTAGGCTTTTCATCAAATCTCCAGTTGCCAGAACAATTGACATCTCCCTTTCTGTGAGAGTATAAAAACACACGAGTTTATATCATATACGTACAATTAAAAATACTATATGTGGTCAAATTTCCCTTGATAATCCACAACAATTTCCCTTCACTTTGACAGTGCTGTCTTACTAACACATAGGAATTAGAATATTGGTAACACTTTATAATAAGGTACAGTAAATAGCATTGTTTTGACAAACTGGTAAGAGTATATGCTACAATTAAACAATGAAAAAGTGAGGTTGCCCTGCAAAAATGTATTTATTCATTTATTCAATCAAATATCCCAAAATAATGATAAACAAAATGTGAACATTTTTTAACAGTTTCATATAATGTTGCAAAGAGGTTCTTAGCTTTCTTAGACATCTTGCAGTTTTGCAGCCTTGCAGTTTGGTTTTCAGTTCATTCATCAGTGCAGTCACATCGACAGCAAATGCAAAATCTGCCATCCAATCCTCATCTGAGAGCTTGTCTGGCATTTTCCATCAGATTTGGACAACCATCAGTTGTGACACCTGCCAGTCTTTCCCATTTCAGTCCCAGCGTGTCCATGCATGCATTTACCTCCATGAACAGATCGCTCCCTGTCGTCATCCCTTTCATTGACCGCATTGCTGCCAGCTCCTCCATAGTCCTGAAGTCTGTTATCTCACGGACAAATACGAGTAACTGGGCTGTGTCACGGACATCACAGGTCTCGTCCAAAGCCAAGGACAAAAGGTCAAAACTTGCCACTTCATGATGCAGCTGCTTCCCTGGATGTGTGAAGCTTGGTTAAAAAAAAAAAGCCTTTCTGCTTCTGTAGCTTAGCTAGCAAAGCTTCCGATGTCCGCGCCCTTTCAGCATCAGTCAAGTTTTTGCAAATTAAACACACAGCTTTACCTCTGACTTCAGTAAATACATACTTACAATCCATGTTCTGTTGAAAACCCTGCATTCGATATCTACCTTTCCTTTCATGAGCGCTTGAGGGCTAAAGTTATCTTGTGACCTGTTGTGACGACATTGTTGATTAAATCATGCGCACGTATTGATTTACGTATTGCGTCATTATGTACGTGAATTAAAAAAACAAAAACAACAACTTCAAAATAAAAGCAATGCAGCTTTAGTCCATGCATGAGGTAAAACTGGGAAATATTCTGTAATTTCCAGTTAACCTTATGCAGGCCTGACAGGGTCACCCAAATGGCCGTATGTGGCCAGCAGGCTGTACAATGCCCAGGTATGATTTAAACCAGGGGTCACCAACGCAGTGCCTGCCATGGATGTATAAAGAGAACACGCGGGCACATGGTCGCCTGCAAGGACCACTTAAGGCGCCCACAAGGCGTTGTTCTAAAAATAGCACTGGTCACAATGGAGCTCTGTCTAAAAAAAATGTTGCTTTACTTTTTTATTTTAAAATGATGATATTTAATATCAAAATTTTAAAACAAACACATTTTATGTGTATAATGAACTCTGGCCTTTTCTGAAGTCAAAGGTCAATATTACACGCATGCCAATGGTCAACACACCTCTTTCCTGATACAGTGACGCAGTGCAACAACGAGGAGTTACTTGTGCTTTAGCCCCAAAAAACATGGCAGAAAAGCGAAAGAGGACATACTATTCTCAGGAAGAGTTCTTTTTTTTACGTCAGTCAAAGATAAATGTGTGTGTCATATTTGCGGGACGACTATTGCAACAGCAAAGCAGCACAATGTGGAGAGACACTTCAGTAGTGCCATGAAAGCTTCAATGCTAACTACCCACCCAGCAGCACATTAGGGACAGAAGAAGTGTTCAAGGTAGCTTTGGACAAACAACTGTCTTTTTTCACAAGGGCGGTGAAAAAAAAACCCACAAAAGCAACCAAAGCTTTGTTTAGAGCTGCACATTTTTTGATAAAGAACAGAAAGTGTTTTCGGACAGGGAGGTTTTCATAGAAGCTATGATGATTGTTGCTAACACAGTCTTCAAAGATGAGAAGCATGGTCCCGATGTCATCTCTGCCCTCTCCGACGTTCAACTTGGGGCAAGTACAATGGCTAGACAAGTGTCATCTAGTTCGAGAGTCAAGTCCGAGAGCTGAACAGAACTGGACCAGGATCTTGCTACTGCAGGTGGTGTAGCATCCAGTGTGACGAGTCAGTCGACAGCACCAGCACAGCTCAGCTGATGATATTCATCCAAATGGTGTTTGATGATTTCTTTGCGAAAGAAGAACTGCTGACACTTCTGCCTCTGAAGACAACAACGAGGGAAACTGACATCTACAATGTGGTGAAAAGCTTTTTCCTGGAGAAAAAGGTGCCATTAGAGAAGCTGGTGTCGGTGACAACGCACGGGGCTCCCGCCATGATGGGCCGGCATTCAGGCTTCATTGTGCAATGCAAAGGTGATCCAGACTTCCCGCTACCACTGCATCATTCACCAGCAGGCGATATGTGCAAAAGTGACCAGCTTTGATCATGTGATGACTCCTGTTGTGAAGATCATAAATAGCATCCGCTCCAAAGCCAAACAACACCGGCTGTTCAAGGTACTATTGGAGGAGTTGTCAGCTGAATATGGTGACCTGTTACTACACACAGAAATCCGATGGCTCAGCAGGGGGTGAATTCTGCAGCGTTTCTTGTCAATTCGGGTTGAAATCAAAGAGTTCCTGCAATCCAAGGTGGAAGACGCAACGCTATTTGAGGACATGGAGTGGATACTTGACCTTCCGTTTTAAATGGATATGACTGAGAAACTGAACCATTTGAATTGTGAGCTGCAAGGTAAAAGCAAGACTATCGCCCACATGATAAGTGCAGTAAACACATTTGAAGCTAAGATGAGCATGTTCTCTGTGCGTTTACAGAGAAAAAAACTGTTGCACTTTCCCTCTGTGCAGACAGTGTTGAATGATAATGCTTCTGCATCTGCAGCTTTTGACAAAGCTGTAGAAAAGTACTCCCAAATCATAAACAGACTAGGACAGGAATTTGAAGACTTTGACTTTGATCAACTTGAGCCATGTGTCATTCATTACAAATCCTTTCATGCAAGTGGACATGACATACACTGCTGAGCAACTAAGTCTTCTGTTCAACTTGGATGCTTGACAGGTAGAAATAGAAATCCTAATGTTGAAAATGACCTTCACCTCAAAGATCATCAGTCTGCACCAAACTTTTGGTGCCTTGTGGACAAAGAAAAGTACAGTTGTGTATGCACAGCAGAAATTTTCCTGTTTCTTTGGATCAATCTATCTCTGTGAACCAGCCTTTTCTAACATGAACTTTATCAAGAACAAATATAGAACATGCCTTACGGATGCACATTTACAAGACTCACTCAGAGTTGCAGTGTCAAATTATTCACCAGGGGCCTGTTTCAGAAAGCAGGTTCAGCAAACTCTGAGTCAAACCCTGAACTCTGAGTTGATGAACCTCAAGATGAAACTCTGACTTTCAGAACAGCTGATCAGAGTCAGAAATCAGCTCTGAGTATGTTCACTTTGAGTTAAGCTTGAGTTGAACAGGACTGGACCGGGATCTTTTTGATGATAAAGTGTAATTTTACTGTGTATCAGGATGCAGCTACATTACATTTTAAATATATTTGTTCAGCTTTAATCTGACGGACAAAACACAAGAAGCAGCAGCTGAAGATGAAAAATATAGATTTAAAATGTAGCCTATAGATCAAAAATACAGATGTGACTGTAGCTCTCCAGCTGATCCAGTACCTAATTATGTGTTTGATGAATTGTACTTGAAAAGCCGTCAAGGTTAAAATACAGAGTCCTTTAAATGTTCAAATATCTATTTGTGTTTCGGCTCTACAGCATTCATTGACTTTATTTCAGCTGCTTCAACAAATGTAGGAAATTTAAACATTGTCACTGAAATGCTGTTAAAACACATTAAGACTATGCTCCTTATTTAAAAATCTCACTTTCAAACTACATCCTGCAGCACAATGCTGCTCACTCAGAATATTAACATTATCTATAATATTATTGGAATGATGTTCCATCAGTGGACCAATCACCTCATGACTGATAGAGATAATTAAAGCTGCAAGCAGCGTTGGACGGGCCTGAGCCCCCCCCGCGCACGCCGAGACCCGGCGCCACGCCGTCCCTCGCACTCGCCGGGACCCGGCGCCACGCCCTCCCTTGCACTCGCCGCCCGCGTCCGAGGGTGACCATGCACTCGCAGCCTGCCAACCCGGTGTGAGGGGTGTGCCTCTGCAGCACCTTTAAAGTTCGCTGCAGACAGGAGCGTGTACAGTGAAGTCGTAGCAAGATCCCTGTCATGGCTAAACATGACATGTGAACAGTGTGAGAATGACACGTCTGCTGAAGGAGAAGTGTGTGTGGAAAGCTTCTGATAAGTGTGTGTGAAAAATAAATCAATTTTCTATTTTTCTAAAAGTAAAGACTTGTAAGTCTCATGACCTGATAAAAGTAAGATTTAAATGTGTAAAACATGACTTTTTTGCTCCTGTCAATATTACAGAATAATCATGGAATTATGAATATAATCTCCACTTATAAACACTGTAACATATAACACATCCAAACATCACTCATAAGTACCGTACTGTGCATCAGCATCGTCCCTGACCATAACCCCTGGTATACTGAAGCCATGTGCCCCTGGTATACCGAGGCCATGTGCCCCTGGTATACCGAGGCCATGTGCCCCTGGTATACCGAGGCCATGGCCCCTGGTATACCGAGGCCATGTGCCCCTGGTATACTGAGGCCATGTATCCCTGATATACTGAAGCCATGTTTCCCTGGTATACTGATTATTATTATATATAGTTATAATTACTATAATATTATTAACAACATTAAGTCAGGTAAAGTCTGATTATTTGAAAAATCACAGTAATAATTGCTTTATAGTTAATAACTGCATCGAAGAAAGAGCTTGCATATTAAACAATAGAGAAACATATACAATGTGTACAGAATATAAATGTTCTTGCCAAAATCAATATGTACTTTTCATCACGTGCATTAGAAAAAAAAGTAAAGGTGTGTAAGCCACATGACCTGATAAAATAGTCATATATGTCATATATAATTATGGAAAAACCACAGTACAAAGCCTCAAAATGTACTTATGTTCATTTATGTACAGCACTTTATTACTAAGCAGGAAGACTCTGTGTGTGTGTGTGTGTGTGTGTGTGTGTGTGTGTGTGTGTCAGGTATCAAAAGAAAGAGCAGGCATTTTAAACAATAGAGAAACATATACAATGTGTACAGAATATAAATGTCCTTGCCAAAATCAATTTGTACTTGTCATCACTTTCCTTTTAAAAAAAAGTAAAGGTGTGTAAGCCACATGACCTGATGAAGTAGTCATATATTTCATATATAATTATGGAAAAACCACAGTACAAAGCCTGAAAATGTACTTCTGTTTATTTATGTACAGCACTGTATTACTAAGCAGGAAGACTCTCTCTGTGTGTGTGTGTGTGTGTGTGTGTGTGAGGTGTCAGATGTCAGGTGTCGACTCCACCCCCTCCTGCAGCAAGCTGCCCAGAGCAGGGGGAGAAATGTTCTACTCCTGTTGTAAAAATGACACAGTAGCCTTGAATTTTGGCCATTTGGACTGAAAATACCCACATTTGTAGATATATGTGTTGCGAATCCAATGGTGTACATTTAAAAGTTGTGAGATTTACGGTTTAGACAGTAGTCCCTTAATTGATCGATGTGTGCCTGCTCAGAAAATGGCTCTCCCATTGAAACCCATTATAATGTGGAAATCGCTCACCGCGCTTGGAGGCCAATATTACGAAAACCGGACCTCCTATGACAAAGTTTTTGATATCTTTGGGTCAGGAGACTCTACTGAGCGATATATTACAATCTGAAGCCATAAGCATGAGCGGTCTCAGAGAAGATAGCAGTTGATTCCCACTGAAATTTTGGAAAATTTTGGAGGAATGTGGAAAAAATTTGAAATTGTTTTTGCATTTTTTGGACTTCCTGTTGGATTTAGGTATGGGGTGTCAGCGTATGATTTTTAGCTCTTGCGAAGACGAACAATCTCGTCTTGTTTGCATCTGTCTGCGACATTCCTACGGGCCGTAGCGTCCGAAAATAAAATCTCTCCCATTGACAACCATTGTAAAAGTCACCAACTTTGGAGGCTGATATTTTGAAAACCGGACCTCCTTTGACAAAGTTTTTGATAACTTTGGTTCATCAAAGTGTATAGAACGATATATTAAAATCTGAAGCCATGACCATGAGCGGTCTCGGAGGAGATATCGTCTAAAGGTCTTCTGCCATTTTGTTCAAAAAATGTGACATTTTTGGATTTTCTGGAATTGCTGTTGGATTTAGGTCCGGGGTGTCAGTGTATGATTTGTAGATCTTGAGCAGACGAACAATTAGGCGTTGGTCCCGTGTCTCTACGCCATTCCTGTGGGCCGCAGCGGCCAAAAAAACCCCCAAAACCAACTAGGTGGCGCTATAGAGCCAATTTGGGGTGGGGGGGCATAATTTTTACATAATATCGAATTTTTCGCCGGGCCCGTCGTCCCTGCCAAATTTGGTGAGTTTTAGAGCAGTTTTAGGGGGGCAAATTCACGTTGAAAGGCGCGTAAGGAGAAAGAAAGAAAGAAAGAAAGTAACGTACCAGTAACAATAGGGTCTTCGCCCTTTGGGCTCAGGCCCTAATTAAAGCTGCAAGCAGCGTTGGACGGGCCTGAGCCCCCCCCGCGCACGCCGGGACCCGGCGCCACGCCGTCCCTCGCACTCGCCGGGACCCGGCGCCACGCCCTCCCTTGCACTCGCAGCCCGCGTCCGAGGGTGACCATGCACTCGCAGCCTGCCAACCCGGTGTGAGGGGTGTGCCTCTGCAGCACCTTTAAAGTTCGCTGCAGACAGGAGCGTGTACAGTGAAGTCGTAGCAAGATCCCTGTCATGGCTAAACATGACATGTCAACAGTGTGAGAATGACACATTTCTGCTGAAGGAGAAGTGTGTGTGGAAAGCTTCTGATAAGTTTGTGTGAAAAATAAATCAATTTTCTACTTTAATCAGGTGCATTTTTTTTTAAAGTATAGACTTTTAAGCCTCATGATCTGATAAAAGTTGGATTTAAATGTGTACAACATGACTTTTTAGCTCCTCTCAATATTACAGAATATTCATGTAATAAATCAATGTTCTACTTTTCATCAAGTGCATTTTTATAAAAGTAAAGTCTTGTAAGCCTCATGATCTGATAAAATTTAGACCTAAATGTGTACAACATGACTTTTTTGCTCCTGTCAATAATAGAGAATAATCATGGAATTATGAATATAATCTCCACTTATAAACACTGTAACATATAACACATCCAAACATCACTCATAAGTACAGTACTGTGCATCAGGATCGTCATTAACCCTAACCCCTGGTAAACTGAGGCCATGTGCCCCAAGGTCAGGAAAATTCTGATTATTTTAATAATCATATTAATATTTTTTTTATAGTTAATAACTGCCACGAAGAAAGAGCTGGCATATTAAATAGAGAAACATATACAATGTGTACAGAATATAAATGTTCTTGACAAAATCAATTTGCACTTTTCATCACTTTCCTTTTAAAAAAAAGTAAAGGTGTGTAAGCCACATGACCTGATAAAGTAGTCATATATTTCATATATAATTAAGGCAAAACCACAGTACAAAGCCTCAAAATGTACTTATGTTTATTTATGTACAGCACTTTATTACTAAGCAGGAAGACTCTGTGTGTGTGTGTGTGTGTGTGTGTGTGTGTGTGTGTGTGTTTGTGTGTGTGTGTGTGTGTGTGTGTGTGTGTGTGTGTGTGTGTCAGGTATCAAAAGAAAGAGCTGGCATATTAAACAATAGAGAAACATATACAGTGTGTACAGAATAGAAATGTTCTTGCCAAAATCAATTTGTACTTTTCATCACTTGCATTTAAAAAAAAAGTAAAGGTGTGTAAGCCACATGACCTGATAAAGTAGTCATATATTTCATATATAATTAAGGAAAAACCAAAGTACAAAGCCTGAAAATGTACTTATGTTTATTTGACTCTGTGTGTGTGTGTGTGTGTGTGTGTGTGTGTGTGTGTGTGTGTGAGGTGTCAGATGTCAGGTGTCGACTCCACCCCCTCCTGCAGCAAGCTGCCCAGAGCAGGGGGAGAAATGTTCTACTCCTGTTTTAGAAATGACACAGTAGCCTTGAATTTTGGCCATTTGGACTGAAAATACCCACATTTTGTAGATATATGTGTTGCGAATCCAATGGTGTACATTTAAAAGTTGTGAGATTTACGGTTTAGACAATAGTCCCTTAATTGATCGATGTGTGCCTGCTCAGAAAATGGGTCTCCCATTGAAACCCATTATAATCTGGAAATCGCTCACCGCGCTTGGAGGCCAATATTACGAAAACCGGACCTCCTATGACAAAGTTTTTGATATCTTTGGGTGAAGAGACTCTACTGAGCGATATATTACAATCTGAAGCCATAAGCATGAGCGGTTTCAGAGAAGATAGCAGTTGATTGCCACTGAAATTTTGGAAAATTGAGGAGGAATGTGGGAAAAATTTGAAATTGTTTTTGCATTTTTTGGACTTCCTGTTGGATTTAGGTATGGGGTGTCAGCGTATGATTTTTAGGTCTTGCGAAGACGAACAATCTCGTCTTGGTTGCATCTGTCTGCGACATTCCTACGGGCCGTAGCGTCCGAAAATGAAATCTCTCCCATTGACAACCATTATAAAAGTCACCAACTTTGGAGGCTGATATTTTGAAAACCGGACCTCCTTTGACAAAGTTTTTGATAACTTTGGTTCATCAAAGTGTATAGAACGATATATTAAAATCTGAAGCCATGACCATGAGCGGTCTCGGAGGAGATATCGCCTAAAGGTCGTCTGCCATTTTGTTCAAAAAATGTGACATTTTTGGATTTTCTGGAATTCCTGTTGGATTTAGGTCCGGGGTGTCAGTGTATGATTTGTAGATCTTGAGCAGACGAACAATTAGGCGTTGGTCCCGTGTCTCTACGCCATTCCTGTGGGCCGCAGCGGCCAGAGAACTGCCAAAAACCAACTAGGTGGCGCTACAGAGCTAATTTGGGGTGGAGGGGTATAATTTTTACATAATATCGAATTTTTCGCCGGGCCCGTCGTCCCTGCCAAATTTGGTGAGTTTTAGAGCATTTTTAGGGGGGCAAATTCAGGGGGAAAGGCGCGTAAGGAGAAAGAAAGAAAGAAAGAAAGAAAGAAAGAAAGTAACGTACCAGTAACAATAGGGTCTTCGCCCTTTGGGCTCAGGCCCTAATTAAAGCTGCAAGCAGCGTTGGACGGGCCTGAGCCCCCCCCCCCGCGCACGCCGGGACCCGGCGCCACGCCGTCCCTCGCACACGCCGGGACCCGGCGCCACGCCGTCCCTCGCACTCGCCGCCCGCCAGCCCGGTGCGAGAGGCGTGACTCTGCAGCCAAGTGGAGTTCGGTGCAGACAGGATTGGTTATTTAAATGTGTACAATCAAGTGTGCAGAGGCAATATGAGAAACTGCAGGGACAAACAGGAAAGTATTGAATGGAGACTGTAAGTGAAGTTCCATTGCGTGTGTGTGTGTGTGTGTGTGTGTGTGTGTGTGTGTGGGAGCCGCTGTCACCTCCAGACTCCGCCCCCTCCTGCACATGCTGTCTGGAGCAGAGGGGACAGAAGAGAACAGAACTGTCATGCAAAATTATGGACTTCCTGTTGGATTTGGGGTGTCAGTGCATGATTTTTAGCTCTTGAGAGGAGACCAATGCAGATAGGAGGGTTATAGGTAAGTCAGAGCAACCTGCGCGTCACAGCGAAGCAGCAAATGTCACCTGTGTGAGAAAGACATTTTTGCAGAACGAGATGTGTGTGGCTCACAGCAGTGTTAAACATTACCCAAGTGTTGTCCCCCCTTTACTGTCATTTACCTTGAAATAATGGAAAGCTTTTGATAAGTTTGTGTGCAAAGTAAGTCAGGCTTGTATTTGAAAAGGAGAAATGGACGTGTGTAAAAAATGAAGTAGTTGTATGCACAGTGAAATAAACACTAATTTTACAACAAAGGACAGACAACTTCTATGTTCAACACGGCAATTCATTCTTTATTGAACAGGCATCAGGTAGTACATGTAAGAATCACTGTCATAGTTTTTGTAAAAGTTATGCAATACAGACATGTAACAGCTTTACTTACAAATCATGCTGTAGAAAGAAAGTTGCAGCTATAAAGTAATTTTCATGAACAAAAACTGCATTGTAAATGGATTACATTTTGATACATCATTTACATGGCTTACACAGTCAATATGAACTTCTTCAGTGGAATACAGAAATACCTATAGACTATGGAAACAAAGAGCATAGTTAAAAATAGCAAGTTAAGGGAAGTACTTTGACCAATGAAACGATTTGACAGTTATGCATATTGGGTTCAGATGTATGTTATATGCAGCAGGTTATAAATTGTAAACGTTAAAGGGGATAGAGAGAGAAAACATGACGGTGTGGGGACAAAAAGGGGAGGAGAGAGCATAGAGAAATGACAACAAAAAACATTTTTTTTTTTAGGCAATAGTGTCCTGTTTGGCAGATGAGGCATGCAGAATGAAGAGTCTGTGCCTTGGGGAGCCAGAACAGTTGTTCATAAGCCATACACAATCATACACAAATAAATACATAAGTAAAAGCAATTGATATTAAATTTCATGTAGTGAATGTTAGTCTAAAAATGTAAACAGTAGATTGAAGTTATTAAATAGAAAAATTGCTTTCTGATCAGTGTTAGCTACATGTCCTTATGGGAATAAAGGAACATGAATTGTAACATGCAGAAAGATTCATGTAAAAGATGCAAAAGAAACCAACAGCTAGCAGGTGGCAGATGGACTAACATTCTTGCTCAACTTTTACAAAACAATTCATCTTAAGCCAACTTAGCCGAGCAAAATTCATTTAGCATGTAACAACAATGCATCTGTTAAGTGTAATAAATAAAAACAAAGTGCGTCATAGTGAAATAAATAGTTCAATAAATAAATAAATCTCATATCTCCATTTCATGACTTTTTCAAATAAATACAGACAATACAATACTGAAAAGCTGTTCAAAGTACAGTAGACTAGTATGAGTGGACAGACGCTACACTAACACTACGCAAAGCAGATACTTCTAAAAGCAAAACAGATGCACAGAACTACAACGTGGTCGCGATAATTTTTTAAGTGGGACAGCGCGATGCAGCCGAGTCAGACAAACCAACAAACCTAAAAGTCCTCAGCAAAAACTGCCTCAACATTATCAAAGGCATCACAGTCAAGCTGGCCCTGATCATCTTTAACACTAAAACTACACAAAATACCTTCATGGTCACTGAAATAAGCAGGCATCACTGCACATTCCACATCAAACTGTGTCGTTTTAACATAAACATGATCAATCAAAGTCCCCATCTCTGTTGTCTCTTGCGTTACATGCTGTGCGAATCCTTTTTGGCCCATGAATTTACAAATCGAAGACCCTTTTAAAATGTTATCATTAAAATCACCCATGACTAAAATGTTGTTACTGATCGGATTTAACCAGGCAAGTAACTTCCCCACATTGTGTTTAAATAAAGACTGTGGATAACATGGTGGACGATAAACTACAACCAATAAAATGTTAAATTTGGTATACAGGCACACCAAGCATTCCAGATTTAAATCAGGTACCTGCAGAACGTCACATTCCGAATCATCTAACGTGTATAAACCAACTCCACCACGTTCTAAATCCTGTAGTTGAGAAAATGTGGGGTCACAGCTGCTGTAACACAGAGAGCGAGGACGACTGTGGAAAGTGTAACCACTGATTTGCACACTGTTTAACGGGGATTGTGCAGTGAGCCAGGTTTCAGTGACAGCAATGCAGTTAGGCTGCAAATGCTGCGTGCAAGACACCAAATCAGACAGGTGGCGACTTAAGCTGTGAACGTTTATTAAATACACAGAGAAACTTTGTGCATTTAATGAAGGTTTACTCTGCTCAATCAAAAACGGAGGCATGCTATCCATGGCCTCCCTCACGGTGTCCTTGCAGTAAATGGCCTTTTCCTTAAAATCCCTGATGATCAGTCCAGACAAAGTCCTGACACGACTCAGAGCTACATACGCCTGTCCCGGTGCAAACACCTTCTTCAAACACACGACAGCCTCATCTACAGTCAAGCCCTGGACTTTGTGAACAGTACATGCCCACGCCAGCTTCAGGGGAAACTGTAGACGCACACAACCGCTTCTACTGGCCTTGTCCTTGTCTGGCTCAATAGCAGTAGAATCCCTGCAATCTACTGCTGCATGTGCACGGGTCCGCCTCCTCTGTAAGCCAATCTTAACATCATCAAATTTCACATAAATTTTCAGAGGAAATGCTTTATCTTGACCAAACTCAAGATAAGTGACTGTGCCACATGCTCCATTGACCAGACCGTCTTCAACGTCAACATTCTTACACAACATGACACGTGCATTCTTAGCCAAACACAAAGTCTGTTCTAAACACGTGTCCTGCGCATTATAATGATGACCGCGTTCTAATTTCCCGGTTCTCTTGTTCGTAATAAAATCTTTGGCTTCGATCTTTACGTAATCAGGACACAAGGCAAATAACTTATCAAGATTGTGCTCATGTACTTGCATGTTAGTTGGAAAAATATGCAAGGCTGAGCTGTCCTCCCCAGTCTCACGAGACTGTAGCAAAGAGACGTCGCACCTTAACATGGGGGTTTTCTTGGAACGCACTCGTAACCTGTTCAACAACTCTGAGAAAGTACTATCTTTCTGCCTGACAACTGTTTTTAACTCTGCTATGCTAAAGTGGCTCCACAGATCCACACCAACCTGACTGTTATACAGAGGCTTCCCTTTAACAGGAGGCAACTGATAAAAGTCACCGACAGCGATCACACTGACATTACCAAATGGGGAAAAGTCACCAGTATGCTTAATCTGCCTTAACCTGCCATGCACATATGTCAACAGATTGTGATCAACCATACTTATTTCATCAATGATCAGTAATTGGAGCTTACTAAATTTAACTCTTAGAGAGTTCAGTTTGTCTTCACCCAAAGGAGTGTAAGGCAAACTGGAGTGTATTCCAATACTCAGGCTGTGATGAATAGTAGCTGCATTCAAAGAGTATGCAGCTATGCCTGTAGATGCGGTTAACAAAACAGAAATGTCGTCTGGTTGATTACAAAGTGTCGACAACAGCCTCCCTGCCTCATACTGTATAGCCTTAATCAAATGACTTTTCCCTGTCCCTGCGCCACCTGTCAGAAAAACATGCAGAGGCTCTGGGTTTTTACCCATCACCTTCTGCAAACACCACTGTCTCACCTTATAAAAAACAGCCAGCTGTGTCTCATTCAGAGACCTAATCAAAGCTAATCCCTCACTTCTAGACAGCACTCTGGCGTTCTTCTCTAAAGGCATAGCTGGCCTGCTAACCGCTAAATCAGGAACGTTGTCCACACCTTCCGCTAAATGTTCAGCATCTAAGTCAACTGCCTGTAGCTGTTTCAGTTCCTCAACACACTCAAGGCGTTCCACTTGCTGTTCAGGACACAGCTCCCCCCAAACATCATCATCTACCACGTTCTGCGCAGCAATGTCCTGAGCATGCTCTAAATCAGGACAATCGACTTCAAACATCCTCCTATTCGCGTCTACAACATCTTTAACAGAACACACGGAGCCGTCACTACGAGCGACTTGACCATCTTTATAGAACTGACTGAACATCTCAAAGCCGTCAGGTTGGAGATCAGAGTCAGTTCTATAAGGAAGAAACAATTGGAGCAAAGTCTGGAAATGAGCCTCCTCTTGTTTCTCCAAGTCAAAACGCATATACCGCACAACTGCGAACTGAGAACGTGTTCTCCTCAAGATGAAGCCCAATTCATTTTGAAGCGCAATCATGTTTTTAGATTTTTCAGTCTTGTTGAGAACACGATACTCAGACGCAAACGTAGCCATACACATATCGGCAAACACATTGTCTTCTGGCCTATTCTTGTACCTATCCACTATACTAGTCATCCACATATCTTCAGTTTTGAAGTCGCTGCCAGTCGCTCTCTCCTTCAAAACACTGAGGGGTAAACTCATCCTAACTATGTTGCTCCCCGTAGGCACAAACACAACCTTCCTGGAACACTCCTTTAGATGCATGTTTGTCAACCGATACACGGCCTCCTGGGCACAAACATCACGGTTGTGTAAATACACACTCCCTAGCTTCTTCAAGGCTTCTTTCGCAGAGAGATTGCCTTGTTTCGAAGCTTCTTTTTGGGCGTTACTAAGTAACAGGCCAATTTCTCTCTCTGCTTTTGTAATGTAAGAGACAATGTAGATCACAACCGCGTACGCATCAGTTACAAAGCTAATATCTAAATTTGCATTCCAGCACTTCAACAACTGCTTATTGTATTGATTAACCCAAACCTCATTTACCCCTCTCCTGTAAACTACCCTAGTCTTACTTTCAAGCCGCCTGTAAGCTTTCTCAAAAACAACCTGATTGATGCCAACAGAAGCAAACAACTGGTCTACACTATCAAAAGACACTTCACCTTCCTGCGCCTTCTTAACAGCCATTTTAACTTTCTCTAAAATGCACTGCGCCATCTCTTTTTGCATCAAATCAGGAGAAGGATCAAAGCACTTACAGACCGGCTTGTTTTTTGACAGAGTGTCGTTCTCAGTCTCCTTTGCCTTTTGATCACACTTACATTCTTTAGGTTCAGGTTTGCAAATGAACGTCCTAGTGGAAACTGGTTTCGGGAAATTAAAACGACATGTTGTGTTCTTTTTTTTACATGATTTGGAATGTCGTTTGGAATGCGTTTGAACAGATGACACAATGTCCAATAATGTGTCATCATCCGAGGGTAACTCGCATGTAACGTATTTGTCAATAAATTGGACTACCTCCTCATCTGTGTTTTTATCAATTTGGGGAGCACCCTCGATCCAAAACAAACAATGAACATGAGGAGAACCACGTTGTTGAAATTCAACCCTATAAAAGTGATCAATAATTTTGCCAATTGGTTGAGAAGGAGACATGAGAACCTCTTTCAAGAAACAATGCCACCTGTAATCAAACATGCGCGCAGCTGTGACCGGGTTACGACGCAACAACTCACACCTGTCTGCCCACTCCAAATCTTCAACAGTTTGAGTTCTCCCTTCCTGTTTGAGAATACTCATTAAAAGATTCTGCCAGCGCAGATCAGCGGACGAAAAAGAACAAAACCAGGTGGGGATCCCTAACTGTCGCACGCAGGCTAAAATGTCCTTCTGAACAGACTGCCAAAAAGCCGGAGTGCCTCGAATTGGCTTCAGAAACCTAAAGCCTTCATCTACATGCAACAACTGCTTCAAGGAGTCCTCATTCGTCAACATGTTGTGACTGATCCTCTGAGAAGTCTGACCTCCTTTACCCTTACGCAATGCCACAGAAACAGTAGATGCCACGCGATCTATCTCTGAGATATACTGTGCAAAGAAAATATATTCAACATTACGGGCAAAACGCCCATCAGCGTGCATCAGTCTGTTGTGGAAGTAACGAGACAATGACAAGGGATGTGACCGGCTGTCGTGGAAAGTCTTGCTACCCAGAGGAAACAGCACAGGGAAACATTTAGCCTCATTCGTGCAGTCAGAAAGTACTTTAACAGGACTATTTCCCTCTGCAGGCGCAACATTAACTATGTCATCAAAATATTGATCTAATGCTTCCTGACCAATATCAACAGGCATAAGACAAGTGTCTTGAAACATGCAGTGCTGCTGTCTGTCATGCAACAACTCATCTTGCGCAATCTCTGATGCTTCCACCACATCATCAACTACAGCCTGTCGAGAAACATCACCACCTGCATCATCTTCAACACCTTCTACAACAACTTGTTCAGGCTGAACCGATTCAGTGTTTACATCCTCACTGGCTGCCTGTTCTTCCTCATCCTCACCATCTGTCTGCTTACAAAACTCATTGACCCACTCTTCATTGAAGTCAATGTCTTTGTAGTACACATTCGTCCTCTTCAAGTACTCTAGCGCCTGTCTTACACGAGCTGAATCAACAAACTTATATTCATAATGGCCCTTATATGTCAACTTGCGTTTTAGCTTCACCTGCAGCAAAGACCCTTCCATACTTGAACGTGGCAACACATTACTAGTCTGCGCTACATTAGCAGGAACACATGTCACCGGCCCGTGAACACCATTCTGTCCTCCTTTAGGCAGAGCCAGCATTTTCATAAATGGAATATGCAACGCGATCAAATGCTGCTCTAAACTGTTCAAACATCCCAGTTCACGTGGAACGGGATCAGGCATCAAAGTATTACGCCAACACTCATCGGGTATCTGACCTGTACCAATCTTACGGTGACATGTACCACAAACCCAAAGCTGACCTCTACATGCTGCTAACTGACAGGGCACAACACACTCAGCTGAACATCTGTGCAAATATTCTTCACTAATACACATCTCTGCAATAACAGCCGCTTTAGAACTTCTATCATATGCTGTCCTATCGCATATCTGCACCTGATACCTGAACAGCAACCTATGACAAACACAACACACAAACTCTGGTCCATCTCTGACCTTTTCCAAAAACTGCTGCATTACAAAATCAAATTTTTGTGTCTTTTGTGCTACCTGCTGCCTACTTTTAACAACACTGGCAATTACTTGTTGCTTAAACTTTGAACTATCATGGTACTTTTCTTTGAATATTTCCCTACTCCTTTCTCTAACTTTTTGTCTATGCGTAACGCTGTCCCTATATTTCATCATACTATTTTCTTTATTTTTAGCTTTTACAGTTTCTTTATGTTTTAAGTTGTTCCTATATTTCATCATACTATTTTCTTTACTTTTAGCTTTAACTGTATGTCTATGTGTTGTATTTGTACGATACTTTTCAGATTTGGAAAACTTAGCCCTTTCCCTAAACAGCATGTTCTCTGTATATAGCGTTCTAAATCTTAACTGTTGTTTTTCCCTGAGCAACATATTCTTTTTCTCCTGTGTTGTTTTCTTTTGCCTTATATATTTTGAATAGGGAGATTTAGTAGGTGATTGAGTTTCAGTAGCAGCCTGAAGAACCTCACTTTTGACAGCATTTTCAGAAACTATAGAATCAGCATTACAACCTGTCTTCTCACAGTCCACAACATCCCTCATTCTAGTCCTCATACTACAACTCATTTCATTAACTTTACAATAATGGTAGCAACTCTGCACACCAGGCTTATAAACACAAACAACATTCTCGAAATGCCTGTTCATGTTCTGCAAGTAAATGCACTGTGTAGACAAAGGCTCACTGCCACAGCTGTACTTCAGCCAACGTCCATCATAAAAAGTACACACACTAACTCCTAACAAATCTGCTGTACCCTGTATTTCCACCTCTGTGGCCCATGTATTAACACTTCTCATCCTGGACTGCTGAATGTAGTCTGTCACAGATGAATAGTCACTCCTCAAAAGACTCTGATATTTACAAGCATTCCTCTCTAGCTCTTTACACACTGCCAGCCTAATCTTACGATGGTGCTTCTGTGAACCTGTCACAGCCTGACAGACTGCTCTGAAGAAGCAGTTACCATCACCTACAACCTTCTCAGTCCTACACGGAGCACCAAGCAAACCAACTTCATATGACACCAAACCACTGACTTTCATGAACTCAACATTTAACTTTTTACACAAAACTTTACTAACATCTTCACTAAGAGGAGAGAAGAGCAGCTCTTCATTCCTCACAACACTAACAAACTCTACATCAGAGTTCACCTCAATAATATCAAAACTCTTTGCCTTTTTTGACATGCTACTGCGAGTAGAAATCTTGCGCTTTCTGCCATCACTAACTACTGGTCCTGCCTCCAAATCACTGCTAACATCAGATACAGTCTGAACAGAAATATCAGACAGTGTTGGACTCGCACAGACATCGCGTACACACTCAGACACACTTGCATCAACATTTGTCCCGTGCTCAGAAACAATAGAATCTGGTACTGAACTCATCTCACTATTACTACGTTCAACAGAAATGCCAGACAACTCTGGACTTACAACACTGACACTAACACCACACAGTTCATACAGCTTCTGTGTTGAACTGAGACTGTCAGCCAAACTACAGATGTAGCAGTGCAGGTCATCAAGAGAAGAAAAATGCAGAACCACACTTGTACCAGCAGAATGCAACAAGCCAGTGTTACTACGCGAGTGACTGTCGACCACGGCGAATCGACCATTTTCGCAAATAATGGCACAAGTGTTACCACAGACTGTTAAGAGACACGTGCAGTACTGACTAAAGATCCTCTGCAGTCCAGTACGCAGAGTGATAAACACAAAGTCAGCAAATGCACCTTCTGCCATTCCTACTTCACCCAACACTACATCACCAAAAGTAAAACCAAACACTGTACCATCAAACTCTAGATACTGGGGCAAATCAGGAACAGAGAGCAAACCCGAGCGATGCGTAAAAATACCAGAATCACGCAAACTTCTGTACAAGTCATCACCAACAACAACAGCACGATCTACAGCATGCTTGTCCCATGAGAACACACTGCTCACCATGTGTTTGGACAAGCTGACCAAAGCTATGGACATACACTGCAAACCACCATAAACAAATCGCTCATCTCCCTGGTGAAAAGAACCCCTCACAACCTTAACAAGCTGAAACTCTCTGCCATCGTTAGCCACTACTGCCACACCACTGCTGCTAGAATCTAACTTAGCTGCTTTTACATCACCACCAGCAAAAGAAGACTTAAACGCAAACTTAGCTTGGCTGCTCTTCTTTGGCATCTGCGTTCCCTCCTGGACGGTGAACTCCACAGGCACGGCAGGACAAGCGACAGCAACGTCCTCCCCCACCAGCACCTCTGGCACCCCACCAGCAGATGACGGAACAGCAGACCCCTCCGCAGACTCCTGGGCAGCCGCCTCCACCTGACAAGTTTAAATGTAGGTTTGAGTAAAAAACAATTTCACACAAATAAATATGTCATTAACAACAAGTCACATATATAAAATAAAGACAAACCTCCTGGACAGCTGGGCAAGGCTTGGAGGCAGACTCAGTCACACGGGCAGGTGAAGGTGTTGCCACCACCTATAAAAAAAGAAAAGGACAAAACAGTCAGTGACACAATGCACTCATTACATATGCACATATAACCAAGATATGATATAAATCCCACAATTTTAATGAAAAAAAAGCAAACAAAAAAAACCACCAACCTGCCGCTTTCCTCCTCTGCGCCTTGTGGCAACACCTCTCGGCTGACGCTTCACAGGGGAAGCCTAAAGAAAGAAAAACAAAGACTTTATAGCAACTGACTTCAAGTGCAGCTCGTCACAGTATGTACATATGATTTGTGGGACAGTTACCTGGCCGGGTGCTGGAACAGCAGTGCAGTCCGAGCCAGAAGAAGGCGAGACCTTCTCCATGGCCTCGAACATAGCACCACTGAACCAGACAGGGTTGGACGGGAGGCCAGACTGTCGCACCAGAGGTGTTCCAGCCTTGAAAAGACAACAGAAAGGAGAACTGATTAGATTTGCTGCAACCGAAAACACCTGTGAACAAATGTCCTGCAAAATTGATGACACAACAACACAACACATTACCTTGCATTCCCGTCCAACGACGGTCCACTCCCACGGGTCACTGCGGCGCCGCAGCGGAACCTCCCCCTTCACCACCAGCCTGGGCAACACCCTGGCGCGCGGCGGTGTCCGGGAAGGCACCGGAGTCTCAGGAGGAGGTGCCAGCTGGCGGACCGCAGCGCCCCACAGGAGGTCCACGAGGATCCGCATGCCATGGTCGTCGCTGAGGTGCACCTGAAAAACAGCAACACAACAGATATTAGTCATTGTTTGTGACATGACGAAGCCAAAATGTTCCATGTTACATGTCACAAGAAATATGAAATACTTACGCCGTCGCGGCACCACAGCTCCAACCGGCTATCGGGGAGGTGCTCTGCCACAGACATGTATGGGAGACCTGGCAGAAAAATGTGAAACATGATCAGTTATTAAATGTTGACATGTATTTAGCAGATAAGATAAGAGATATTTTTACCAGTACACTGAAAATTCCCTCAAATGTCAGATTACTCTCAAACTTACCCATGCATGCTGCGACAGAGCGGTACTCCCGACGCAGATGCTCCTGCAGGCCCGGCTCGATGTTGATGCGTGGAGGGAAGTCCAGCACAAACACCTACAGGAAAAAGCCAACAACAATTATTTCTGTAAAGCAGACACATGCCAACAAATGTGCTACTATCAATGTGCACACAAATACAGAATGTGACTTTTCACAATAAATAACACACCTTAGGCCAGAGGCTGCATACGGTGGTCAGGAGAGCACGGAAGTCCACCGCTGCCTCACCGATCGTCCGGCTGGCTGTGAGGTTGTTGCTCGGGGCACACACACACACCACGTCTGGGGTGAAGGGAACGGCAGCATGCATCACCTCTGTCCTCAGGTCAGCGGCAGCTCCACCTGGAACAGAAAGAAAAGAAAAAGACAGAGGACCCTGTGGCATACTCACATGCCGGTCGACGATGGCTCGCAGGTGGGAGTCTCCAACGACGAACACCCGCTGCAACACAGACAGTGAATTAGTAAAAAAACAACAACGTCAACAACAAGGACGACTACATACATCCATCACTGTCATTTGACTATGAAAGACAAATACCTTCTGGTCAGAACGCTGGGCTGGAGTGACGAACTTCACGGGACGGCGGGTCAGCTCAGAAGTTCGCCATCTCAGCACACGATGGCGGTGCCCAGTACCGCGGCCTGTTAGGACACAATTATAGTAAAGAATGTGAAACCATGTTTGACAAATCAAAACAATCTACAGACACTTCACCACTAAAATATGCAAAAAAAGTACTTACGAGCAACAAACTCGGGAACACGCGGTGCAGCAGTCCACGTCACCCTCTCCTCCATCCTCCGCCTGGCAGCCAGAACACGACGGTGGCCCTTGGCACGAGGCATCTGCAAAGGAGAAGCCCTGTTATTAAACCGTCACACTGAAGCCATTACAGTATGTGACAATTATACTCACAAATCACGCAACAGTCTTGTACAACTTCACCTGAGAATTCAAAGAAATGATTCAACTTACCTTAACAGTTGGAAATGGGCTAGTTTTAGCAAAACTCTGTGTGTGTGTGTGTGTGTGAGAGAGAGACTGTATGCAAATGTGTGAATGTGCACTAATTTATAAATTCAGTTAGTGTGTGTAAATTATTTGTAGGTAATGTATGTATTTATGAATGAAACAACTATCTGTATATATGTTGATGTAATAAATCTGTAAAACAGATGCAGTGCAGCAGAATCACGTATGGGAGCACAGAAGTAGATCACACAGGCAGGAGTAGAAAATCTGTAAAGAAAAGAGTAAATGTTAGCTGTAAGGAATGTTGTGCTGTAGAGAACGTACATTTAGACTGTATAATACCGGCATATGGTAGAAATAACATGGTAACAATTTCAATGTGTGCAGTTTAGTAATATTGACTGCAAGATTGTAATCATTAATTCATACTCTAGTCCAGGAAGTAAAATCAATTACATAGCAATTTATCAGTTAGTTTTCCCCCATAAATATATTTGGAATATGTGGCGTTAGAACATGTTTTCAGCGTACATTAACAGGAGCAGTATTACTTGTAACATTAGCTAGTGAGTAGCCTTAGCTAACCGAGCTAGCGCTGTTGTTAGTCCCTACTACCTAAAATGGCGGACACACCGTGCTAACAACAACAACATAGCGATGTGACCGCCCCACCCCCCACACCGCTGACCACTACAAAATGGCGTCCAACAAAAGACGACACTCGAAACTTCACATCAATAGTTATAAAGAGCGGAATAGTTCACAAACCGTTAAATAAAAATACCTCAGACGTAATTTCAGAGTGTATAGTTTGTCCAAAACATGATTACTCAACTTCCAAACCGTAAAACAGCGAGCCGCCAACGCAGACAAAATGGTGACAAACGCCGAGCAATACAACAGCTTATTTTAACCACGACGTTGCATACAACTCACAAAACCACAAATTACAATTGAGAAAAAGCTGTAACTAAAACAGCGAGGCGCCGACATGCAGACAAAATGGCTACAAGCGCCTCTTGATACAACAGTTTAGGTTAACCACGACGAAGCACAAAACTCACAAAACCACAAACTAAAATTGAGAAATACTGTAACTAAATGTTGTACTCCACGTGACATAGTTGGCAAATTCTATGTAATACTTTAAGCCTGCCACATGTTTAACGAGCAAATTCTAACACCGAAAACGGCACTGTGCTAAACATTGTAACCTCACCACTAAAATAACGTTCAAATGAAAATAAAAGCTCAATAGCAAAAGCATATTTAAACAAAGACTCCATGCTAACAAAGAGAAAAACATTTCATGCTAACAAAGAGAATAACACTTCATGCTAATAAAAGACCCAGTGACTTACCTTGCTGCTGTGACGATCTGAGAGTCCTGAGCCTTGAGCCAGCTGTTTTCTCTACTCGCTATGATACGTAAGCATGACGTAGAGACGCCCACACACCAGTTAGCCTGCAACTTCCGGCGAGGACGGAAGATTTCGCGATACATTGTGGGATGTGAAGTCCGAAATCCCGCTGCATACCGTGATGCAGATCTCTCTCCCTCTCATATATATAGGTATAATATCCATATTTAATATGGTCACACGTGAAGTGGAGATGCGCGTGCGTGGTTCTAAATAAAGATGTAAAAACATTAGTGACTTTACTCCTTTTCAAAATGTTACAACATGACTTTTTACTCCTCTCAATATTGCAGAATAAGCATGTTGGTATAATGTACAGTTATATACACTATAACATAAAAACTCCAAACATCACGTATAACATGAAAATATATATGCACATATATTTAATTCTAATAATACTATATATTACATGTACTTTTAAGTCATGATGTGGAGTCACAACATGTACATAATAAACATAATTTATGGGTTTTCTACATCACCAGCAACATTTACATGGACAAAATAAAAGAAACTTTAGGATGAGCAGCAGAAGTGGGATGTCTCTTATAAGACAGACAGAGGAGGGAAACTTGGCTGCGGGGTGATTGCTTGCATGTTCTCTGAAAATACACATATAAACAAAGAAATCAGTAAGACAGAAAACATTATGGTAAAACCCACAAAAAAACATGCCTGTGCTGTTTGATTTCACTCGCGCAACACTTCTGGTAAATTACCGCGGAGCACAGAGGGACAGGAGTCCGACCTCCCGCTACTCACGGGACCGCTCCGACCCCACATGACAATGCGTGTGCCTTTTTTAAAGAATTTATTTACATCTCACTATATCCATCTATAAGTGTGTAAACATCAATATGGATACGCCATCCCCGTTCTGATTATCACGGACAATGGACTGCATATTGACAGGACGCCCAAGATGGTCACAGCGTCACAGCGGTTACGCTGCAAAATTTAATCTGAAAATCAACAATTACTACTCTAATGACTCCTATAATGTTATTAACAACATTAAGTCTGGTAAATTCTGATTATTTTAATAAGCATATTAATAATTTTTTTATGGTTAATAACTGCAACGAAGAAAGAGCTTGCATATTAAACAATAGAGAAACATATACAATGTGTACAGAATGTAAATGTTCTAAAATCAATTTGTACTTTTCATCACGTGCATTTAAAAAAAAAGTAAAAGGTGTGTAAGCCACATGACCTGATAAAATACTCATATATGTCATATATAATTATGGAAAAACCACAGTACAAAAATAGTCATATATTTCATATATAATTATGGAAAAACCACAGTACAGAGCCTCAAAATATACTTATGTTTATTTATGTACAGAACTTTATTACTAAGCAGGAAGACTCTGTGTGTGTGTGTGTGTGTGTGTGTGTGTGTGTGTGTGTGTGTGTGTGTGTGTGTGTGAGGTGTCAGATGTCAGGTGTCGACTCCCCCCCCTCCTGCAGCAAGCTGCCCAGAGCAGGGGGAGAAATGTTCTACTCCTGTTTTAAAAATGACACAGTAGCCTTGAATTTTGGCCATTTGGACTGAAAATACCCACATTTTGTAGATATATGTGTTGCGAATCCAATGGTGTACATTTAAAAGTTGTGAGATTTACGGTTTAGACAGTAGTCCCTTAATTGATCGATGTGTGCCTGCTCAGAAAATGGCTCTCCCATTGAAACCCATTATAATGTGGAAATCGCTCACCGCGCTTGGAGGCCAATATTACGAAAACCGGACCTCCTATGACAAAGTTTTTGATATCTTTGGGTCAGGAGACTCTACTGAGCGATATATTACAATCTGAAGCCATAAGCATGAGCGGTCTCAGAGAAGATAGCAGTTGATTCCCACTGAAATTTTGGAAAATTTTGGAGGAATGTGGAAAAAATTTGAAATTGTTTTTGCATTTTTTGGACTTCCTGTTGGATTTAGGTATGGGGTGTCAGCGTATGATTTTTAGCTCTTGCGAAGACGAACAATCTCGTCTTGTTTGCATCTGTCTGCGACATTCCTACGGGCCGTAGCGTCCGAAAATAAAATCTCTCCCATTGACAACCATTGTAAAAGTCACCAACTTTGGAGGCTGATATTTTGAAAACCGGACCTCCTTTGACAAAGTTTTTGATAACTTTGGTTCATCAAAGTGTATAGAACGATATATTAAAATCTGAAGCCATGACCATGAGCGGTCTCGGAGGAGATATCGTCTAAAGGTCGTCTGCCATTTTGTTCAAAAAATGTGACATTTTTGGATTTTCTGGAATTCCTGTTGGATTTAGGTCCGGGGTGTCAGTGTATGATTTGTAGATCTTGAGCAGACGAACAATTAGGCGTTGGTCCCGTGTCTCTACGCCATTCCTGTGGGCCGCAGCGGCCAGAGAACTGCCAAAAACCAACTAGGTGGCGCTACAGAGCTAATTTGGGGTGGAGGGGTATAATTTTTACATAATATCGAATTTTTCGCCGGGCCCGTCGTCCCTGCCAAATTTGGTGAGTTTTAGAGCATTTTTAGGGGGGCAAATTCAGGGGGAAAGGCGCGTAAGGAGAAAGAAAGAAAGTAACGGACCAGGATCAATAGGGTCTTCGCCCTGTCCCAGGGCTCAGGCCCTAATTAAAGCTGCAAGCAGCGTTGGACGGGCCTGAGCCCCCCCCGCGCACGCCGGGACCCGGCGCCACGCCGTCCCTCGCACTCGCCGCCCGCGAGCCCGGTGCAAGGGGCGTGAGTCTGCAGCCAAGTGGAGTTTGGTGCAGACAGGAGCGTGAGGGGCGTGACTCTGCAGCACCTTTAAAGTTCGCTGCAGACAGGAGCGTGTACAGTGAAGTCGTAGCAAGATTCCTGTCATGGCTAAACATGACATGTCAACGCTGTGAGAATGACACATTTCTGTTGAAGGAGGAGTGTGTGTGGAAAGCTTCTGATAAGTTTGTGTGAAAAAGAAATCAATTTTCTACTTTCAGCAGGTGCAGATTTTTTTTTTAAGTATAGACTTTTAAGCCTCATGATCTGATAAAAGTTGGATTTAAATGTGTACAACATGACTTTTTTGCTCCTCTCAATATTACAGAATATTCATGTAATAAATGAATTTTCTACTTTTCATCAAGTGCATTTTTATAAAAGTAAAGTCTTGTAAGCCTCATGACCTGATTAAAGTTAGATGTAAATGTGTACAATCAAGTGTGCAGAGGCAATATGAGAAACTGCAGGGAGACACAAAACTACTCATTTAATTGAATGGAGACTGTGAGTGAAGTCCCATTGCATGTGTGTGTGCTCTGTGTGTCTGTGTGTGTGTGTGTGTGTGGGAGCTGCTGACTCCGCCCCCTCCTGCACATGCTGGCTGCAGCAGAGGGGACAGAAGACAATAGGACTTTCATGGAACTTCAAACTGAGGACTTCCTGTTGGATTTAGGTCTGGGGTGTCAGTGTATGATTTTTAGCTCTTGAAGAGAGGAACAAGATGATGTTGGTTGCATTTGTCTGCGACATTCCTACGGGCCGTAGTGTCCAAAATAAAAACCTAAGTGAGATTCTCCCATTGACAACCATTATAAAAGTCACCAACTTTGGAGGCTGATATTTTGAAAACCGAACCTCCTATGACAAAGTTGTTCATAACTTTTGTTCAGACAATGTCAGAGAGCAATATACTGCAATCTGAAGCCATGTCGATGTGCGGTCTCGGAGGAGATGATGTTTAAGCGAAAAGTGACATTTTTGGACTCGTGTGTACTTCCTGTTGGATTTAGGTCTGGGGTGTCAATGTATGATTTGTAGGTCTTGAGAAGATGAGCAATTAGGCGTTGGTCCCATGTGTCTATGACATTCCTCTGGGCCGCAGTGGACAAAAATCACCCCAAAACACAGCAAAAGTGACATTTTTGGACTCGTGTGTACTTCCTGTTGGATTTAGGTCTGGGGTGTCAATGTATGATTTGTAGGTTTTGAGCAGATGAGCAATTAGGCGTTTGTCCCATGTCTCTATGACATTCCTGTGGACCGCAGTGGACAACACACACCCCAAAGCACCCCAACTTTGGAGTCCGATATTTTGAAAACCGGACCTCCTTTGACAAAGTTTTTGATAACTTTGGTTCATCAAAGTGTAGAGAGCGATGTATTAAAATCTCAAGCCATGGCGATGAGCGGTCTCGGAGGAGATAGCGCTAGATGATGGGCAAAATTTGGCAAAATTTGCGACATTTTTGGAATTATCATAATTCCTGTTGGATTTAGGTCTGGGGTGTCAGTGTATGATTTTTAGGCCTTGAAAAGACGAACAAGTAGGCGTCGGTCCCGTGTCTCTATGACATTCCTGAAGGCAGATACGGAAACTAGGTGGCGCTAGAGAGCCAATTTGGGGTGGAGGGGCATAATTTTTACATAATATCGAATTTTTCGCCGGGCCCGTCGTCCCTGCCAAATTTGGTGAGTTTTAGAGCAGTTTTAGGGGGGCAAATTCACGTTGAAAGGCGCGTAAGGAGAAAGAAAGAAAGAAAGAAAGAAAGAAAGTAACGTACCAGTAACAATAGGGTCTTCGCCCTTTGGGCTCAGGCCCTAATTAAAGCTGCAAGCAGCGTTGGACGGGCCTGAGCCCCCCCCGCGCACGCCGAGACCCGGCGCCACGCCGTCCCTCGCACTCGCCGGGACCCGGCGCCACGCCCTCCCTTGCACTCGCAGCCCGCGTCCGAGGGTGACCATGCACTCGCAGCCTGCCAACCCGGTGTGAGGGGTGTGCCTCTGCAGCACCTTTAAAGTTCGCTGCAGACAGGAGCGTGTACAGTGAAGTCGTAGCAAGATCCCTGTCATGGCTAAACATGACATGTCAACAGTGTGAGAATGACACATTTCTGCTGAAGGAGAAGTGTGTGTGGAAAGCTTCTGATAAGTTTGTGTGAAAAATAAATCAATTTTCTACTTTAATCAGGTGCATTTTTTTTTAAAGTATAGACTTTTAAGCCTCATGATCTGATAAAAGTTGGATTTAAATGTGTACAACATGACTTTTTAGCTCCTCTCAATATTACAGAATATTCATGTAATAAATCAATGTTCTACTTTTCATCAAGTGCATTTTTATAAAAGTAAAGTCTTGTAAGCCTCATGATCTGATAAAATTTAGACCTAAATGTGTACAACATGACTTTTTTGCTCCTGTCAATAATAGAGAATAATCATGGAATTATGAATATAATCTCCACTTATAAACACTGTAACATATAACACATCCAAACATCACTCATAAGTACAGTACTGTGCATCAGGATCGTCATTAACCCTAACCCCTGGTAAACTGAGGCCATGTGCCCCAAGGTCAGGAAAATTCTGATTATTTTAATAATCATATTAATATTTTTTTTATAGTTAATAACTGCCACGAAGAAAGAGCTGGCATATTAAATAGAGAAACATATACAATGTGTACAGAATATAAATGTTCTTGACAAAATCAATTTGCACTTTTCATCACTTTCCTTTTAAAAAAAAGTAAAGGTGTGTAAGCCACATGACCTGATAAAGTAGTCATATATTTCATATATAATTAAGGCAAAACCACAGTACAAAGCCTCAAAATGTACTTATGTTTATTTATGTACAGCACTTTATTACTAAGCAGGAAGACTCTGTGTGTGTGTGTGTGTGTGTGTGTGTGTGTGTGTGTTTGTGTGTGTGTGTGTGTGTGTGTGTGTGTGTGTGTGTGTGTGTCAGGTATCAAAAGAAAGAGCTGGCATATTAAACAATAGAGAAACATATACAGTGTGTACAGAATAGAAATGTTCTTGCCAAAATCAATTTGTACTTTTCATCACTTGCATTTAAAAAAAAAGTAAAGGTGTGTAAGCCACATGACCTGATAAAGTAGTCATATATTTCATATATAATTAAGGAAAAACCAAAGTACAAAGCCCGAAAATGTACTTCTGTTTATTTATGTACAGCACTGTATTACTAAGCAGGAAGACTCTCTCTGTGTGTGTGTGTGTGTGTGTGTGTGTGAGGTGTCAGATGTCAGGTGTCGACTCCACCCCCTCCTGCAGCAAGCTGCCCAGAGCAGGGGGAGAAATGTTCTACTCCTGTTGTAAAAATGACACAGTAGCCTTGAATTTTGGCCATTTGGACTGAAAATACCCACATTTTGTAGATATATGTGTTGCGAATCCAATGGTGTACATTTAAAAGTTGTGAGATTTACGGTTTAGACAGTAGTCCCTTAATTGATCGATGTGTGCCTGCTCAGAAAATGGCTCTCCCATTGAAACCCATTATAATGTGGAAATCGCTCACCGCGCTTGGAGGCCAATATTACGAAAACCGGACCTCCTATGACAAAGTTTTTGATATCTTTGGGTCAGGAGACTCTACTGAGCGATATATTACAATCTGAAGCCATAAGCATGAGCGGTCTCAGAGAAGATAGCAGTTGATTCCCACTGAAATTTTGGAAAATTTTGGAGGAATGTGGAAAAAATTTGAAATTTTTTTTGCATTTTTTGGACTTCCTGTTGGATTTAGGTATGGGGTGTCAGCGTATGATTTTTAGCTCTTGCGAAGACGAACAATCTCGTCTTGTTTGCATCTGTCTGCGACATTCCTACGGGCCGTAGCGTCCGAAAATAAAATCTCTCCCATTGACAACCATTGTAAAAGTCACCAACTTTGGAGGCTGATATTTTGAAAACCGGACCTCCTTTGACAAAGTTTTTGATAACTTTGGTTCATCAAAGTGTATAGAACGATATATTAAAATCTGAAGCCATGACCATGAGCGGTCTCGGAGGAGATATCGCCTAAAGGTCGTCTGCCATTTTGTTCAAAAAATGTGACATTTTTGGATTTTCTGGAATTCCTGTTGGATTTAGGTCCGGGGTGTCAGTGTATGATTTGTAGATCCTGAGCAGACGAACAATTAGGCGTTGGTCCCGTGTCTCTACGCCATTCCTGTGGGCCGCAGCGGCCAGAGAACTGCCAAAAACCAACTAGGTGGCGCTACAGAGCTAATTTGGGGTGGAGGGGTATAATTTTTACATATTATCGAATTTTTCGCTGGACCGGTCGTCCCTGCCAAATTTGGTGAGTTTTAGAGCATTTTTAGGGGGCGAAATTCGGGGGGAAAGTCGCGTATATAGAAAGAAAGAAAGAAAGAAAGAAAGAAAGTAACTGCACAGTAACAATAGGGTCTTCGCCCTTTGGGCTCAGGCCCTAATTAAAGCTGCAAGCAGCGTTGGACGGGCCTGAGCCCCCCCCGCGCACGCCGGGACCCGGCGCCACGCCGTCCCTCGCACTCGCCGCCCGCGAGCCCGGTGCGAGGGACGTTAGTCTACAGCGAGGTCGTAGCAAACTCCCTGTCATGGCTAAACATGACATGTCAACGGTGTGAGAATGACACATTTCTGCTGAAGGAGAAGTGTGTGTGGAAAGCTTGTGATGAGTTTGTGTGAAAAATAAATCAATTTTCTATTTTTCTAAAAGTGAAGATCTGATAAAGTAAGATTTAAATGTGTAAAACATGACTTTTTTGCTCCTGCCAATAGTACAGAATAATCATGGAATTATGAATATAATCTCCACTTATAAACACTGTAACATATAACACATCCAAACATCACTCATAAGTACAGTACTGTGCATCAGCATCGTCCCTAACCCTATCCCCTGGTATACTGAAGCCATGTGCCCCTGGTATACCGAGGTCATGTGCCCCTGGTATACCGAGGCCATGTGCCCCTGGTATACTGGGGCCATGTATCCCTGATATACTGAAGCCATGTGCCCCTGGTATACTGAAGCCATGTTTCCCTGGTATACTGAATATTATTATAATATATAGTCATAATTACTATAATATTATTAACAACATTAAGTCAGGTAAATTCAGATTATTTGAATAATCACATTAATAATTGCTTTATAGTTAATAACTGCATCGAAGAAAGAGCTTGCATATTAAACAATAGGGAAACATATACAATGTGTACAGAATATAAATGTTCTTGCCAAAATCAATTTGTACTTTTCATCACGTGCATTAACAAAAAAAGTAAAGGTGTGTAAGCTACATGACCTGATAAAATAGTCATATATTTCATATATAATTATGGAAAAACCACAGTACAAAGCCTCAAAATGTAGTTATGTTCATTTATGTACAGCACTTTATTACTAAGCAGGAAGACTCTGTGTGTGTGTGTCTGTGTGTGTGTGTGTGTGTGTGTGTGTGTGTGTGTGTGTGTGAGGTGTCAGATGTCAGGTGTCGACTCCACCCCCTCCTGCAGCAAGCTGCGCAGAGCAGGGGGAGAAATGTTCTACTCTTGTTTTAAAAATGACACAGTAGCCTTGAATTTTGGCCATTTGGACTGAAAATACCCACATTTTGTAGATATATGTGTTGCGAATCCAATGGTGTACATTTAAAAGTTGTGAGATTTACGGTTTAGACAATAGTCCCTTAATTGATCGATGTGTGCCTGCTCAGAAAATGGGTCTCCCATTGAAACCCATTATAATCTGGAAATCGCTCACCGCGCTTGGAGGCCAATATTAGGAAAACCGGACCTCCTATGACAAAGTTTTTGATATCTTTGGTTCAGGAGACTCTACTGAGCGATATATTACAATCTGAAGGCATAAGTATGAGCGGTCTCAGAGAAGATAGCAGTTGAATTTTGGAAAAATATGGAAAAATGTGCAATTGTTTTTGCATTTTTTGGACTTCCTGTTGGATTTAGGTCTGGGGTGTCAGTGTATGATTTGTAGGTCTTGAAGAGAGGAACAATATGATTTTTGGGTGCATTTCTCTGCGACATTCCTGTGGGCCGCAGTGGACAAAAATCACCCCAAAACACACCAAAAGTGACATTTTTGGACTCGTGTGTACTTCCTGTTGGATTTAGGTCTGGGGTGTCAATGTATGATTTGTAGGTCTTGAGCAGATGAGCAATTAGGCGTTGGTCCCATGTCTCCATGACATTCCTGTGGACCGCAGTGGACAAAACACACCCCAAAGCACCCCAACTTTGGAGTCCGATATTTTGAAAACCGGACCTCCTTTGACAAAGTTTTTGATATCTTTGGTTCATCAAAGTGTAGAGAGCGATATATTAAAATCTCAAGCCATGGCGATGAGCGGTGTCGGAGGAGATAGCGCTAGATGATGCGCAAAATTTGCGCAAAATTTGCGACATTTTTGGAATTATCATAATTCCTGTTGGATTTAGGTCTGGGGTGTCAGCGTATGATTTTTAGGCCTTGAGCAGACGAACAAGTAGGCGTCGGTCCCGTGTCTCTATGACATTCCTGAAGGCAGATACGGAAACTAGGTGGCGCTAGAGAGCCAATTTGGGGTGGAGGGGCATAATTTTTACATAATATCAAATTTTTCGCCGGACCCGTCGTCCCTGCCAAATTTGGTGAGTTTTCGCGCATTTTTAGGGGGTGAAATTCAGGGGGAAAGTCGCGTAAGTAGAAACAAAGAAAGTAACGGACCAGGATCAATAGGGTCTTCGCCCTGTCCCAGGGCTCAGGCCCTAATTAAAGCTGCAAGCAGCGTTGGACGGGCCTGAGCCCCCCCCGCGCACGCCGGGACCCGGCGCCACGCCGTCCCTCGCACTCGCCGGGACCCGGCGCCACGCCCTCCCTTGCACTCGCAGCCCGCGTCCGAGGGTGACCATGCACTCGCAGCCTGCCAACCCGGTGTGAGGGGTGTGCCTCTGCAGCACCTTTAAAGTTCGCTGCAGACAGGAGCGTGTACAGTGAAGTCGTAGCAAGATCCCTGTCATGGCTAAACATGACATGTCAACAGTGTGAGAATGACACATTTCTGCTGAAGGAGAAGTGTGTGTGGAAAGCTTCTGATAAGTTTGTGTGAAAAATAAATCAATTTTCTACTTTAATCAGGTGCATTTTTTTTTAAAGTATAGACTTTTAAGCCTCATGATCTGATAAAAGTTGGATTTAAATGTGTACAACATGACTTTTTAGCTCCTCTCAATATTACAGAATATTCATGTAATAAATCAATGTTCTACTTTTCATCAAGTGCATTTTTATAAAAGTAAAGTCTTGTAAGCCTCATGATCTGATAAAATTTAGACCTAAATGTGTACAACATGACTTTTTTGCTCCTGTCAATAATAGAGAATAATCATGGAATTATGAATATAATCTCCACTTATAAACACTGTAACATATAACACATCCAAACATCACTCATAAGTACAGTACTGTGCATCAGGATCGTCATTAACCCTAACCCCTGGTAAACTGAGGCCATGTGCCCCAAGGTCAGGAAAATTCTGATTATTTTAATAATCATATTAATATTTTTTTTATAGTTAATAACTGCCACGAAGAAAGAGCTGGCATATTAAATAGAGAAACATATACAATGTGTACAGAATATAAATGTTCTTGACAAAATCAATTTGCACTTTTCATCACTTTCCTTTTAAAAAAAAGTAAAGGTGTGTAAGCCACATGACCTGATAAAGTAGTCATATATTTCATATATAATTAAGGCAAAACCACAGTACAAAGCCTCAAAATGTACTTATGTTTATTTATGTACAGCACTTTATTACTAAGCAGGAAGACTCTGTGTGTGTGTGTGTGTGTGTGTGTGTGTGTGTGTGTTTGTGTGTGTGTGTGTGTGTGTGTGTGTGTGTGTGTGTGTGTGTGTGTGTGTCAGGTATCAAAAGAAAGAGCTGGCATATTAAACAATAGAGAAACATATACAGTGTGTACAGAATAGAAATGTTCTTGCCAAAATCAATTTGTACTTTTCATCACTTGCATTTAAAAAAAAAGTAAAGGTGTGTAAGCCACATGACCTGATAAAGTAGTCATATATTTCATATATAATTAAGGAAAAACCAAAGTACAAAGCCTGAAAATGTACTTATGTTTATTTGACTCTGTGTGTGTGTGTGTGTGTGTGTGTGTGTGTGTGTGTGTGAGGTGTCAGATGTCAGGTGTCGACTCCACCCCCTCCTGCAGCAAGCTGCTCAGAGCAGGGGGAGAAATGTTCTACTCCTGTTTTAGAAATGACACAGTAGCCTTGAATTTTGGCCATTTGGACTGAAAATACCCACATTTTGTAGATATATGTGTTGCGAATCCAATGGTGTACATTTAAAAGTTGTGAGATTTACGGTTTAGACAATAGTCCCTTAATTGATCGATGTGTGCCTGCTCAGAAAATGGGTCTCCCATTGAAACCCATTATAATCTGGAAATCGCTCACCGCGCTTGGAGGCCAATATTACGAAAACCGGACCTCCTATGACAAAGTTTTTGATATCTTTGGGTGAAGAGACTCTACTGAGCGATATATTACAATCTGAAGCCATAAGCATGAGCGGTTTCAGAGAAGATAGCAGTTGATTGCCACTGAAATTTGGGGAAATTTTGGAGGAATGTGGGAAAAATTTGAAATTGTTTTTTGCATTTTTTGGACTTCCTGTTGGATTTAGGTATGGGGTGTCAGCGTATGATTTTTAGGTCTTGCGAAGACGAACAATCTCGTCTTGGTTGCATCTGTCTGCGACATTCCTACGGGCCGTAGCGTCCGAAAATGAAATCTCTCCCATTGACAACCATTATAAAAGTCACCAACTTTGGAGGCTGATATTTTGAAAACCGGACCTCCTTTGACAAAGTTTTTGATAACTTTGGTTCATCAAAGTGTATAGAACGATATATTAAAATCTGAAGCCATGACCATGAGCGGTCTCGGAGGAGATATCGCCTAAAGGTCGTCTGCCATTTTGTTCAAAAAATGTGACATTTTTGGATTTTCTGGAATTCCTGTTGGATTTAGGTCCGGGGTGTCAGTGTATGATTTGTAGATCTTGAGCAGACGAACAATTAGGCGTTGGTCCCGTGTCTCTACGCCATTCCTGTGGGCCGCAGCGGCCAGAGAACTGCCAAAAACCAACTAGGTGGCGCTACAGAGCTAATTTGGGGTGGAGGGGTATAATTTTTACATAATATCGAATTTTTCGCCGGGCCCGTCGTCCCTGCCAAATTTGGTGAGTTTTAGAGCATTTTTAGGGGGCGAAATTCGGGGGGAAAGTCGCGTATATAGAAAGAAAGAAAGAAAGAAAGAAAGAAAGTAACTGCACAGTAACAATAGGGTCTTCGCCCTTTGGGCTCAGGCCCTAATTAAAGCTGCAAGCAGCGTTGGACGGGCCTGAGCCCCCCCCGCGCACGCCGGGACCCGGCGCCACGCCGTCCCTCGCACTCGCCGCCCGCGAGCCCGGTGCAAGGGGCGTGAGTCTGCAGCCAAGTAGAGTTTGGTGCAGACAGGAGCGTGAGGGGCGTGACTCTGCAGCACCTTTAAAGTTCGCTGCAGACAGGAGCGTGTACAGTGAAGTCGTAGCAAGATTCCTGTCATGGCTAAACATGACATGTCAACGCTGTGAGAATGACACATTTCTGTTGAAGGAGGAGTGTGTGTGGAAAGCTTCTGATAAGTTTGTGTGAAAAAGAAATCAATTTTCTACTTTCAGCAGGTGCAGATTTTTTTTTTTAAGTATAGACTTTTAAGCCTCATGATCTGATAAAAGTTGGATTTAAATGTGTACAACATGACTTTTTTGCTCCTCTCAATATTACAGAATATTCATGTAATAAATGAATTTTCTACTTTTCATCAAGTGCATTTTTATAAAAGTAAAGTCTTGTAAGCCTCATGACCTGATTAAAGTTAGATGTAAATGTGTACAATCAAGTGTGCAGAGGCAATATGAGAAACTGCAGGGAGACACAAAACTACTCATTTAATTGAATGGAGACTGTGAGTGAAGTCCCATTGCATGTGTGTGTGCTCTGTGTGTCTGTGTGTGTGTGTGTGTGTGGGAGCTGCTGACTCCGCCCCCTCCTGCACATGCTGGCTGCAGCAGAGGGGACAGAAGACAATAGGACTTTCATGGAACTTCAAACTGAGGACTTCCTGTTGGATTTAGGTCTGGGGTGTCAGTGTATGATTTTTAGCTCTTGAAGAGAGGAACAAGATGATGTTGGTTGCATTTGTCTGCGACATTCCTACGGGCCGTAGCGTCCAAAATAAAAACCTAAGTGAGATTCTCCCATTGACAACCATTATAAAAGTCACCAACTTTGGAGGCTGATATTTTAAAAACCGGACCTCCTATGACAAAGTTGTTCATAACTTTTGTTCAGACAATGTCAGAGAGCAATATACTGCAATCTGAAGCCATGTCGATGTGCGGTCTCGGAGGAGATGATGTTTAAGCGAAAAGTGACATTTTTGGACTCGTGTGTACTTCCTGTTTGATTTAGGTCTGGGGTGTCAATGTATGATTTGTAGGTCTTGAGAAGATGAGCAATTAGGCGTTGGTCCCATGTGTCTATGACATTCCTCTGGGCCGCAGTGGACAAAAATCACCCCAAAACACAGCAAAAGTGACATTTTTGGACTCGTGTGTACTTCCTGTTGGATTTAGGTCTGGGGTGTCAATGTATGATTTGTAGGTTTTGAGCAGATGAGCAATTAGGCGTTTGTCCCATGTCTCTATGACATTCCTGTGGACCGCAGTGGACAACACACACCCCAAAGCACCCCAACTTTGGAGTCCGATATTTTGAAAACCGGACCTCCTTTGACAAAGTTTTTGATAACTTTGGTTCATCAAAGTGTAGAGAGCGATGTATTAAAATCTCAAGCCATGGCGATGAGCGGTCTCGGAGGAGATAGCGCTAGATGATGGGCAAAATTTGGCAAAATTTGCGACATTTTTGGAATTATCATAATTCCTGTTGGATTTAGGTCTGGGGTGTCAGTGTATGATTTTTAGGCCTTGAAAAGACGAACAAGTAGGCGTCGGTCCCGTGTCTCTATGACATTCCTGAAGGCAGATACGGAAACTAGGTGGCGCTAGAGAGCCAATTTGGGGTGGAGGGGCATAATTTTTACATAATATCGAATTTTTCGCCGGGCCCGTCGTCCCTGCCAAATTTGGTGAGTTTTAGAGCAGTTTTAGGGGGGCAAATTCACGTTGAAAGGCGCGTAAGGAGAAAGAAAGAAAGAAAGAAAGTAACGTACCAGTAACAATAGGGTCTTCGCCCTTTGGGCTCAGGCCCTAATTAAAGCTGCAAGCAGCGTTGGACGGGCCTGAGCCCCCCCCGCGCACGCCGAGACCCGGCGCCACGCCGTCCCTCGCACTCGCCGGGACCCGGCGCCACGCCCTCCCTTGCACTCGCAGCCCGCGTCCGAGGGTGACCATGCACTCGCAGCCTGCCAACCCGGTGTGAGGGGTGTGCCTCTGCAGCACCTTTAAAGTTCGCTGCAGACAGGAGCGTGTACAGTGAAGTCGTAGCAAGATCCCTGTCATGGCTAAACATGACATGTCAACAGTGTGAGAATGACACATTTCTGCTGAAGGAGAAGTGTGTGTGGAAAGCTTCTGATAAGTTTGTGTGAAAAATAAATCAATTTTCTACTTTAATCAGGTGCATTTTTTTTTAAAGTATAGACTTTTAAGCCTCATGATCTGATAAAAGTTGGATTTAAATGTGTACAACATGACTTTTTAGCTCCTCTCAATATTACAGAATATTCATGTAATAAATCAATGTTCTACTTTTCATCAAGTGCATTTTTATAAAAGTAAAGTCTTGTAAGCCTCATGATCTGATAAAATTTAGACCTAAATGTGTACAACATGACTTTTTTGCTCCTGTCAATAATAGAGAATAATCATGGAATTATGAATATAATCTCCACTTATAAACACTGTAACATATGACACATCCAAACATCACTCATAAGTACAGTACTGTGCATCAGGATCGTCATTAACCCTAACCCCTGGTAAACTGAGGCCATGTGCCCCAAGGTCAGGAAAATTCTGATTATTTTAATAATCATATTAATATTTTTTTTATAGTTAATAACTGCCACGAAGAAAGAGCTGGCATATTAAATAGAGAAACATATACAATGTGTACAGAATATAAAGGTTCTTGACAAAATCAATTTGCACTTTTCATCACTTTCCTTTTAAAAAAAAGTAAAGGTGTGTAAGCCACATGACCTGATAAAGTAGTCATATATTTCATATATAATTAAGGCAAAACCACAGTACAAAGCCTCAAAATGTACTTATGTTTATTTATGTACAGCACTTTATTACTAAGCAGGAAGACTCTGTGTGTGTGTGTGTGTGTGTGTGTGTGTGTGTGTTTGTGTGTGTGTGTGTGTGTGTGTGTGTGTGTGTGTGTGTGTGTGTGTGTCAGGTATCAAAAGAAAGAGCTGGCATATTAAACAATAGAGAAACATATACAGTGTGTACAGAATAGAAATGTTCTTGCCAAAATCAATTTGTACTTTTCATCACTTGCATTTAAAAAAAAAGTAAAGGTGTGTAAGCCACATGACCTGATAAAGTAGTCATATATTTCATATATAATTAAGGAAAAACCAAAGTACAAAGCCTGAAAATGTACTTATGTTTATTTGACTCTGTGTGTGTGTGTGTGTGTGTGTGTGTGTGTGTGTGTGTGTGAGGTGTCAGATGTCAGGTGTCGACTCCACCCCCTCCTGCAGCAAGCTGCCCAGAGCAGGGGGAGAAATGTTCTACTCCTGTTTTAGAAATGACACAGTAGCCTTGAATTTTGGCCATTTGGACTGAAAATACCCACATTTTGTAGATATATGTGTTGCGAATCCAATGGTGTACATTTAAAAGTTGTGAGATTTACGGTTTAGACAATAGTCCCTTAATTGATCGATGTGTGCCTGCTCAGAAAATGGGTCTCCCATTGAAACCCATTATAATCTGGAAATCGCTCACCGCGCTTGGAGGCCAATATTACGAAAACCGGACCTCCTATGACAAAGATTTTGATATCTTTGGGTGAAGAGACTCTACTGAGCGATATATTACAATCTGAAGCCATAAGCATGAGCGGTCTCAGAGAAGATAGCAGTTGATTGCCACTGAAATTTTGGAAAATTGAGGAGGAATGTGGGAAAAATTTGAAATTGTTTTTGCATTTTTTGGACTTCCTGTTGGATTTAGGTATGGGGTGTCAGCGTATGATTTTTAGGTCTTGCGAAGACGAACAATCTCGTCTTGGTTGCATCTGTCTGCGACATTCCTACGGGCCGTAGCGTCCGAAAATGAAATCTCTCCCATTGACAACCATTATAAAAGTCACCAACTTTGGAGGCTGATATTTTGAAAACCGGACCTCCTTTGACAAAGTTTTTGATAACTTTGGTTCATCAAAGTGTATAGAACGATATATTAAAATCTGAAGCCATGACCATGAGCGGTCTCGGAGGAGATATCGCCTAAAGGTCGTCTGCCATTTTGTTCAAAAAATGTGACATTTTTGGATTTTCTGGAATTCCTGTTGGATTTAGGTCCGGGGTGTCAGTGTATGATTTGTAGATCCTGAGCAGACGAACAATTAGGCGTTGGTCCCGTGTCTCTACGCCATTCCTGTGGGCCGCAGCGGCCAGAGAACTGCCAAAAACCAACTAGGTGGCGCTACAGAGCTAATTTGGGGTGGAGGGGTATAATTTTTACATATTATCGAATTTTTCGCTGGACCGGTCGTCCCTGCCAAATTTGGTGAGTTTTAGAGCATTTTTAGGGGGCGAAATTCGGGGGGAAAGTCGCGTATATAGAAAGAAAGAAAGAAAGAAAGTAACTGCACAGTAACAATAGGGTCTTCGCCCTTTGGGCTCAGGCCCTAATTAAAGCTGCAAGCAGCGTTGGACGGGCCTGAGCCCCCCCCGCGCACGCCGAGACCCGGCGCCACGCCGTCCCTCGCACTCGCCGGGACCCGGCCCCACGCCCTCCCTTGCACTCGCAGCCCGCGTCCGAGGGTGACCATGCACTCACAGCCTGCCAACCCGGTGCGAGGGCTGTGCCTCTGCAGCACCTTTAAAGTTCGCTGCAGACAGGAGCGTGTACAGTGAAGTCGTAGCAAGATTCCTGTCATGGCTAAACATGACATGTCAACGCTGTGAGAATGACACATTTCTGCTGAAGGAGGAGTGTGTGTGGAAAGCTTCTGATAAGTTTGTGTGAAAAAGAAAGCAATTTTCTATTTTTCTAAAAGTAAAGACTTGTAAGTCTCATGACCTGATAAAAGTAAGATTTAAATGTGTAAAACATGACTTTTTTGCTCCTGTCAATATTAGAGAATAATCATGGAATTATGAATATAATCTCCACTTATAAACACTGTAACATATAACACATCCAAACATCACTCATAAGTACAGTACTGTGCATCAGCATCGTCCCTAACCCTGGTATACTGAGGCCATGTGCCCCTGGTATACCGAGGCCATGTGCCCCTGGTATACCGAGGCCATGTGCCCCTGTTATACTGAGGCCATGTATTCCTGATATACTGAAGCCATGTGCCCCTGGTATACTGAAGCCATGTTTCCCTGGTATACTGAATATTATTATAATATATAGTTATAATTACTATAATATTATTAACAACATTAAGTCAGGTAAATTCTGATAATTTGAATAATCACATTAATAATTGCTTTATTAAAAAAAAAAGTAAAGGTGTGTAAGCCACATGACCTGATAAAATAGTCATATATTTCATATATAATTATGGAGAAACCACAGTACAAAGCCTCAAAATGTAGTTATGTTCATTTATGTACAGCACTGTATTACTAAGCAGGAAGACTGTGTGTGTGTGTGTGTGTGTGTGTGTGTGTGTCAGGTATCAAAAGAAAGAGCTGGCATATTAAACAATAGAGAAACATATACAATGTGTACAGAATTAAATGTCCTTGCCAAAATCAATTTGTACTTGTCATCACTTTCCTTTTAAAAAAAAGTAAAGGTGTGTAAGCCACATGACCTGATGAAGTAGTCATATATTTCATATATAATTGTGGAAAAACCACAGTACAAAGCCTCAAAATGTACTTATGTTCATTTATGTACAGCACTGTATTACTAAGCAGGAAGACTCTGTGTGTGTGTGTGTGTGTGTGTGTGTGTGTGTGAGGTGTCAGATGTCAGGTGTCGACTCCACCCCCTCCTGCAGCAAGCTGCTCAGAGCAGGGAGAGAAATGTTCTACTCCTGTTTTAGAAATGACACAGTAGCCTTGAATTTTGGCCATTTGGACTGAAAATACCCACATTTTGTAGATATATGTGTTGCGAATCCAATGGTGTACATTTAAAAGTTGTGAGATTTACGGTTTAGACAATAGTCCCTTAATTGATCCATGTGTGCCTGCTGAGAAAATGGGTCTCCCATTGAAACCCATTATAATCTGGAAATCGCTCACCGCGCTTGGAGGCCAATATTAGGAAAACCGGACCTCCTATGACAAAGTTTTTGATATCTTTGGGTCAGGAGACTCTACTGAGCGATATATTACAATCTGAAGCCATAAGCATGAGCGGTCTCAGAGAAGATAGCAGTTGATTGCCACTGAAATTTGGGGAAATTTTGGAGGAATGTGGGAAAAATTTGAAATTGTTTTTGCATTTTTTGGACTTCCTGTTGGATTTAGGTATGGGGTGTCAGCGTATGATTTTTAGCTCTTGCGAAGACGAACAATCTCGTCTTGGTTGCATCTGTCTGCGACATTCCTACGGGCCGTAGCGTCCGAAAATAAAATCTCTCCCATTGACAACCATTATAAAAGTCACCAACTTTGGAGGCTGATATTTTGAAAACCGGACCTCCTTTGACAAAGTTTTTGATAACTTTGGTTCATCAAAGTGTATAGAACGATATATTAAAATCTGAAGCCATGACCATGAGCGGTCTCGGAGGAGATATCGCCTAAAGGTCGTCTGCCATTTTGTTCAAAAAATGTGACATTTTTGGATTTTCTGGAATTGCTGTTGGATTTAGGTCCGGGGTGTCAGTGTATGATTTGTAGATCTTGAGCAGACGAACAATTAGGCGTTGGTCCCGTGTCTGTACGCCATTCCTGTGGGCCGCAGCGGCCAAAAAACCCCCCAAAACCAACTAGGTGGCGCTATAGAGCCAATTTGGGGTGGGGGGGCATAATTTTTACATAATATCGAATTTTTCGCCGGGCCCGTCGTCCCTGCCAAATTTGGTGAGTTTTAGAGCAGTTTTAGGGGGGCAAATTCACGTTGAAAGGCGCGTAAGGAGAAAGAAAGAAAGAAAGAAAGAAAGTAACGTACCAGGAACAATAGGGTCTTCGCCCTTTGGGCTCAGGCCCTAATTAGGGCCTGAGCCCAAAGGGCGAAGACCCTATTGTTACTGGTACGTTACTTTCTTTCTTTCTTTCTTTCTTTCTTTCTTTCTCCTTACGCGCCTTTCAACGTGAATTTGCCCCCCTAAAACTGCTCTAAAACTCACCAAATTTGGCAGGGACGACGGGCCCGGCGAAAAATTCGATATTATGTAAAAATTATGCCCCCCCACCCCAAATTGGCTCTATAGCGCCACCTAGTTGGTTTTGGGGGGTTTTTTGGCCGCTGCGGCCCACAGGAATGGCGTACAGACACGGGACCAACGCCTAATTGTTCGTCTGCTCAAGATCTACAAATCATACACTGACACCCCGGACCTAAATCCAACAGCAATTCCAGAAAATCCAAAAATGTCACATTTTTTGAACAAAATGGCAGACGACCTTTAGACGACATCTCCTCCGAGACCGCTCATGGTCATGGCTTCAGATTTTAATATATCTTTCTATACACTTTGATGAACCAAAGTTATCAAAAACTTTGTCAAAGGAGGTCCGGTTTTCAAAATATCAGCCTCCAAAGTTGGTGACTTTTATAATGGTTGTCAATGGGAGAGATTTTATTTTCGGACGCTACGGCCCGTAGGAATGTCGCAGACAGATGCAACCAAGACGAGATTGTTCGTCTTCGCAAGAGCTAAAAATCATACGCTGACACCCCATACCTAAATCCAACAGGAAGTCCAAAAAATGCAAAAACAATTTCAAATTTTTCCCACATTCCTCCAAAATTTCCCCAAATTTCAGTGGCAATCAACTGCTATCTTCTCTGAGACCGCTCATGCTTATGGCTTCAGATTGTAATATATCGCTCAGTAGAGTCCCCTGACCCAAAGATATCAAAAACTTTGTCATAGGAGGTCCGGTTTTCCTAATATTGGCCTCCAAGCGCGGTGAGCGATTTCCAGATTATAATGGGTTTCAATGGGAGACCCATTTTCTCAGCAGGCACACATGGATCAATTAAGGGACTATTGTCTAAACCGTAAATCTCACAACTTTTAAATGTACACCATTGGATTCGCAACACATATATCTACAAAATGTGGGTATTTTCAGTCCAAATGGCCAAAATTCAAGGCCACTGTGTCATTTTCAAAACAGGAGTAGAACATTTCTCTCCCTGCTCTGGGCAGCTTGCTGCAGGAGGGGGTGGGGTCGACACCTGACATCTGACACCTCACACACACACACACACACACACACACAGAGTCTTCCTGCTTAGTAATACAGTGCTGTACATAAATGAACATAAGTACATTTTGAGGCTTTGTACTGTGGTTTTTCCATAATTATATATGAAATATATGACTACTTCATCAGGTCATGTGGCTTACACACCTTTACTTTTTTTTAAAAGGAAAGTGATGACAAGTACAAATTGATTTTGGCAAGGACATTTAATTCTGTACACATTGTATATGTTTCTCTATTGTTTAATATGCCAGCTCTTTCTTTTGATACCTGACACACACACACACACACACACACACACACACAGTCTTCCTGCTTAGTAATACAGTGCTGTACATAAATGAACATAACTACATTTTGAGGCTTTGTACTGTGGTTTCTCCATAATTATATATGAAATATATGACTATTTTATCAGGTCATGTGGCTTACACACCTTTACTTTTTTTTTTAATAAAGCAATTATTAATGTGATTATTCAAATTATCAGAATTTACCTGACTTAATGTTGTTAATAATATTATAGTAATTATAACTATATATTATAATAATATTCAGTATACCAGGGAAACATGGCTTCAGTATACCAGGGGCACATGGCTTCAGTATATCAGGAATACATGGCCTCAGTATAACAGGGGCACATGGCCTCGGTATACCAGGGGCACATGGCCTCGGTATACCAGGGGCACATGGCCTCAGTATACCAGGGTTAGGGACGATGCTGATGCACAGTACTGTACTTATGAGTGATGTTTGGATGTGTTATATGTTACAGTGTTTATAAGTGGAGATTATATTCATAATTCCATGATTATTCTCTAATATTGACAGGAGCAAAAAAGTCATGTTTTACACATTTAAATCTTACTTTTATCAGGTCATGAGACTTACAAGTCTTTACTTTTAGAAAAATAGAAAATTGCTTTCTTTTTCACACAAACTTATCAGAAGCTTTCCACACACACTCCTCCTTCAGCAGAAATGTGTCATTCTCACAGCGTTGACATGTCATGTTTAGCCATGACAGGAATCTTGCTACGACTTCACTGTACACGCTCCTGTCTGCAGCGAACTTTAAAGGTGCTGCAGAGGCACACCCCTCGCACCGGGTTGGCAGGCTGCGAGTGCATGGTCACCCTCGGACGCGGGCTGCGAGTGCAAGGGAGGGCGTGGGGCCGGGTCCCGGCGAGTGCGAGGGACGGCGTGGCGCCGGGTCTCGGCGTGCGCGGGGGGGGCTCAGGCCCGTCCAACGCTGCTTGCAGCTTTAATTAGGGCCTGAGCCCAAAGGGCGAAGACCCTATTGTTACTGTGCAGTTACTTTCTTTCTTTCTTTCTTTCTTTCTTTCTATATACGCGACTTTCCCCCCGAATTTCGCCCCCTAAAAATGCTCTAAAACTCACCAAATTTGGCAGGGACGACCGGTCCAGCGAAAAATTCGATAATATGTAAAAATTATACCCCTCCACCCCAAATTAGCTCTGTAGCGCCACCTAGTTGGTTTTTGGCAGTTCTCTGGCCGCTGCGGCCCACAGGAATGGCGTAGAGACACGGGACCAACGCCTAATTGTTCGTCTGCTCAGGATCTACAAATCATACACTGACACCCCGGACCTAAATCCAACAGGAATTCCAGAAAATCCAAAAATGTCACATTTTTTGAACAAAATGGCAGACGACCTTTAGGCGATATCTCCTCCGAGACCGCTCATGGTCATGGCTTCAGATTTTAATATATCGTTCTATACACTTTGATGAACCAAAGTTATCAAAAACTTTGTCAAAGGAGGTCCGGTTTTCAAAATATCAGCCTCCAAAGTTGGTGACTTTTACAATGGTTGTCAATGGGAGAGATTTTATTTTCGGACGCTACGGCCCGTAGGAATGTCGCAGACAGATGCAAACAAGACGAGATTGTTCGTCTTCGCAAGAGCTAAAAATCATACGCTGACACCCCATACCTAAATCCAACAGGAAGTCCAAAAAATGCAAAAACAATTTCAAATTTTTTCCACATTCCTCCAAAATTTTCCAAAATTTCAGTGGGAATCAACTGCTATCTTCTCTGAGACCGCTCATGCTTATGGCTTCAGATTGTAATATATCGCTCAGTAGAGTCTCCTGACCCAAAGATATCAAAAACTTTGTCATAGGAGGTCCGGTTTTCGTAATATTGGCCTCCAAGCGCGGTGAGCGATTTCCACATTATAATGGGTTTCAATGGGAGAGCCATTTTCTGAGCAGGCACACATCGATCAATTAAGGGACTACTGTCTAAACCGTAAATCTCACAACTTTTAAATGTACACCATTGGATTCGCAACACATATATCTACAAAATGTGGGTATTTTCAGTCCAAATGGCCAAAATTCAAGGCTACTGTGTCATTTTTACAACAGGAGTAGAACATTTCTCCCCCTGCTCTGGGCAGCTTGCTGCAGGAGGGGGTGGAGTCGACACCTGACATCTGACACCTCACACACACACACACACACACACACACAGAGAGAGTCTTCCTGCTTAGTAATACAGTGCTGTACATAAATAAACAGAAGTACATTTTCAGGCTTTGTACTGTGGTTTTTCCATAATTATATATGAAATATATGACTACTTCATCAGGTCATGTGGCTTACACACCTTTACTTTTTTTTAAAAGGAAAGTGATGACAAGTACAAATTGATTTTGGCAAGGACATTTATATTCTGTACACATTGTATATGTTTCTCTATTGTTTAAAATGCCTGCTCTTTCTTTTGATACCTGACACACACACACACACACACACACACACACACACACACAGAGTCTTCCTGCTTAGTAATAAAGTGCTGTACATAAATGAACATAAGTACATTTTGAGGCTTTGTACTGTGGTTTTTCCATAATTATATATGACATATATGACTATTTTATCAGGTCATGTGGCTTACACACCTTTACTTTTTTTTCTAATGCACGTGATGAAAAGTACATATTGATTTTGGCAAGAACATTTATATTCTGTACACATTGTATATGTTTCTCTATTGTTTAATATGCAAGCTCTTTCTTCGATGCAGTTATTAACTATAAAGCAATTATTACTGTGATTTTTCAAATAATCAGACTTTACCTGACTTAATGTTGTTAATAATATTATAGTAATTATAACTATATATAATAATAATCAGTATACCAGGGAAACATGGCTTCAGTATATCAGGGATACATGGCCTCAGTATACCAGGGGCACATGGCCTCGGTATACCAGGGGCCATGGCCTCGGTATACCAGGGGCACATGGCCTCGGTATACCAGGGGCACATGGCCTCGGTATACCAGGGGCACATGGCTTCAGTATACCAGGGGTTATGGTCAGGGACGATGCTGATGCACAGTACGGTACTTATGAGTAATGTTTGGATGTGTTATATGTTACAGTGTTTATAAGTGGAGATTATATTCATAATTCCATGATTATTCTGTAATATTGACAGGAGCAAAAAAGTCATGTTTTACACATTTAAATCTTACTTTTATCAGGTCATGAGACTTACAAGTCTTTACTTTTAGAAAAATAGAAAATTGATTTATTTTTCACACACACTTATCAGAAGCTTTCCACACACACTTCTCCTTCAGCAGACGTGTCATTCTCACACTGTTCACATGTCATGTTTAGCCATAACAGGGAGCTTGCTACGACTTCACTGTACACGCTCCTGTCTGCAGCGAACTTTAAAGGTGCTGCAGAGGCACAGCCCTCGCACCGGGTTGGCAGGCTGCGAGTGCGTGGTCACCCTCGGACGCGGGCGGCGAGTGCGAGGGACGGCGTGGCGCCGGGTCCCGTCGAGTGCGAGGGACGGCGTGGCGCCGGGTCCCGGCGTGCGCGGGGGGGGCTCAGGCCCGTCCAACGCTGCTTGCAGCTTTAATTAGGGCCTGAGCCCAAAGGGCGAAGACCCTATTGTTACTGGTACGTTACTTTCTTTCTTTCTTTCTTTCTTTCTTTCTCCTTACGCGCCTTTCAACGTGAATTTGCCCCCCTAAAACTGCTCTAAAACTCACCAAATTTGGCAGGGACGACGGGCCCGGCGAAAAATTCGATATTATGTAAAAATTATGCCCCCCCACCCCAAATTGGCTCTATAGCGCCACCTAGTTGGTTTTGGGGGGTTTTTTGGCCGCTGCGGCCCACAGGAATGGCGTACAGACACGGGACCAACGCCTAATTGTTCGTCTGCTCAAGATCTACAAATCATACACTGACACCCCGGACCTAAATCCAACAGCAATTCCAGAAAATCCAAAAATGTCACATTTTTTGAACAAAATGGCAGACGACCTTTAGACGACATCTCCTCCGAGACCGCTCATGGTCATGGCTTCAGATTTTAATATATCTTTCTATACACTTTGATGAACCAAAGTTATCAAAAACTTTGTCAAAGGAGGTCCGGTTTTCAAAATATCAGCCTCCAAAGTTGGTGACTTTTATAATGGTTGTCAATGGGAGAGATTTTATTTTCGGACGCTACGGCCCGTAGGAATGTCGCAGACAGATGCAACCAAGACGAGATTGTTCGTCTTCGCAAGAGCTAAAAATCATACGCTGACACCCCATACCTAAATCCAACAGGAAGTCCAAAAAATGCAAAAACAATTTCAAATTTTTCCCACATTCCTCCAAAATTTCCCCAAATTTCAGTGGCAATCAACTGCTATCTTCTCTGAGACCGCTCATGCTTATGGCTTCAGATTGTAATATATCGCTCAGTAGAGTCTCCTGACCCAAAGATATCAAAAACTTTGTCATAGGAGGTCCGGTTTTCCTAATATTGGCCTCCAAGCGCGGTGAGCGATTTCCAGATTATAATGGGTTTCAATGGGAGACCCATTTTCTCAGCAGGCACACATGGATCAATTAAGGGACTATTGTCTAAACCGTAAATCTCACAACTTTTAAATGTACACCATTGGATTCGCAACACATATATCTACAAAATGTGGGTATTTTCAGTCCAAATGGCCAAAATTCAAGGCTACTGTGTCATTTCTAAAACAGGAGTAGAACATTTCTCTCCCTGCTCTGAGCAGCTTGCTGCAGGAGGGGGTGGAGTCGACACCTGACATCTGACACCTCACACACACACACACACACACACACACACACACACAGAGTCTTCCTGCTTAGTAATACAGTGCTGTACATAAATGAACATAAGTACATTTTGAGGCTTTGTACTGTGGTTTTTCCATAATTATATATGAAATATATGACTACTTCATCAGGTCATGTGGCTTACACACCTTTACTTTTTTTTAAAAGGAAAGTGATGACAAGTACAAATTGATTTTGGCAAGGACATTTAATTCTGTACACATTGTATATGTTTCTCTATTGTTTAATATGCCAGCTCTTTCTTTTGATACCTGACACACACACACACACACACACACACACACACAGTCTTCCTGCTTAGTAATACAGTGCTGTACATAAATGAACATAACTACATTTTGAGGCTTTGTACTGTGGTTTCTCCATAATTATATATGACATATATGACTATTTTATCAGGTCATGTGGCTTACACACCTTTACTTTTTTTTTTAATAAAGCAATTATTAATGTGATTATTCAAATTATCAGAATTTACCTGACTTAATGTTGTTAATAATATTATAGTAATTATAACTATATATTATAATAATATTCAGTATACCAGGGAAACATGGCTTCAGTATACCAGGGGCACATGGCTTCAGTATATCAGGAATACATGGCCTCAGTATAACAGGGGCACATGGCCTCGGTATACCAGGGGCACATGGCCTCGGTATACCAGGGGCACATGGCCTCAGTATACCAGGGTTAGGGACGATGCTGATGCACAGTACTGTACTTATGAGTGATGTTTGGATGTGTTATATGTTACAGTGTTTATAAGTGGAGATTATATTCATAATTCCATGATTATTCTCTAATATTGACAGGAGCAAAAAAGTCATGTTTTACACATTTAAATCTTACTTTTATCAGGTCATGAGACTTACAAGTCTTTACTTTTAGAAAAATAGAAAATTGCTTTCTTTTTCACACAAACTTATCAGAAGCTTTCCACACACACTCCTCCTTCAGCAGAAATGTGTCATTCTCACAGCGTTGACATGTCATGTTTAGCCATGACAGGAATCTTGCTACGACTTCACTGTACACGCTCCTGTCTGCAGCGAACTTTAAAGGTGCTGCAGAGGCACACCCCTCGCACCGGGTTGGCAGGCTGTGAGTGCATGGTCACCCTCGGACGCGGGCGGCGAGTGCGAGGGACGGCGTGGCGCCGGGTCCCGGCGTGCGCGGGGGGGGCTCAGGCCCGTCCAACGCTGCTTGCAGCTTTAATTAGGGCCTGAGCCCTGAAAGGGCGAAGACCCTATTGTTACTGGTCCGTTACTTTCTTTCTTTCTCCTTACGCGCCTTTCCCCCTGAATTTGCCCCCCTAAAAATGCTCTAAAACTCACCAAATTTGGCAGGGACGACCGGTCCGGCGAAAAATTCGATAATATGTAAAAATTATGCCCCTCCACCCCAAATTAGCTCTGTAGCGCCACCTAGTTGGTTTTTGGCAGTTCTCTGGCCGCTGCGGCCCACAGGAATGGCGTAGAGACACGGGACCAACGCCTAATTGTTCGTCTGCTCAGGATCTACAAATCATACACTGACACCCCGGACCTAAATCCAACAGGAATTCCAGAAAATCCAAAAATGTCACATTTTTTGAACAAAATGGCAGACGACCTTTAGGCGATATCTCCTCCGAGACCGCTCATGGTCATGGCTTCAGATTTTAATATATCGTTCTATACACTTTGATGAACCAAAGTTATCAAAAACTTTGTCAAAGGAGGTCCGGTTTTCAAAATATCAGCCTCCAAAGTTGGTGACTTTTATAATGGTTGTCAATGGGAGAGATTTCATTTTCGGACGCTACGGCCCGTAGGAATGTCGCAGACAGATGCAACCAAGACGAGATTGTTCGTCTTCGCAAGACCTAAAAATCATACGCTGACACCCCATACCTAAATCCAACAGGAAGTCCAAAAAATGCAAAAACAATTTCAAATTTTTCCCACATTCCTCCAAAATTTCCCCAAATTTCAGTGGCAATCAACTGCTATCTTCTCTGAGACCGCTCATGCTTATGGCTTCAGATTGTAATATATCGCTCAGTAGAGTCTCCTCACCCAAAGATATCAAAAACTTTGTCATAGGAGGTCCGGTTTTCGTAATATTGGCCTCCAAGCGCGGTGAGCGATTTCCAGATTATAATGGGTTTCAATGGGAGACCCATTTTCTGAGCAGGCACACATCGATCAATTAAGGGACTATTGTCTAAACCGTAAATCTCACAACTTTTAAATGTACACCATTGGATTCGCAACACATATATCTACAAAATGTGGGTATTTTCAGTCCAAATGGCCAAAATTCAAGGCCACTGTGTCATTTTCAAAACAGGAGTAGAACATTTCTCTCCCTGCTCTGGGCAGCTTGCTGCAGGAGGGGGTGGGGTCGACACCTGACATCTGACACCTCACACACACACACACACACACACACACACACACACAGAGTCTTCCTGCTTAGTAATAAAGTGCTGTACATAAATGAACATAACTACATTTTGAGGCTTTGTACTGTGGTTTTTCCATAATTATATATGAAATATATGACTATTTTATCAGGTCATGTGGCTTACACACCTTTACTTTTTTTTTAAAAGGAAAGTGATGAAAAGTACAAATTGATTTTGGCAAGAACATTTATATTCTGTACACATTGTAAATGTTTCTCTATTGTTTAATATGCAAGCTCTTTCTTCGATGCAGTTATTAACTATAAAGCAATTATTAATGTGATTATTCAAATAATCAGAATTTACCTGACTTAATGTTGTTAATAATATTATAGTAATTAATAACTATATATTATAATAATATTCAGTATACCAGGGCAACATGGCTTCAGTATACCAGGGGCACATGGCTTCAGTATATCAGGGATACATGGCCTCAGTATACCAGGGGCACATGGCCTCGGTATACCAGGGGCACATGGCCTCGGTATACCAGGGGCACATGGCCTCGGTATACCAGGGGTACATGGCTTCAGTATACCAGGGTTAGGGACGATGCTGATGCACAGTACTGTACTTATGAGTGATGTTTGGATGTGTTACATGTTACAGTGTTTATAAGTGGAGATTATATTCATCATTCCATGATTATTCTCTAATATTGACAGGAGCAAAAAGTCATGTTTTACACATTTAAATCTTACTTTTATCAGGTCATGAGACTTACACGTCTTCACTTTTAGAAAAATAGAAAATTGATTTATTTTTCACACAAACTTATCAGAAGCTTTCCACACACACTTCTCCTTCAGCAGAAATGTGTCATTCTCACACCGTTGACATGTCATGTTTAGCCATGACAGGTAGCTTGCCACGACTTTACTACATGCTCCTGTCTGCAGTGAACTCCACATGGCTGCAGAGTCACGCCCCTCGCACCGGGCTCGCGGGCGGCGAGTGCGAGGGAGGGCGTGGGGCCGGGTCCTGGCGAGTGCGAGGGACGGCGTGGCGCCGGGTCTCGGCGTGCGCGGGGGGGGCTCAGGCCCGTCCAACGCTGCTTGCAGCTTTAATTAGGGCCTGAGCCCAAAGGGCGAAGACCCTATTGTTACTGTGCAGTTACTTTCTTTCTTTCTTTCTTTCTTTCTATATACGCGACTTTCCCCCCGAATTTCGCCCCCTAAAAATGCTCTAAAACTCACCAAATTTGGCAGGGACGACCGGTCCAGCGAAAAATTCGATAATATGTAAAAATTATACCCCTCCACCCCAAATTAGCTCTGTAGCGCCACCTAGTTGGTTTTTGGCAGTTCTCTGGCCGCTGCGGCCCACAGGAATGGCGTAGAGACACGGGACCAACGCCTAATTGTTCGTCTGCTCAGGATCTACAAATCATACACTGACACCCCGGACCTAAATCCAACAGGAATTCCAGAAAATCCAAAAATGTCACATTTTTTGAACAAAATGGCAGACGACCTTTAGGCGATATCTCCTCCGAGACCGCTCATGGTCATGGCTTCAGATTTTAATATATCGTTCTATACACTTTGATGAACCAAAGTTATCAAAAACTTTGTCAAAGGAGGTCCGGTTTTCAAAATATCGGCCTCCAAAGTTGGTACGTTTTATAATGGTTGTCAATGGGAGAGAGTTTATTTCGGACGCTACGGCCCGTAGGAATGTCGCAGACAGATGCAACCAAAACGAGATTGTTCGTCTTCGCAAGACCTAAAAATCATACGCTGACACCCCATACCTAAATCCAACAGGAAGTCCAAAAAATGCAAAAACAATTTCAAATTTTTCCCACATTCCTCCAAAATTTCCCCAAATTTCAGTGGCAATCAACTGCTATCTTCTCTGAGACCGCTCATGCTTATGGCTTCAGATTGTAATATATCGCTCAGTAGAGTCTCCTCACCCAAAGATATCAAAAACTTTGTCATAGGAGGTCCGGTTTTCGTAATATTGGCCTCCAAGCGCGGTGAGCGATTTCCAGATTATAATGGGTTTCAATGGGAGACCCATTTTCTGAGCAGGCACACATCGATCAATTAAGGGACTATTGTCTAAACCGTAAATCTCACAACTTTTAAATGTACACCATTGGATTCGCAACACATATATCTACAAAATGTGGGTATTTTCAGTCCAAATGGCCAAAATTCAAGGCCACTGTGTCATTTTCAAAACAGGAGTAGAACATTTCTCTCCCTGCTCTGGGCAGCTTGCTGCAGGAGGGGGTGGGGTCGACACCTGACATCTGACACCTCACACACACACACACACACACACACACACACACAGAGTCTTCCTGCTTAGTAATAAAGTGCTGTACATAAATGAACATAACTACATTTTGAGGCTTTGTACTGTGGTTTTTCCATAATTATATATGAAATATATGACTATTTTATCAGGTCATGTGGCTTACACACCTTTACTTTTTTTGTTAATGCACGTGATGAAAAGTACAAATTGATTTTGGCAAGAACATTTATATTCTGTACACATTGTATATGTTTCCCTATTGTTTAATATGCAAGCTCTTTCTTCGATGCAGTTATTAACTATAAAGCAATTATTAATGTGATTATTCAAATAATCTGAATTTACCTGACTTAATGTTGTTAATAATATTATAGTAATTATGACTATATATTATAATAATATTCATTATACCAGGGAAACATGGCTTCAGTATACCAGGGGCACATGGCTTCAGTATATCAGGGATACATGGCCCCAGTATACCAGGGGCACATGGCCTCGGTATACCAGGGGCACATGACCTCGGTATACCAGGGGCACATGGCTTCAGTATACCAGGGGATAGGGTTAGGGACGATGCTGATGCACAGTACTGTACTTATGAGTGATGTTTGGATGTGTTATATGTTACAGTGTTTATAAGTGGAGATTATATTCATAATTCCATGATTATTCTGTACTATTGGCAGGAGCAAAAAAGTCATGTTTTACACATTTAAATCTTACTTTATCAGATCTTCACTTTTAGAAAAATAGAAAATTGCTTTACTTTTCACACAAACTTATCAGAAGCTTTCCACACACACTTCTCCTTCAGCAGAAATCTGTCATTCTCACAGCATTGACATGTCATGTTTAGCCATGACAGGGAGCTTGCCACGACTTTACTACATGCTCCTGTCTGCAGTGAACTCCACATGGCTGCAGAGTCACGCCCCTCGCACCGGGCTCGCGGGCGGCGAGTGCGAGGGACGGCGTGGCGCCGGGTCCCGGCGTGCGCGGGGGGGGCTCAGGCCCGTCCAACGCTGCTTGCAGCTTTAATTAGGGCCTGAGCCCTGGGACAGGGCGAAGACCCTATTGATCCTGGTCCGTTACTTTCTTTGTTTCTACTTACGCGACTTTCCCCCTGAATTTCACCCCCTAAAAATGCGCGAAAACTCACCAAATTTGGCAGGGACGACCGGTCCGGCGAAAAATTCGATATTATGTAAAAATTATGCCCCTCCACCCTAAATTCGCTCTCTAGCGCCACCTAGTTGGTTTTTGGGGTTTCTTTGGCCGCTGCGGCCCACAGGAATGGCGTAGAGACACGGGACCAACGCCTAATTGTTCGTCTGCTCAAGATCTACAAATCATACACTGACACCCCGGACCTAAATCCAACAGGAATTCCAGAAAATCCAAAAATGTCACATTTTTTGAACAAAATGGCAGACGACCTTTAGACGACATCTCCTCCGAGACCGCTCATGGTCATGGCTTCAGATTTTAATATATCGTTCTATACACTTTGATGAACCAAAGTTATCAAAAACTTTGTCAAAGGAGGTCCGGTTTTCAAAATATCAGCCTCCAAAGTTGGTGACTTTTATAATGGTTGTCAATGGGAGAGATTTTATTTCGGACGCTACGGCCCCTAGGAATGTCGCAGACAGATGCAACCAAGACGAGATTGTTCGTCTTCGCAAGAGCTAAAAATCATACGCTGACACCCCATACCTAAATCCAACAGGAAGTCCAAAAAATGCAAAAACAATTTCAAATTTTTCCCACATTCCTCCAAAATTTCCCCAAATTTCAGTGGGAATCAACTGCTATCTTCTCTGAGACCGCTCATGCTTATGGCTTCAGATTGTAATATATCGCTCAGTAGAGTCTCCTCACCCAAAGATATCAAAAACTTTGTCATAGGAGGTCCGGTTTTCGTAATATTGGCCTCCAAGCGCGGTGAGCGATTTCCAGATTATAATGGGTTTCAATGGGAGAGCCATTTTCTCAGCAGGCACACATCGATCAATTAAGGGACTATTGTCTAAACCGTAGATCTCACAACTTTTAAATGTACACCATTGGATTCGCAACACATATATCTACAAAATGTGGGTATTTTCAGTCCAAATGGCCAAAATTCAAGGCTGCTGTGTCATTTTTACAACAGGAGTAGAACATTTCTCCCCCTGCTCTGGGCAGCTTGCTGCAGGAGGGGGTGGAGTCGACACCTGACATCTGACACCTCACACACACACACACACACACACACACAGAGAGAGTCTTCCTGCTTAGTAATACAGTGCTGTACATAAATAAACAGAAGTACATTTTCAGGCTTTGTACTGTGGTTTTTCCATAATTATATATGAAATATATGACTACTTCATCAGGTCATGTGGCTTACACACCTTTACTTTTTTTTAAAAGGAAAGTGATGACAAGTACAAATTGATTTTGGCAAGGACATTTATATTCTGTACACATTGTATATGTTTCTCTATTGTTTAAAATGCCTGCTCTTTCTTTTGATACCTGACACACACACACACACACACACACACACACACACACACACAGAGTCTTCCTGCTTAGTAATAAAGTGCTGTACATAAATGAACATAAGTACATTTTGAGGCTTTGTACTGTGGTTTCTCCATAATTATATATGACATATATGACTATTTTATCAGGTCATGTGGCTTACACACCTTTACTTTTTTTTCTAATGCACGTGATGAAAAGTACATATTGATTTTGGCAAGAACATTTATATTCTGTACACATTGTATATGTTTCTCTATTGTTTAATATGCAAGCTCTTTCTTCGATGCAGTTATTAACTATAAAGCAATTATTACTGTGATTTTTCAAATAATCAGACTTTACCTGACTTAATGTTGTTAATAATATTATAGTAATTATAACTATATATAATAATAATCAGTATACCAGGGAAACATGGCTTCAGTATATCAGGGATACATGGCCTCAGTATACCAGGGGCACATGGCCTCGGTATACCAGGGGCCATGGCCTCGGTATACCAGGGGCACATGGCCTCGGTATACCAGGGGCACATGGCCTCGGTATACCAGGGGCACATGGCTTCAGTATACCAGGGGTTATGGTCAGGGACGATGCTGATGCACAGTACGGTACTTATGAGTGATGTTTGGATGTGTTATATGTTACAGTGTTTATAAGTGGAGATTATATTCATAATTCCATGATTATTCTGTAATATTGACAGGAGCAAAAAAGTCATGTTTTACACATTTAAATCTTACTTTTATCAGGTCATGAGATTTACAAGTCTTTACTTTTAGAAAAATAGAAAATTGATTTATTTTTCACACACACTTATCAGAAGCTTTCCACACACACTTCTCCTTCAGCAGACGTGTCATTCTCACACTGTTCACATGTCATGTTTAGCCATGACAGGGATCTTGCTACGACTTCACTGTACACGCTCCTGTCTGCAGCGAACTTTAAAGGTGCTGCAGAGGCACACCCCTCACACCGGGTTGGCAGGCTGCGAGTGCATGGTCACCCTCGGACGCGGGCTGCGAGTGCAAGGGAGGGCGTGGCGCCGGGTCCCGGCGAGTGCGAGGGACGGCGTGGCGCCGGGTCTCGGCGTGCGCGGGGGGGGCTCAGGCCCGTCCAACGCTGCTTGCAGCTTTAATTAGGGCCTGAGCCCAAAGGGCGAAGACCCTATTGTTACTGTGCAGTTACTTTCTTTCTTTCTTTCTTTCTATATACGCGACTTTCCCCCTGAATTTCACCCCCTACAAATGCGCGAAAACTCACCAAATTTGGCAGGGACGACCGGTCCGGCGAAAAATTCGATAATATGTAAAAATTATGCCCCTCCACCCTAAATTCGCTCTCTAGCGCCACCTAGTTGGTTTTTGGGGTTTCTTTGGCCGCTGCGGCCCACAGGAATGGCGTAGAGACACGGGACCAACGCCTAATTGTTCGTCTGCTCAAGATCTACAAATCATACACTGACACCCCGGACCTAAATCCAACAGGAATTCCAGAAAATCCAAAAATGTCACATTTTTTGAACAAAATGGCAGACGACCTTTAGACGACATCTCCTCCGAGACCGCTCATGGTCATGGCTTCAGATTTTAATATATCGTTCTATACACTTTGATGAACCAAAGTTATCAAAAACTTTGTCAAAGGAGGTCCGGTTTTCAAAATATCGGCCTCCAAAGTTGGTGACTTTTATAATGGTTGTCAATGGGAGAGATTTTATTTCGGACGCTACGGCCCCTAGGAATGTCGCAGACAGATGCAACCAAGACGAGATTGTTCGTCTTCGCAAGAGCTAAAAATCATACGCTGACACCCCATACCTAAATCCAACAGGAAGTCCAAAAAATGCAAAAACAATTTCAAATTTTTCCCACATTCCTCCAAAATTTTCCAAAATTTCAGTGGGAATCAACTGCTATCTTCTCTGAGACCGCTCATGCTTATGGCTTCAGATTGTAATATATCGCTCAGTAGAGTCTCCTGACCCAAAGATATCAAAAACTTTGTCATAGGAGGTCCGGTTTTCGTAATATTGGCCTCCAAGCGCGGTGAGCGATTTCCACATTATAATGGGTTTCAATGGGAGAGCCATTTTCTGAGCAGGCACACATCGATCAATTAAGGGACTACTGTCTAAACCGTAAATCTCACAACTTTTAAATGTACACCATTGGATTCGCAACACATATATCTACAAAATGTGGGTATTTTCAGTCCAAATGGCCAAAATTCAAGGCTACTGTGTCATTTTTACAACAGGAGTAGAACATTTCTCCCCCTGCTCTGGGCAGCTTGCTGCAGGAGGGGGTGGAGTCGACACCTGACATCTGACACCTCACACACACACACACACACACACACACAGAGAGAGTCTTCCTGCTTAGTAATACAGTGCTGTACATAAATAAACAGAAGTACATTTTCAGGCTTTGTACTGTGGTTTTTCCATAATTATATATGAAATATATGACTACTTCATCAGGTCATGTGGCTTACACACCTTTACTTTTTTTTAAAAGGAAAGTGATGACAAGTACAAATTGATTTTGGCAAGGACATTTATATTCTGTACACATTGTATATGTTTCTCTATTGTTTAAAATGCCTGCTCTTTCTTTTGATACCTGACACACACACACACACACACACACACACACACACACACAGAGTCTTCCTGCTTAGTAATAAAGTGCTGTACATAAATGAACATAAGTACATTTTGAGGCTTTGTACTGTGGTTTTTCCATAATTATATATGACATATATGACTATTTTATCAGGTCATGTGGCTTACACACCTTTACTTTTTTTTCTAATGCACGTGATGAAAAGTACATATTGATTTTGGCAAGAACATTTATATTCTGTACACATTGTATATGTTTCTCTATTGTTTAATATGCAAGCTCTTTCTTCAATGCAGTTATTAACTATAAAGCAATTATTACTGTGATTTTTCAAATAATCAGACTTTACCTGACTTAATGTTGTTAATAATATTATAGTAATTATAACTATATATAATAATAATCAGTATACCAGGGAAACATGGCTTCAGTATATCAGGGATACATGGCCTCAGTATACCAGGGGCACATGGCCTCGGTATACCAGGGGCCATGGCCTCGGTATACCAGGGGCACATGGCCTCGGTATACCAGGGGCACATGGCCTCGGTATACCAGGGGCACATGGCTTCAGTATACCAGGGGTTATGGTCAGGGACGATGCTGATGCACAGTACGGTACTTATGAGTGATGTTTGGATGTGTTATATGTTACAGTGTTTATAAGTGGAGATTATATTCATAATTCCATGATTATTCTGTAATATTGACAGGAGCAAAAAAGTCATGTTTTACACATTTAAATCTTACTTTTATCAGGTCATGAGACTTACAAGTCTTTACTTTTAGAAAAATAGAAAATTGATTTATTTTTCACACACACTTATCAGAAGCTTTCCACACACACTTCTCCTTCAGCAGACGTGTCATTCTCACACTGTTCACATGTCATGTTTAGCCATAACAGGGAGCTTGCTACGACTTCACTGTACACGCTCCTGTCTGCAGCGAACTTTAAAGGTGCTGCAGAGGCACAGCCCTCGCACCGGGTTGGCAGGCTGCGAGTGCGTGGTCACCCTCGGACGCGGGCGGCGAGTGCGAGGGACGGCGTGGCGCCGGGTCCCGTCGAGTGCGAGGGACGGCGTGGCGCCGGGTCCCGGCGTGCGCGGGGGGGGCTCAGGCCCGTCCAACGCTGCTTGCAGCTTTAATTAGGGCCTGAGCCCAAAGGGCGAAGACCCTATTGTTACTGTGCAGTTACTTTCTTTCTTTCTTTCTTTCTTTCTTTCTTTCTATATACGCGACTTTCCCCCCGAATTTCGCCCCCTAAAAATGCTCTAAAACTCACCAAATTTGGCAGGGACGACCGGTCCAGCGAAAAATTCGATATTATGTAAAAATTATGCCCCCCCACCCCAAATTGGCTCTATAGCGCCACCTAGTTGGTTTTGGGGGGTTTTTTGGCCGCTGCGGCCCACAGGAATGGCGTACAGACACGGGACCAACGCCTAATTGTTCGTCTGCTCAAGATCTACAAATCATACACTGACACCCCGGACCTAAATCCAACAGCAATTCCAGAAAATCCAAAAATGTCACATTTTTTGAACAAAATGGCAGACGACCTTTAGACGACATCTCCTCCGAGACCGCTCATGGTCATGGCTTCAGATTTTAATATATCTTTCTATACACTTTGATGAACCAAAGTTATCAAAAACTTTGTCAAAGGAGGTCCGGTTTTCAAAATATCAGCCTCCAAAGTTGGTGACTTTTATAATGGTTGTCAATGGGAGAGATTTTATTTTCGGACGCTACGGCCCGTAGGAATGTCGCAGACAGATGCAACCAAGACGAGATTGTTCGTCTTCGCAAGAGCTAAAAATCATACGCTGACACCCCATACCTAAATCCAACAGGAAGTCCAAAAAATGCAAAAACAATTTCAAATTTTTCCCACATTCCTCCAAAATTTCCCCAAATTTCAGTGGCAATCAACTGCTATCTTCTCTGAGACCGCTCATGCTTATGGCTTCAGATTGTAATATATCGCTCAGTAGAGTCTCCTGACCCAAAGATATCAAAAACTTTGTCATAGGAGGTCCGGTTTTCCTAATATTGGCCTCCAAGCGCGGTGAGCGATTTCCAGATTATAATGGGTTTCAATGGGAGACCCATTTTCTCAGCAGGCACACATGGATCAATTAAGGGACTATTGTCTAAACCGTAAATCTCACAACTTTTAAATGTACACCATTGGATTCGCAACACATATATCTACAAAATGTGGGTATTTTCAGTCCAAATGGCCAAAATTCAAGGCTACTGTGTCATTTCTAAAACAGGAGTAGAACATTTCTCTCCCTGCTCTGAGCAGCTTGCTGCAGGAGGGGGTGGAGTCGACACCTGACATCTGACACCTCACACACACACACACACACACACACACACACACAGAGTCTTCCTGCTTAGTAATACAGTGCTGTACATAAATGAACATAAGTACATTTTGAGGCTTTGTACTGTGGTTTTTCCATAATTATATATGAAATATATGACTACTTCATCAGGTCATGTGGCTTACACACCTTTACTTTTTTTTAAAAGGAAAGTGATGACAAGTACAAATTGATTTTGGCAAGGACATTTAATTCTGTACACATTGTATATGTTTCTCTATTGTTTAATATGCCAGCTCTTTCTTTTGATACCTGACACACACACACACACACACACACACACACACACACAGTCTTCCTGCTTAGTAATACAGTGCTGTACATAAATGAACATAACTACATTTTGAGGCTTTGTACTGTGGTTTCTCCATAATTATATATGAAATATATGACTATTTTATCAGGTCATGTGGCTTACACACCTTTACTTTTTTTTTTAATAAAGCAATTATTAATGTGATTATTCAAATTATCAGAATTTACCTGACTTAATGTTGTTAATAATATTATAGTAATTATAACTATATATTATAATAATATTCAGTATACCAGGGAAACATGGCTTCAGTATACCAGGGGCACATGGCTTCAGTATATCAGGAATACATGGCCTCAGTATAACAGGGGCACATGGCCTCGGTATACCAGGGGCACATGGCCTCGGTATACCAGGGGCACATGGCCTCAGTATACCAGGGTTAGGGACGATGCTGATGCACAGTACTGTACTTATGAGTGATGTTTGGATGTGTTATATGTTACAGTGTTTATAAGTGGAGATTATATTCATAATTCCATGATTATTCTCTAATATTGACAGGAGCAAAAAAGTCATGTTTTACACATTTAAATCTTACTTTTATCAGGTCATGAGACTTACAAGTCTTTACTTTTAGAAAAATAGAAAATTGCTTTCTTTTTCACACAAACTTATCAGAAGCTTTCCACACACACTTCTCCTTCAGCAGAAATGTGTCATTCTCACACTGTTGACATGTCATGTTTAGCCATGACAGGGATCTTGCTACGACTTCACTGTACACGCTCCTGTCTGCAGCGAACTTTAAAAGGTGCTGCAGAGGCACACCCCTCACACCGGGTTGGCAGGCTGCGAGTGCATGGTCACCCTCGGACGCGGGCTGCGAGTGCAAGGGAGGGCGTGGCGCCGGGTCCCGGCGAGTGCGAGGGACGGCGTGGCGCCGGGTCTCGGCGTGCGCGGGGGGGGCTCAGGCCCGTCCAACGCTGCTTGCAGCTTTAATTATTCATTGATCCCATGTCTCTAAAGCTTCTTCCTGATATTTCACATTTAAACTGAGATTACACATTATGTGCTAAAAAAAGATTAGCACAGTGTAATAAAGATTTCAGTGGATGAGCTGCTCTTACAAACTAACAGCTGACGGTTTTATTCTGAGCTGTTTAATATGTGAATGCGAGAGAAGAAAAAAAAACGCTGTTCAGAGAATTGACTGATGCACATAAAAGTGATAACTTTAGAAAGTTCTGAGTAACTAAATTAATGTCCAACCAGGATTTAGATAGTAAAACTCTGCTAATGAATGCTCTGATATGGACTGAATGAATGAGGAAATGAAACAGTGTGTGTTAAGAGGGAGGAGACAGAGAGAAACTCAGGGTTTGTTGAAGAAAACCTGCCAGTGAGCAGGTTAGCTTCAGAGTCAGTTAATGCACTAACTGACCCCAAGTTTAAGTTAACTCTCTTTCTGAAACAGAAACCCAGAGTTTCCCTCATCTCAGGGTGAACAAACTGAGAGTTTTCACTTAACCTGCTTTCTGAAACAGGCCTCTGATTACAATACACTGGTGAGCAGAATGCAGTGCCAGGCTTCCCACTAAACAGACATGAACAAAGAAGAGAGATGATAGTGTTCTCACTGAAAACACCACAACAACATTAAACTAAAAATGTTGCACAGAAATGTGAAAAATTGTTCAAAAAGGACTTAATAACTTGTTGTGACTTGATTTAATGATTTTCTTGGCTTAAAAATAGCAATAGCAATGTACATAACACCCTTAAGTACAAATGTGTTTCTATTAAACCTCAGACTTCGACTGACCTCAGAGCTCCAGTTCTTTCTGTTATTTTTTAATTAAATTTTCACCTTTCTGTTAAAAATATTAGAAGTGATCATTTGCACTACAAATATAGCAGAATGATGTAAAAGTGGAGGCCAAAGATGTCTCAAACTCAGCTTTTTGGCCTTTTCTGTGTTTGGAGGCTTGCTGCTTTTGGGCTTTTTTGACTTCTTGGAAATCCTAGAGAGGGTTTTTCTTCTTTTTAACTTCTAGATTCAAGTTTTTGTATTTTACTCTCTACATTTTGTAATACCCATTTTTGTAAAATACAAACAAACAAACAAATAAAACTGGTTTGTATTTTTTTTACACTCAGACCAAAGTTCCTGGCTTGTGGTCATCTCAGAAGTCAGTCTGGTTGCCAGAATAAAACGTTGGCACTGTATGTTTCAGCAAACCACAGAAACATTGAATATCTACGTTTCAATATGTGAAATACATACCATATTAACATTAAAAAAAAAAGAAAAAAAAAAGTATCACATCAAAATGTCAACAAAACGTATCATCTCAACATTTCTAAAGTGACGTAGTATATGAGCTGATTTTTCCTATTTTCCTATAGGAGGAGGAGCTGGAGATTGGTTAGTAAATTAAGTCAGCAGAGACACGGTTTCATCCCTGACAACTTGAAACCAAAGTCCGCTTCCCGTTTCAACCAACAAAAGCAAGTGTTTTCAGTGAAACGTCAGGACATTTGCTGCCGTTTTTCTGGAGAGAAAACTGTGTGTTTTTAGTGAGACACTAGCTGTTTCTATTTTATTTTTAATTTTTATTTTAACCCAAATCATTATCTTTCCCCTAACCCTAACCAAGTAGTCTTTGTGCCTAAACCCAACTAGACCTGAACCACAGCGTTGTCACACCATAAAACATCATTAATCGAGGGTAGAAATGTTGATATGATCTGTATTTCACGTGTTGAAACGTATATAATCAGCGTTTCTGTGTTTTGCAGAAACATTCATTGCCAACATTTTATTCTGGCGACTGGGTTGCTGAAGTACTCTGGTAGTACTTTGAGGTAAGCAACGACGCCCCCCTGAGATTTGGCCGACATTGATTTATACTGAAAATTTAGAGTGGAGATTGCTAAGGGTAAACATGCAATGTTTTTAATTAACAGATTTGGAAAGGTTTAAATTTGTTGATTGAAACTAACCTGATGCACCTGTGATAAAGGTATAAATCAGTACAGAATCTATAATAAGCTATTAGGCCTATCTGATTGAAAGGTTTACTATACATGTCCAAATATATACTGTCTGCATTGTTTCTCCTCACAGATCTGCTGTCTGGATTAGATGTCATGTTTGTCTCTTCATGTGACTGACCTTCTGCTCCTGAGCTGTTTGGAAACTTTTCCACCAGATCATTCCTGTTGATCTTCATTAAAATGCTCTTGAACACCTTCACAGCTCGAGCAAGTCCATATTTCTGCACCATCAGTTCCACCACCTCCTGCCTATTTGCCTTTGACAGCGGATTCTCTTTGATGGGTGGGATGTCGTCCACCTTTTCATCCTTTAGGTACCACTTGAACCTCTCAAATAGTTCATCATTTAAATCATCCAGAATGTCGAGGAGGTCCTTCTTCAGCATCTTGGCTGTCTGGTAAAATCAGAGAACATTGATAAGAGAACAGTTGTGTTTCTGTCTGTCTGCCAGTAGAAACTCATTCTACGTTTCTGACTGGTTTGATAATAATCCCAGTTTGGCTGCAGTCATTTAAGTGTCAGAGAAATTCAAGAGGATCTTCAGTAAAATCCTCTCACCGCAAATCAACTCAGAAGCTGTGCTGGAGCTTTTTTCTATTGGATCGAGTTTTCTCAGTTGTCATGGAAATGTAAGTGTTAAAAATTTCATTTTTCTGGTTTCAATGTTGACAGTAAAAGTTCAATCTTATATAACAGTTGACAAATCAATCTCACCACAAGGTCCAGTTAGTCTTCTGCTTTCAGAACTAACCTGTTAGTAGTGGTTCAGTGAACTTTACTGTGTCTATGTGTTTTGGTTCATTAATGATAGTGTGAAAGCTGTCAACTAACAGCTCCTGAAAATAAGGGTCTCATCACAAAGACTCAGTATATCAAACTGAGTATAAATATACTGTTGCAATGTTGTCCAATAACCTACTAACCTACCTACCTAAACCTTTTGTTAAGTACATATAAAAAGATTATTTTGTTCTAATAAAAAACAATAATTAAGTCTTCAGGCCTGCAGAAATGTAATGTGTATTGTGTGTTTTTTGTCGGTCATGGACAGAATAACCTGATTAACCAAATTAACCTGATTAACTCTGAAACATCCACATGTAAATTTTGACACAGTTCCTCTCTACAAGACTGTTAATGCTGATCCCACCTAAAGGTCTTTATTGTTTCAGGTGATGCTGTACTTTTACAGCAATTTCACAAACAAATGTTTAAATAACAAAAATCAATATACAAACTATTAATATGGGATCATGTGCTTCTGTACACCAATCAGAATTGATCAATATTTGCATCAACATGTTTACCACAGAAGCAAACACTAACAGTCTCCATGTAATGAGCTCTACCATAAATAATTGATTTATGATAAACAATAAAAAGTCTTTCAACCAGCGAGAAGGAGGTCCTTTTACTGAAGTAAAAGCAACAGTGTAAAATAGTACATTATAAGTAATAGTCTTGCATACAAAATCTTACTGAAGTAAAGAAATATTATCAGGAAAACATACTTAAATTATTAAAAGTAAAAGTACTCATTATGTCAGTTATATACTGTATTATGGCTGATAAATAAATGTTGCTGATCATATGGAGATAATTTGGACTACTTTGTACACTATTTTCAGATTCACTGTTTTTATCTATTTTTAAATGATCATATAAAAGATTAGTAAGTAAAGTCTTATAAAGCCAGTAGTAACTCCAGCTGTCAGATACATTTAGTGCAGTACAGAGTTCAATATTCACTTTGTTCGCCTATTTTATACACCACTTTTGCCTCCTAGTGTGTGTGTGGGTGTCTCTCTCTCTATCCCCATTGTCTATCCCCAGATGGCAGGAGTGGAGACAGGTATGCAGGTGTCAGGCGACAGCTGTCATCAATCATGAGTGCTGCTGAAATACCGGATTCAACCTCCTACTCACCGCCAGATCTTAGACCATACCTGGGTATCGTACTGCCTGCGGGCCACATACGGCCACAGGGCGGGCCCTAGCCATTTTGGTGCCCTAGGCAAGATTGGGATTTGGTGTACCCGCCCTCCCCACCCAAACCACATTACCCCACCAGTGCTGGGGACAACAAACATCGGGGACGACAATGATTTCAAGACAAAAAGCATACTTTTCATTTTTATATATTAAAATTACTTATCAAACAAAGAAACATATCAAAGAATGAATACAGTATTAAATATTTCCAACTACCTGTCCTTTTGCAAACATCAAAGACACTGGACCTGATTGTTGGCTTATAAGTGTTGCAGTTTTACTACAATTTACACTATTAACAAATACCTAAACAAAAGTACTATTAGAGCTGCACAACATAGCAACAACATAACAAGAAAACTTTGTGCGTTTTTCACTTGTGTCGTTCAGATTTCTGCTCTAGAAATGACACTGGAACCTCTTACATAGTAAATCAAAATATTTCCTCTTTGCAAAGGACATTTTCACTCCACTAGTTCTGCCCAACCAGAAGGGCTTGAAATCCCACTGAGCTTCATGTATTGCTGATGGGAGGCTATTTTTTCCATGAAAAGGTTATATTGCAGGTTTCACACAATTATTAACAGTCAGTCAGTTCTAGTGACAGCAAATATTTTTGCTTCAACAACATGTATTGAAAAGGTACTATGCTCAACAGAATTTGTTAAGTTTATTTGATTCACTGTATAATTATGATGCTCATAGAGGCAAAATGTGCAAAAAAGAAAAGATGTTGCTATACCTGCAGCTGAATACAAACATACAGTACATCCATACTGTTGTACTGCATATAAAGTAGCACTGTACACTGTACTGTGTTTAATTAGTAACCAAAGGTCCATTTCACAAAGCAGGTTTATCGAAAACTCAGAGTTTGTTAACCTGAAAACTCAGTTTTCCGTTTCACAAAGCGAGGTAACTCAAACCAGAGAAAGAGGGGTAACTCTAACCTGTTTCACAAAGAGGGGTAACTTAAGCTCTCAGTCAGTTACCGTAGTAACAGAGTCTAGGAAACTAACCTAGTCGACCAAGTTTTTCTCAATGAACCTTGAGTTTCTCTCTGTCTCCGCCCTCTTTCAAAGTCACACATTCCATTTGATTTCCTCATTCATTCAGTCACCAAGTGGGTTTGGCCTAGTTGTCGTCTGTTATTTACAAAAAAAAAAAAAAAAGGTTGAAGGTGCAGCATTACTGCACAGAGAATTAAATATTGGTCAAGAGATTTAGCATTTCCAGACAATTATCTTTTAGAGCACGTCACAGTCCATCAACTATATAGACATCACATCCCAGCAGGTATTGTGTTGCGCTACGTTTTGTTGGCTGTTTAAATTAAGTTTTAATAGGGTTAATTATTTAAGAGAACATTATATATATGAGACATTTATGTGTGTGAAAGCAGCATTATGTTGGGGATAAAACAACTGCATAGTCAAACAGCCACTTAATATTTACTTTACAATGTAAGACATGATGAAAATGTGGTATCTCCATGAGATTATGCCGAGGTCTTAACTGTTTTTAATGTTTTTATATTTCAGCCCAAACTGCTGCCAAGTGCGCTTCTCCTCCGCGGGATTGCACCTAAATGACATAAATTAATGGGCTGCCATTCAAGCAGTTTTCACTATAATATTATTGTGATTGCAAAGGACTAAATTTAAACTTGCACACTGACCCGGGCAGCAGTGTCTCTTTTGCAGCTGCAGCAGTGTGGCATTTCTTTCTGAAAACATGTTCAAATTCATCGTATGAACGCATTAAGATTTCTAATTCTAGTGGGGTGAAAAACGCCGCCCTCCGCTTCTCCGTTGCCATAGTGACTCTTTGAATCGGGGCTGCATTGATGCTGGCTTTTTATAGTTGTGGCGCACACGCTTAACTCCAGGTGAAACTACTCTGAGTTGATTAAACTGACTCTGCAACCGAAAACTCAGAGTTTCCTATCTCAGAGAAGATCAACTCAGAGTTCAGGATTAAACTTTGTTGAACCAAGTTTGTTGAACCTGCTTTGTGAAACGGACCCCTGATTAACTTCTCCAGCAGTTGGAGGCTTCTGTAGATATTTCCTGAGTGCACCTGAGGGGTGTACTACGAAGCGAGATTAGTGGGTTAGCGAGGTATGTTGAGACTAAAGCCAGGGTTTTCGATGTCACGAAGGTGGCTCTCTTTTAACCTGGCTAGATCACCATGGTAACTGATGCGGCAAACTTAACCTGGTCCGGAGCAGGTTATGTTCCGAGTTTCGGCTTAAAACGGCAATAAAAAGCGCTGAACTTTCAACTAACTACCGAATTTGCTGCCAAGTCCGTTTAACACTGCTGCTACTGGAACACTGATTAGAAAACTGACCAGTCTTTTATCAGACTGACCATTGATTTGATGTTACATTGTAAATTTGAAATGGAGAGGTTTGGGTTACTTGCGGGATTTTGTTACAACATATCAAGCTTTATTTCAGACAATAGAAAAAAAATAAAATTATAAAAAACAAAACTAATGAAGAAATACTTTGAACAAAAATAAAATGAATTAGTCTATTGGTATTTATCACAGATAAGTTTGTGATATATATATATATATATATATATATTAATTCGGCCAGAATCTAAAGTGATTTCCACTGATCCTTCATTATGGGACAGAGTCAGACCTAAATGAAGTTTAATGTTTAAATGCATCAAGTTTAAAGTTTTAGAGCTGTGGATGTGGGAGGCACGGAGAGAGCAGCGAGTGGTAAAATAAGTATATGAACTAATTACGTAATTAATGAATTAGTGTTTTAATTAACAAATTTACACGATCAGCAATTCTCTGCCAGCATTCATCTCTCACCGTATTTTTTGCTGTGATAATGTATTTATATTATTCATAGCTCTCTGTTATAATGACCTGTTCCTCCTGACTGAAGTAGGCGGCATGAGATCAGTCCATTTTAAGCGGAAAAAGAGTCAAATGACGCACCAAATGCCCCTTTTTATGGGGACGCGCACAGAGCCTGAAGCAGAAAGCCTGAGTTAACAAATAAAGTTGATATCCACCGTTGTGATACCACTTATCTCTGATCTTCAGTTTCGGGTTTGTCGAGCCAGCTCACACAAAGAAAGCCTGGGTATGATGAACCGGCTTCGTAGTACACCCCTCTGGGGCCTGTTTCAGAAAGCAGGTTCAGCAAACTCTGAGTCTAAATGTGAACTCTGAGTTGATTAACCTTAAGATGGGAAACTCTGAGTTTTCGGTTGCAGAGCAGCTGATCAGAGTCAGTTCAATCAACTCTGAGTATATTCACTTTGAGTTAAGCTCGTGCGTGATGAATAAAACAAGCCATTATCAATGGAGCTCCAATACAACGAGTCACCATGGCAACAGGTAAACAAAGGGTAGCGCCTCCATTTTAATTAGGTGGACGTAGAGATACGAATGCATGTTGCACATCTTTTATCTTTAAAAAAGATAAAAGATGTGAAAAAAGAGTCAAAGCAGGAAAAGTGTCGTTAAGTTAACACAATAATGTTTTATTGAGTGTTGTCCATTAATCCATCATTTAGCATGTTCAACATTTCCTTAATGATGATAAGCAGCTACATTACATTTTAAATATATTTGTTCAGCTTTAATCTGATGGACAAAACACAGGAAGCAACTGAAGATGAAAAACATAGATATAAAAACGTATAGATCAAAAACAGAGACGTGACTGCAGCTCTCAGTCTGATCAGTAATAATGTGTTCGGCGATTTGTAGCTACCGTCAAGGTGAAAATACAGAATATTTTAAATGTTTAGACATTTATTTGTATTTCAGTTTTAGAGCATTCAATGACTTTATCTCCGCTTCAACAAATGTAGTAAATCTAAACATTGTCACTGAAATGCTGTTAAAACACGTTAAGATTATAATCTTAACGTGTTTTTAAATAGGGAGCATAGCTTTTTATTTAAATATCTCACTTTCAAACTACATTCTTCAGCTGGACCACAATCCTGCTCACTCAGAAATATTAACATATAATCTATAATATTATAGGAATGATGTTCCATCAGTGGACCAATCACATCATGAGTGATAGAGATAATTATTCAGTGTTCCCATGTGTCTAAAGCTTCTTATTTCACATTTAAACTGAGATTAAATATTGTGTTCTAATAAAGATTAGCAAAATGTGATAAAGATTTCAGGCCAGGAGCTGCTCTTACAAACTAACAGCTGTCAGTTTTATTCTGAGCCGACGCTGAACTCACACTGTTTAATAGGCTATCTGAATGCAAGAGAAAAAAAAACGCTGTTCAGAGAAATGACTGATGTGCATAAAAGTGGTAACGTTAGAAAGTTCTGAGTAACTAAATTAATATCCAACCAGGATTTAGATAGTAAAACTCTGCTAATGAATGCTCTGATATGGACTGAATGAATGAGGAAATTAAACAGTGTGTGTTAAGAGGGAGGAGACAGAGAGAAACTCAGGGTTTGTTGAAGAAAACCTGCCAGCGAGCAGGTTAGCTTCACAGAGTCAGTTGCTGCGGTAACTGACCCCAAGTTTAAGTTAACTCTCTTTCTGAAACTGAAAACCCAGTTTCCCTCATCTCAGGGTGAACAAACTCAGAGTTTTCACTAAACCTGCTTTCTGAAACAGGCCCCTGGACACTCACAGAGTAAATATCAGCCTGTTACAAGCACAAACTTGCAGCTGCAGAGTAGAACAAAGAACTACTGCAGCCTGATGCACCAGCTGTGTGGAAGTTCAAACTAAGTTATAAGTTCAAAATTAATTATAACCAAGTTTTGATTTATGCATTTCTGAAATAAAAGCTTGCACCACCGCCTACAACTAAATAGTGACACACATGCTGCTGGACTTGGTATAAAACATAAACAGTAAAACAGTGTTTTTTTCTGCCACACAGTATCATATCTTTAGCCTAACTGCTGCCAATTTGCAACTCAGTAAACCAGTGTTTACATAATTTATTGATATATTTCAATATCATTCTAGTTTACAACAATGTGCTAAGATGTTAAGTGGTTCTCACATCTCTGGTGCAAGCCAGTGAGTGCAGAAATCTGTTTTTGTGGATAAGTTAGTGTTAGCTGTTATCACTGATATTTGTCAGTGAAATTTCAGCACAAGAAGCAGCAGTTATTCAGATAGCTAGCTATTGGCTAGCATAGCCAATAACTAGCTAATAGCTATTGCATTCAGTCTCATATCCTTCAATCTGTAATGTTATCTGAGTCCAACAGCTATCGTAGCATTATTATGTAGCATTAGCTTTATTGCTACTTAGCTAGCTAGCTTCTACAAATGAAACGTCTACCGACTTTACACACAGAATGGCATTTTAAGATAACATAAGACAACATACCTCTAACGTTATATCTGACTTTATTTTCCTCCCCCTCTTTTCATTATTATGAAACGCAGTTAAAATGTAAATATCTGCCTATCTTGACAGGATTTTAACTTTGACCACTCTCCACTCTCAGTGCGCACAGTACAGGTGCAGGGCGGGGTGCAAAGTGTATTTCTTTTTTTTTTTTTATTGCATGCTTTCTCTCTTTTTTCTGTATTTTCTCATTTGTTATCTCCGGAAAAAATAGGATGGGGCGCCCACTGGCGAATTTTTATTATTTATTTTAATTTTTTTTTTTCAGTGCCTCACAGACAATGTGGCGCCCTAGGCGACCTATGCCTTCAGCCGACCCTGTTCACACTATTATTATCCCCCAGACAAAGCACATATAGCACAAGCTCAATGTAAGAAGTTCATTCTGACTCTTATCCCCTGCACAGTCGTCAGGGAGGAAACTGAACGAGACTTTCACAGTAAAATAAGAAGTTTTATTAACACTCACCCTGCTCAGCCGTCAGTTTTTTATCTGTCTGCTCTGCTCCGTCATCTCAAAATGGAGTCTCAACATACAAACCGAGCACTTTCTGTTTCTATACGGCTACTTAGAGGAAATACCCTGATCGTGTAAGTATGTGTGTGTGTGAGGATCTGTTTTGGCTTAATAAGGTTGAATTAAAATGGATTTTGGTCAAAATGTTAGTACTTTATCTCATCTTTGTATGGAATAGATGTAAATTTGTGAAGTAGTGTCGTTTTCTTTTGTATTTGACCTTAATTTCTTTATTAGCCCAGGACAGGTCTTGACATTTAGCTGAGGGGCGGAGTGACAAGAAGCGTGATAATGCAGACACTCTGCTAATGTCTTAGTCCGGCCCACAGCGGATGCCGGAGAGACGCAATGGGTGCGTCCCAAGTCTCTTAAATTGCATCCACGTTTCCCTCACTTGCGTCTTTTCCTTGCGTCTTAGTCCCGTCCACCGTGGATGCAGGAGAGACGTAAGAAAACCAAGAGAGGAAACGAGGAAATTTGTTTTAAGAGACATGAGACGTGCTTTCCTCCGAAGCGTCGTCTGTTTCTGATGACGGCGACAGCTGATCACAGCTGGACCAGCTGTCAGTCGGTTGATAATTCAGTAACCCAGAATATAATAAGGGTGTCATCTGAACACTGTAAATATGTATTTAGCAAAATGTTTAAGGGAAAGTTGAAATGATGTGACAAATATCAAACCCGACACTCAGGAATTTTTAGCCTCACACGTGAAATAACGATAAATTATGTAAAATATAGATGTGTTTAACTGTGTTATTATGGATCAAATTAAAGTCAGGAAGAGTCTGTCTGTGAGCCAGAAACAGTTTAATGGAGGAAATAACATCATGAAAAGAAAAATCTCTCTAATAAATGAAGTTGTTTTTGGTTCTTTTGTTGATCAAACCGACAATTAACAGATTTTTAACTATGCAATGAATAAGAAAACAAATAAAACATGAAACTTGTGAGTGAAACAGTTAAATTTAATTTGTCATCTGTCTCCACTTCGGTATGAAACTGTAGTGATGTATCAGATCAGTTTGATCAGCTGAAGCGTCCAATCACAATAACTGATATCCAATAAGGGGGCGTGTCAGCTGGTAAAAGACTTCTCGATCCTCGCTCCTCAGAGCATAAACAGGTATAAGAGACTTGGGATGCCTATCAAAATCAGGAACAACTTCCGAGAAAACTATTTTTTTTATAGCCTATGATCCCAACTGGTTTTCAAGTTAACTGGTTTCCTTACCTAACAGCAGCAGTTATGGTCTGCCTCTGTCAGACCACAGACCATATATATACATTATTAGTTTAAATAATCAATAACTGCTTATATAATCACAGTTCAGGACATAATCATTCCTATACAAATGCTGTTTAAATAATTTGCTTATAGTAATCAAGAGTTCACTTACAGTGTTCATTTCGAGTCTTTTCATACATGAAAACATGGGGAAAAATTTTAAATTATGGTAACTATTTTTATTTTTTACCTTACCTCCTATGAAATACATGTGCTATTGTAATTAGTGGCTGTTGCAGCATTATCATGGGTGTAGGTGTTTATTTGTAACTGCTGTGAAACAATCAGAAAATAACATTTTCTTCTTCTCATTCACCAACTTTCATGCTCACATTGCTTGTTCTTCTACTCATCCATTCTCTTGCTTGCTTGACCACTGCTTCTCTCTCTCATCTTAAAATGAGTCAGGAAGGTCTCAACAGAGAAACAAGTGTTTGAAACAGCTGCTCTGTATTTTGAAACAGTTACAGTAAGTATTCATGTAATAGATATACAAATGTTAGATTAGATGGTAATCTGCATGAGAAATAAACAAAAAGAAAAAAAATCGGTTATGATAATCATCTGCTTATATTGATTAATTTGAACCAGCCAGATGTTATCACTCTAATCAGTCTCCACTGTACTAACTGGTTGATGAGCCAGCCAGCCAAAGTGTGAATGAGCAAAAGAGATAGAAATAATGTTATTGACAACTCTTTACATACTTTGCTTTTATATAGTATAGTTATAGTTTATATAGTAGTATAGTATTTCAAACAATCATATTAGTAGGCATAGATTAATTAAAAGGTCACATTGTGTTGATCATAAGGCAATTTTACATCCCTCAATTCCTAAACTTGTTGATGGATATACAGCATTTCTTCAAAAAAAAAAAAGGTGGCAGCTCTGCTGAAGGCCATCAGGTGAGAAGATTTTGCCAGTTCACATAAATACAGATTTAAACTGGTTGATCACTCATTAAGCCTTGAGTTCTTGTAAATCTGAGTTTAATAAAATAATAAAAACAGGCAAGTAGAGAGAGAAGAGGAAGATGGAGGAGACAGAGAGGGTTGAAGGAGCAGGTCTGATGGAGGTTAGTGATGAAGAAGAAAGTGAGTGGGAGTTTTCAAAATTAACACTGAATTTTTTGACATTGGCTTAATGTAATTTACAAAAGATGACTGCTGTAAAACCATAATGGGAGTTCTGTCACATTGTCAGTATAAATCTGCAAAGAAATCCAGTCCACCTACTGGCTGTTGATTGTAACAAGCTTAAATAAAAGGTTTAGCAGGTTTCTCTTATTGTTGTCTGTACACATTTCTTTGGTTTTACATGCAATTAACAAAAGATGACTCTTAAACCATTTTGTTAGCTCTGTCAACTAGCTTCTACCTCATGGGCAGCACATAACGCAGCACAACGTTCTTTGGTAGCAGCAACACATTGAGAACAGATTCTGGATCTGGATTCTGGAAACATCACAGACAGCTGAAATCTCAAGGAGGAGGAGAAAATATCTCCTTCCTGATTAAGAATTACATTGACCTCAAGGCCAAGCTTGACCCAGTGTAACCCCTGAAGATGGAAAATCCATCATTTTGGCTGTACCAGCCATGTTGGCTGGTAAAAACAAGAAATTGCAGTGTGTACTTAATATGTTTGAATTAATTCAGAAACAGTGTCATTAAATACTGAGTTTATGTTTCAGCGGTGAAATGTCCTGGTCAGTAAATATCTTGTAAGATCGCTAACCAAATTCAAAGAGTCTGTATCAACAATGTTTGTATATGTTCATGTTTAAAAATTAACATAAATTAATAATTAATAAATAAATAATTTTAAAAAATTAACATAAAATTAACATAGATTACTGGAAATAGTGTCTTGAAGTTTATGTCCAACTGAAGCCTGGTCCAATCAGAGCGAGCGAGCACCTTCAGAACAGAAAGAACTTCTACATCAAATGTCCAGTAGATGGTGATATTTGACCTGCTATTGTACAGTTTGCTGATTGGTTCAGTTGATCCTCACACAGATACACAAGTTTGGTTCCAGAGTCAAACATACAGGATGAAGAAAAGAAAACATTTAGACATGAAACATTTTTACTAAACTGATCCACATGTCAACAGACTTGAGTGATTCAGGGTCAAATCTGATGGGAGGGAGAGACGGACACGTTGTTCTTTATATTGTAGAAAATGTTTAGACAGATTTATCTAAACTAAATATTTTGACTGTTTTTGGTTTGTAGTAATATTGATTTTATGACTGACTGTCCAATATCTACATGTCATATTTGGAGGGAAACATGAATTGACTCCTTTTCCATTTATATGTTCCTGCAGAAAAAGCCTTAAAATAAAAACTGTTCAGTTTGAGTCTAAATGTAATAGGAGGATAAATTAAACAAACCATGTTACATTTTACATTGTGTCACACAGATAAAGAAGAAAAGTTATTTATTCATCTTTCTGTTATTTCTTTTCCTAGTATTTTCTGAGGATGTGGTTAAGTCCTGATATGTGTGGGGTATTGGTTAGCAGGAGGAGAGGATCAGTACTTAAATCACTGCAGAGACACTGGGTCCTTGATTTATCTATTTATTTATTTATCTCATTCCATCACAGTTTACAAAGTTTAACGAAGAAATAAAGAACAAATTTCATCACCAGCTAAATATTTGGGTTATTTCACAAACTTTATGCACAAATTTCAAACAAACATAACATTAAAATAAAGCTGGTTAGATGTTAATTATTAAGAAGCAAAGTGAGAGGAAAACCAAACATGAAATTCACAACTGACAAATCATTTCAAATTGAACAATCTGTCAATTCAAGCTGTTGAATTATTTTACAGTCTAACCTGTTTATATCTAAATACAAAGAAATCGCACCCAACACTTTACTGATCTGGTCTGATACATGCACACTTATTGTTTCTACTGTTTATTTAACATCCAGTTCACTGTTTGCATGAGCCGTTCCACTTGATGTTGATGTGGGGCTTCGTTCTCAAAAACAACACACCTTCTGCCACACTGTTCAACTATGTTCTTGAGTTCAGGCTGGCAGGAACGCAAAAAACTCTCCAAGCTCATTTTTGCACGCTGCAGCTCTTCTCCATGGGTAAACAGGATGACTGTTTGTCGTCTAGCTTCACTACCAAAAGCTTTTTCTAACTTTTCCAGTATGTCTCTCTCACTATCTGTGAATCTGCCAACTTGTATCACAAGTAAATACACACAAGGCCCTGGCTGAATGAGCTGTTCACACTTTGTCATATGGTTCTTAACTGATGATTTTATTTCCTCACTAAAGATGTCTGGAGTATCAATGACACGCACACGTGTACCATTTATCTCTCTTTCTCCCACCTGACACTCTGTGGTGACTGGCATTGAACTGACTTTTGATGTGAACTGTTTCTTTCTGAGGATAGTGTTTCCAGTAACACTCTTTCCAGTCCCGGACATTCCCAGCAGAACAAGGTTGACTTTGTCGTCAGAGTGATTTTCTGCATTGGTGTAGAACAAAAAGATTAAATTTGTAATAATAATTAACAACTGTTCAGAGACATTTTGAAAACTCTGGTCTCACCTTTGAAACTCGGCCTGGAGGAACTGGAGGAACTGAATAACTCTTTGCAGTATCTCAAACCTGAATAAAAAGGCCAAATAATAGTTTATGTGAGTTGTTATAAAAGCTTTTGTCAGGTTGAATTTATTATCCTTCACTACACATACCTGTTGAAATGATTGATGATGAATTATCTGTCTCCATTTCAGTAAGTGGTGGGTCAGCAGGCCTATAAAGTAGAGGCAGAATCGTATTAGCTAAGCAGGCTTTTTGGTCAATTTTTGGTGTAATAACATGATATAATATGCTGTTAATAATAACATGAATAATGTGAGTAATTTGTACATTAAGTTAGGTCCTAAATTTATATCAACTCTTTAAAATCTTTAATTTTTCACCTTTTTTTTTTTTTTTTTTTACCTTTTTTCGTCTCCAGCCAGTTTGCTGAATAACTTCTCCAGGGTATAGCACTTGAATGGGTAAGATTTTTGTCCATGTTGTAATGGCAGCACAACTATGAACTTTTCCTTGGGTGTTCCAGTTCTCTTTTGCACGTCCTCTATCTGGTTTTCCTCACCCACTGACGTAAACAAACACATGTCAGGGGGTGGAGAACATTTTTTTTCTATATCCTCCTTTGGCGAGATCGGGATATATGTGACCTCATATATCCCACTGACATATTTCTCAGATTTCATCAAACAGTTAGATACATCTTTCCCTAAGATGAGAGATATTAGACTTTTGGTCAAATAATCTTCAGTCCCCAGGACAACAATCTTCATTTCTGTGAGAAAAAAAAACACAACAGATTTTATATCATATATAGACAATGAAAAATCTTTTATATGATCAAATTATTCTTGATAATCAAAAAGATTTTCCTTTCACTTTGACAGTGCTGTCTTACTAAAACAAACCTATCAGAATATTAATAACAAGCATGCTGTATATAAAGATATCATGGCCAAACTTACTCTTAGACATGATCCTCACATCCAGTGCAGTAAAGTACAGGAGACAAGCTGTGTGTGTATCTGCAGGAAACGCTGGTCTGCACATGTATTATATAGACCTGTTATGCAAATGTTAGGGGGCGTATCAGCTGTGAAGCTACAGTATAAATAAATCTTGAACAAATGTTTTAACATTCATTGTCAACTGTGCAGAGATAACGGTGCTGAGAAAAGATGGGTTCAACTAGTTCAACTCTTCCTGCAGGTTAGACTTTAAGTAATTGTTTTATTTCATCTACTGTATATAATTTATTTGCTCGTCACGTGTTCATATTCACTAAATTACTAAATTATTCATACGTCAAGACAGTGATAAACTCTTCCAGAAAACCTAAACAGAAGTTCTGATTTGTTTTGCAGGTCCTGATTTGAGAATTGTGATGATTGGAAAAACCGGTGTGGGCAAGAGTGCTGTTGGAAACACCATTCTGGGAGAGGAACGCTTCAAATCCTGTCCTGCCTCTGGGTCAGTGACTGAGGTCTGTGAAAGAAGTGTGAAAGTCTGGAGTAACAGAAAAGTTACTGTGGTAGACACACCAGGGATCCTGGACACTACTAAATCTGCAGAATTCATCAAAAAAGAAATTGCAAGATGTGTCAAAGTCTCATGTCCTGGTCCTCATGTGTTCCTGCTGGTCATCCAAGTTGGTCGATTCACCAGGGAAGAGAAAAACTCAGTGGAAGCCCTGCAAGAGCTGTTTGGTCCAGAAGCTAACCAGTTCATGATTGTGCTGTTTACCTATGGTGATAAACTCAAAGACACGACCATACAAGAGTACGTACGTACTGGCAACACAGACCTCCGTCGAGTCATCCAAAGCTGTGGAAACAGGTTCCACGTCTTTGACAACACCAGAAATTACAGAAACCAAGTGGTGGAGCTGATCAAGAAGATCGATGACATGGTTGCTGGAAACGGAGTGGGATACTACACAGATGCCATGTATCAAGAAGTTCAGGCCACTGCAGTCAGACTAAATAAGAAAGCAGAAGACTTGGATGATAGGCAGTTCATATTTATTGCTGCATTGATGATGCGTGCTATCGCGTTCTTGGAAATACTTAACAAACCATAAAATACAGAGTGTGAAACCATAAACAATAACTACAAAACCTGATCAATAATCAATACAAATAGGACAATTTCTGTAGTGTGAGTGTGTTAATTGAACATTTTTAAATGACAAAATATTATAATGTACTATTATGAACATGTGATTGTGTACTGGGTATTCAACAAATGATATATCAGCAATGAAAACTAATGTAATAACATATATACTGTATATGTGATTTGGTGTTTGAGAATTTTATTGGATGTAGACATTTTACATTATTTGTTGAAGTAAGGAATGACTTGAAACTTGAAAGTCAAATTAAAGGATCTGAGAGTGAAGTTTTTATTACTGAGCATGATTATCAAAACAGTACATTTGGTCTTGCTATCTTAAATCTACCCTACAAAAAGTAAATTTCATTAGTATAAAATCATTGTAAAGTGCTGTAAGTATTTTAGTATGAGTAAAATAGCATGAGTAAAAATAATTTTATTAGTATAGTAACATTCAATTTCAATTCACTTCAATTCATTTTTTTTTTTATATAGCGCCAAATCACAACACAAAGCATGGTGTTTGGAGACTATGAAGAGCTGGTTCATCATGTGTCACTATGTATTAAGAGATCAGAGACTTCATGGCATCATTACACAGACCACCTGTCCAGAAATCTACAGAATAAATGTAATGTTAAAACAACTTGTCAATATGAACACAGATCAATTCTCAAAACTTCTCCTAATGATTGTGCTGAAGGATGAAAAGCATCCAAACTCACGTCCCACCAGGAAAGACACAAACATTTTGGGGTAACTTATTGTATAACTGCTAATAAATAATAAAATAAAAACTTGATCTAAACAATAAAATTAAAAGCAGAAAAAATGATGATTATGGGCATTTTGGTGTTTACCATCCATTATATTGACATAATATTTTCTCAACTTTTATACCAGAATTAACTTTTACACTTTTTTTATTGGTGCAATATAACATAACAAAAAGAAATAGGAACATAAGACAAGGAAGTTGGACAGTGTCAGAACATGTAGACATTAAGACAGTAAAACAGTTTACACTGAACTGGCAGGCTGAGTTTGATAAGTTGGGAACAGAGCAGGTTGATATTAATAGGCTACAGTGGTACTGCTTATAGTGATCATGGCTAGTTATCAGCTGCTTATATGGATCAAAAAGCTCAGGACAGAATCATTCCTATACAAACACTGTTTAAATAAACTATGATAAGCCTATTTTCTTTTTACCTTACCTCCATAATACATGTATAATGTGTATTTAGCAGCTACAGCACCATTATCAGTCATTGCAGCACTTCTGCAGGAAGTCAAAAAGATCAGCAGGACAAAATTCTGAGCAGCAAAGCTTTACTTTTAATATTGACAACTAAAAGGAGAATAGTTACAGTGTCAAAAAGCAACACTGAACATGTTCTGACTAGTTTTCTGACACGGTGTGGCTTAAAATAACAAAGTTTTAAAGTGAGATTACATATAAATTCAAACCTTTTGTTAAATAGTAAGTGACTGCCTGTGTTCAGCCTTCTGCCTCTTACAGCTACTACAGATCAATATGAGGCACATAGACCGGTGGTTGCTGGTGGGTCATGTGTGAGGAGCCCCAGCAGCTGATGGGGAACACTTATCTGAGCTGATGGTTCAGTAACTTCTTTTAAATCACTTCTTAAAACCCATTTCTACAGACTGGCTTTTATGTGATGTTGTCTTTTAATCATCTTTTAATCATCTGTCTTTTAAACCTTTTACAACTTTCCATCTGTATTTTAAACTTTTATAATTTCTTGACTGTCCTCTCTTTTTGACCATTTTATTGTTTTCTGTTTTATGTCTTTGCTTTGCATTGTCTGTTTTTGCTTTGTCTGTCAAAGCACTTTGTAAACTTTGTTTTTAAAAAGGTGCTATAGATAGGTGCTAAAGATATTATTATAAGGTTATACTCGACCGTTATAGACATCAAGTATTATTTTTGTAAGGTTATACTTGTACAAGGATTTAAACTTTATTGTCTTAGTTTTGGCATATCCCTGAATCTCAAACCTGGTTATTTTGTGTGTCACGTTATCTAATTCTCTTTTACACCTCTTCCTCACCACATCTACTCTAAATCATTAAAATGATTTCAAGGGGGATATGTAGGAGTTAGATCAGTGTATGGGAATTGCTTGACCTGGCTAAGTACCAGGTCATGAGGTTGATTTGGGTACAAGATTGGGAACATATCATGTGCAAAGATGTGTCAGCTCACCAAAATAACAGGAACTGAAGGGAATGTGTGTGTGTGTATGTGCACACACACAGTGCGTGAGCGCATATCCACTTTGGTTAAAGTCCAAAACAGTGAAATATCGGGTGATGTCCCACCTTTCCTTAGAATAGGTGTGTGCCAAAATTTGGGAAAAACAGGAAACCTTGCTGACACGTGATATCATGCAATACACACATATAGCCTGGTTTGGGTATAAAAAGGCATGTCACGTTCTACGAAGTTGGAATTCTCTGTGTCTACGTTGCTGAAACTGTGTGTGTAGAAATAAAAGAGATCTTTCCCATCTGACACCTGTGTCTGCATCTTGCCTGATTCACTCCTCTTTCCTCCACAACAAAATATTAGGTAACACATACACACACACACAAACACACATACATGTTCAACCAGCGGGTTTTTTCTTGATGTGAAATGACACAGGTGTCTACTAGAAGATAATAAGATGATGTAAAAGAGGCATCATTGTGGAAATAAATATTTCTCAGCTTTTATTTTCTTGACTAAAAGTAACTTTAAGACAAAATTTGCGCAACGAATATGAATCATTTCAGGCTTGACTGTATGTATATAGTCCAATAGATAGTATAATATAACGTTCCTTAACGTAGTGAATCTGAGTTTGTCATGATGTAGTTTAGTTTTAATAACTGTGTTTGGGGCAAGATCTCATTCTTTCATCAGTTTTATAATGTTTGCATTGAGCCATGGCAGGCTATTTTTCTTTCCCCGTTTATATCGGATCTCCCCAGTACATTGTTTTATTGTGTTTTTGGACTATGCCTAGTAGAGTCTGACTGTCCTCTTTCAGGCTTACCCCTGACAGGAGATTGTTCCACTTTATTTCCTGTACAGTGTGTCGCAAATTCTGAAGCTCACCTTTACGAATCATGTCTAAATCTGTCCTGGTTTTGGTGGAGCTGGTGATTTTGGTTGGTTCCTTTATTAGCTGCCAGAAATACAATTCAGTAAGCAAGCAGGACTTTTCTGGTGATAATACTTTCCAAGTCATTGTCATTGGGCCATTGATGTCATACATTGAATGAACTCTGTCATGTAAATCAGGACCCCATTCCCTTTAATATTGGGTCTATCCCCTCACACTGTGTGTGTAGAAATAAAAGAGATCTTCCCCATCTGACACCTGTGTCTGCATCTTTCCTGGTTCGCTCCTCTTTCCTCCACAACATAATTGGCGCCCAACGTGGGGCTTGAGATTTGTGTCCTGGACTGCGAGAGACGCTGACACGTTCCACTGGAAAAAAGCACACAAACTGCAACCTGAAAGTTCAAATTTTCCTCCGAATCAGTCTGAACCTCAGCCCTGGATGGGGCGACCTTTAATCAATACTTTAAAAGTAACTATAATATCTGTGTATAACTCCTAGCTGGAGAGATTGGTCTGATCAGCCAGTCATCTCCAACTCCCAGTAAATTAGCTGATTTAAGATGAAGTCCATAAATCATAAAGTCCCATAAATCTCCTGTACAACCTAGAGGGATTTAAAAATCCTGAGAATAAGGACATAAAGCGGAAGGAAAACAAAATGTTAATATAAAAACATTCCCTGACTGAGGACAACTAACCGGACCTGACTTTGACTGACTGTGTGTGTGTGTAAGACTATTGTGATAGCGAGTGGAGTGAGTGTGCATGAGAAGGAGCTGTGTGAGTGGATGATGGGAGAGTGTTGTGTGAAAAAATTATGAAAAAGTGCATATTGTGTATTGCATACAGTTTGTTGGGTTCCGTTGAATATAAATGACTTAGAGGGAAATTGACTGATTTGCTTTATCCCATAAATGTAACGCTTTGTTTATGTAAACTGTTTTATCCAGTAAATCTGCAATGTGTGTTTATTTTGAAGAACTTGTAGAAATGTACGTTTAAATTGCAAAGTTAGAAGTAAGTATGTAAGTACAAGAGAAGCTTTGTAGGGTTGAAGAGAAAAGTGATCAGGTGACTGATTGTTGGTTGTTGTGGCACAGTTAAAATTGAGAAGTCAGAATTGCAGGAGTTAAAAGAAGTTAGAGAGTTAAGGGAGAAGGGAGGTGTGACGGACGAAAGAGACACACCTCAATGCTCCTCCATTGTTATTGGCGAGAGGGTCAGGAGAGGGAGTAAGGCGTGTACATTGTAGTAAAAGTTGATTCACAGGTTGGGAGCTGTCCCAGACAGGATGAAGACGTGGAAATTTATAAATAGCCCCCCCCCCCTTCATGCTAGCACTGAACAGAGAAATTAATTTTTCCCCTTCCTTTTCCAAGTGACCATAGAAGTATATTTAAAATTTAGTTTAAAAGCGGCCAATAACAATGAGTATTGTGCTAAAAGCCTTGATTGGGACTAAGTACCCAGAGCTTCTAAAACTAGTTTCGTGGGCACAGTGTAGTTCACTGTGTCAGGGGGGAAATGTTAAAGGTATAATATGTAATTATTCTGCATTAAAATGTCTAAAAACAACTAGACCTATGTTCTATATGTTGTTGAGTTGTGTACTTACATTATCCCTATTGCTTCCAACAATTTTCAAATCCAGAGAAATATGTAATTTAATAAATGTAACGGACCATTTCATTTAGTCGCATGTCAATAGTGTCATACGTCAACACAGAGTAAACTAACGTTAGCACAAGTTAGCACAAGTTGCGTGAGTCTGCGCTGTGTTTGTCGCTGCATTGGCGTCTACCAAAGAGTAACTTACACACTACAAGATAATAAATCAGCATTGTGTGTGTTCCACACAAACTGTTATAGATGGACTTTTATTCACTTTTAAGCCACATTTTCATGATAAACTTAGGTCGTCTTTAACTATATCTTTTAGCCAGAAGAAGGATTTTAGTCTCTGGACGTTATCAAGAAATCAACTGGGCAAACATTAGTAGCAGCTCGGCTACCAGCCCTTCCAAGAAGTCTGTGATCACCAAACATAGCCAGAGAGATATTGATTTTTTTCGGTGAAACAGCTTCAAATATTTTTTTTAACAATTTTTGGAGAAGTGGAGACCTCCGCGGATAATTCGGGTCCCGGGAGAAACCTTACGAACTTCTGGATGTAAAGTTATTAAGATTAATAAACAAGTGTTAGCAGCAGCTCAGCTAACAGCCGTCCGGTGGTCACTAAACATCGTCGGAGAAACATTGATTTTTAAGGTAAAACAGCTTTAATTCATATCTTAACGGTTTTAAACTGCGTGTACTTTTGTTTTTGGAGAAGTGGAGACCTCTGCGGATAATACCGCTCCTGGAAGAAACCAGACGAACGCGTGGATGTAAAATTATTAAAATTAAAAAAACCAGCAGCTCAGCTCACAGCCTGTATCTGACGTCCGTCCATCACCAATCTTTGTAGGAGAAACACTGAATTTTTAGGTAAAACAGTTTTATTCAATATTTTAATGATTTTAATCTGCGTGTACGTTTGACTTTGGAGAAGAGGAGACGTCTGCGGATAATTCGGCTCCCGTGAGAAACTGGACGAACGTCTGGATGTAAAGTTATAAGATTGATAAACAAGTGTTAGCAGCAGCTCAGCTAACAGCCCGTATCTGACGTCCGTGGGTCGCTGTACATCGTCGGAGAAACACTGATCTTTTAGATGAAACAGCTTTATTCAGTGTTTTTACCTGTAATCACCGGGTCCGTCTGTTCTGGAGAGGAGGAGACCTCTGCGAGTAATTCGGTTGCCGATATAAACATCCTGAACCATGAACACCGGAGATATCCTGTCCGCATGAAGCTGATTATTTAACACCGAAGACAACAACTCCCATGATCCCTTGCTACTTCACACCGTCATCACACGCCGTCTGTTGTTATTGTTTTGATAAAGAGACCCCTAGAGGCTGAAATTACATATTGTGCGTTTAAGGGAAAAATTAAAACAATTAAACAGAGATTAGAAGCTGTCTATTATCCACAAGGTCTAGGAATGATTGAGAGAATCAACGGAACCTGAAAAGTGAAGCTGAATAAACGATGTGACTGCTTTTACTATATATTACTACTATACTATATATTTGCAGGACAAAGCCTGAGAGGCCAACCGGGACCAGGATCCGGTGCAACTGGTGGTGCCAGGAGATCAGGTGTATGAAGAGGTCTTCCAACACAAGTGGTACGAGCCCAGGCGCAAAGGACTTTACTTAGTTGCAATGCTGGACAGATGAAGCAGTGGCCAGCCCCTGCCAGGCCAAGATGAACCAAGTGACTGCAGAACGCCGGAAAAAGAGCAGCAGGCCATGAAAGGAGCCACTCTCAATGACTCAGATGAGTACGATGCAAAAACAAACACCCATCCAGGATTCTGCTAGGGCCCACACCAGATTTCTCACATTTACTGCAACCAACGATAGGCACACAAGTTATAGTAGTGAGCAGTTGAAAGCATTAGGGGCACAGTTACATACAACTACTACAGTAGCTTGGTGAAACAGACAAATGTTGGAACTGATGACAGCAAAATGAGGGGGTGTTGTCAAACATTTGGAAAATATTGTTGTACTTTCAAAATAATGTTGATGCACAATGGCCACAATGAAAGAGCAGAAGTTGGAAGTGGGGATGAGGGGGAATGCTGGTGGGGGAGGTAGCCTGTCTCTGGATTGGCTACACCAAATTTTAGGGAAATGAGGAGCTGTTTTGGCCAAGGCAGCCATGAGTGCTGCCTTAGTTTAATTTTGGTTTCTTTTTGTTGCATCGTTCCCATGCTGAGGAGATGGTGCCTGTGAGCTATGGACAGACAGATGGACGTGATGATGGCCCTGCAGGGAGCTCGGATGGTAAATGTATTGGCATATGGACAAATGACTCATATGCGCCCTGTGGTCCAAGGACTGTTAGGGGATGCTGACTTGTTCCCAATACCTGATTATCTGAATGATGACGATGATCCTGAAGATGAGTTCAAGCCTGAGGAGAATTTGTTCTAAAGGACACTGATAAGATGGACACAGGGATGAGGGGACGGGTAGTGAATGAAAAGGAGCCCTTCAGGGGGGACTTACTTTTGTATTTGTTGATGGACTCAAGGGACTGAGTTGCACCATTACACTTTAAACTATGTATCTGTTAAAAGTCACTGTTATACTTACTTTTGAAATCACACCGGAAAGTTATTGGACTGTGTAATCTGCCTTACTGTTATACTGTTATCTGGAAGTTATTTTTGTAATTGTATCCAATAAATGTTCCTTTGTTTAGTCTATAAATAAGTAACTATCTACGGTAAATATATAGTCAGTATTAACCTAGTGTTGTTCACACTACTGTGTAAGTTGTCTTATCCTATTCAGTTAATCTCCTTAGTCATTGGTCGAGTTAAATGTGATTGCAGTGTGCTGGCAGTTCACGGTTCAAGGGGTGGCTCATGAAGTCGGTCGCCTGGTGGGGAAAAGGGGCCATGGGAGAATTTTACCCTTAATCAAGGTTTTCGCTTTCATACCTCTCTGAAGTTGTGAATTCTCTTAAGTACTCTGGCTGTGTTAAAATGAAAGTAACATTATCCTAGTAAGGCAATGCTCTACCAGTCTGACCTTGAAAAAGTCATCCACGCATTCATTTTCTCCAGACTTGATTACTGCAACTCACTCCTTTCCGGCATTACACAAAGATCCCTGTTTCGCCTCCAACTAGTCCAGAACGCAGCAGCTAGGCTTCTTACTGGTTTTAACAGACAGCAGCACATCACTCCGATTTTGGCTTCACTCCATTGGCTCCCTGTTCGTTTTAGAATTGATTTTAAGATTTTACTGATCACTTTTAAAGCACGTCTAGGTCTGGCTCCAAGCTATATAACAGATATGTTGACCCCATACCAGCCAGTCCGCAGCCTTAGATCCTTAGGTGGGGCCCTTCTGGTCGTTCCAAAGTCAAGGCTTAAATCTAAAGGTGACCAAGCTTTTTCGATCAGAGCCCCTCAACTTTAGAACGACCTGCCTGAGTAGATAAGGCTTGCAGATTCAGTAATTTCTTTTAAATCACTTCTTAAAACCAATTTCTACAGACTGGCTTTTATGTGATGTTGTCTTTTAATCATCTGTGTTTTAAACCTTTTACAACTTTCCATCTGTATTTTAAACTTTTATAATTTCTTGATTGTCCTCTCTTTTTGACTATTTTATTGTTTTTTGTTTTATGTCTTTGCTTTGCATTGTCTGTTTTTGCTTTGTCTGTCAAAGCACTTTGTAAACTTTGTTTTTAAAAGGTGCTCTATAAATAAAGATATTATTATAAGGTTATACTCGACCGTTATAGACAATCAAGTATTATTTTTGTAAGGTTATACTTGTACAAGGATTTGAACTTTATTGTCTTAGTTTTGGTATATCCCTGAATCTCAAACCTGGTTATTTTGTGTGTCATATTATCTAATTCTCTTTTACACCTCTTCCTCACCACATCTATTCTAAATCATTAAAATGATTTCAAGGGGGATATGTAGGTGTTAGATCAGTGTATGGGAATTGCGTGACCTGGCTAAGTACCAGGTCATGAGGTTGATTTGGGTACAAGATTGGGAACATATCATGTGCAAAGATGTGTCAGCTCACCAAAATAACAGGAACTGAAGGGAATGTGTGTGTGTGTATGTGCACACACACGGTGCGTGAGCGCATATCCACTTTGGTTAAAGTCCAAAACAGTGAAATATCGGGTGATGTCCCACCTTTCCTTAGAATAGGTGTGTGCCAAAATTTGGGAAAAACAGGAAACCTTGCTGACACGTGATATCATGCAATACACACATATAGCCTGGTTTAGGTATAAAAAGGCATGTCACGTTCTACGAAGTTGGAATTCTCTGTGTCTACGTTGCTGAAACTGTGTGTGTAGAAATAAAAGAGATCTTCCCCATCTGACACCTGTGTCTGCATCTTGCCTTATTCACTCCTCTTTCCTCCACAACAAAATATTAGGTAACACATACACACACACACACAAACACACATACATGTTCAACCAGCAAGTTTTTTCTTGATGTGAAATGACACAGGCGTCTACTAGAAGATAATAAGATGATGTAAAAGAGGCATCATTGTGGAAATAAATATTTCTCAGCTTTTATTTTCTTGAATAAAAGTAACTTTAAGACAAAATTTGCGCAACGAATATGAATCATTTCAGGCTTGACTATATGTATATAGTCCAATAGATAGTATAATATAACGTTCCTTAACGTAGTGAATCTGAGTTTGTCATTATGTAGTTTAGTTTTAATACCTGTGTTCGGGGCAAGATCTCATTCTTTCATCAGTTTTATAATGTTTGCATTGAGCCATGGCAGGCTATTTTTCTTTCCCTGTTTATATCGGATCTCCCCAGTATATTGTTTTATTGTGTTTTTGGACTATGCCTAGTAGAGTCTGACTGTCCTCTTTCAGGCTTACCCCTGACAGGAGATTGTTCCACTTTATTTCCTGTACAGTGTGTCGCAAATTCTGAAGCTCACCTTTACGAATCATGTCTAAATCTGTCCTGGTTTTGGTGGAGCTGGTGATTTTGGTTGGTTCCTTTATTAGCTGCCAGAAATACAATTCAGTAAGCAAGCAGGACTTTTCTGGTGATAATACTTTCCAAGTCATTGTCATTGGGCCATTTGATGTCATACATTAAATGAACTCTGTCATGTAAATCAGGACCCCATCCCCTTTAATATTGGGTCTATCCCCTCTGAAAAACATGTAACCTGATAGAATCAATGCAGCTGAGTGTGAATTTTTGTAAAGCCAAGTTTCAGTGACACATAGAAAACCCAAATTTGAGTCTCTGAGAAGGTGATGAACTTGATTACATTTTATATTTGATACTGCAAATGTTCAAATGGAGAGTGAGAACTGAACCTTTAACAAATGACCGCTCTTCTGTGATTTATTATTGAAGGTACCTTGTCATTTCATCTGATTTATACTGATTCTCTTAAAAATAACATTAAAGGTGAGTTTTTATTATTTTGATATTTCTCACAATTATGCCCCGCCTGATACACAGCCATATCACCTTTATTCCCAACACTAAAATTAAAAAATGCCTTGATGCTATAAAAAGAATCATCATCTACAAGAACTTTGAATTTATGCATTAAAAAAACTGTGTAAGTGGAAATATTGGAAATTCAAAAAGATCTGAAAAATCAAAATAAATGTTGATACAACCCTAGTGGAAAGTGTTGTGTATCTATTATGAAAGGATGCAAGAGAAGCTGATGGCGACACATACTGAAAAAATAAACAGTAGATTTGCTTCCATTCACATGGTGCTCAAGTTTTAAAGTGGGTATATACAACATTTCCCTATCTGGTAACAAATGGGTATGACTACCACAAGTCTGTGAATCACATTGTTGACATTTTCTTGACCAAAGGCTGCTTGGTTTCATCAAAAGTAATTTTATTTACAAAGCTAGTCACTAACCTTAACTGAATAAGAATATTTGCAGTCCATAACAATAACATTATTCATGATTCAGTCTTGCTGGACCAGTTCCTCATTTGACCCACAACATCTAAAAATTGTGCTTAGCAGTAGACTTAATCACTGAAGACTTCATTTTAAAAAGTACAGTGTTCAATGTCATTATTTTTAGTTGTGCCACCACATTAAGGAGCAGTTCACGTTTCAACTGCAGTTACACAAACTTTCTACTAGCATTATCCACCTCTAGTCTGGATAAATGTTGTTGCCCATAATAGCATGTCTTTAAATTAATTTCCAAAATGTCCACATTTCAAAGGATGTACCTTAAGAATGTACCTGGACTGCTGGGACGAAAAAAATGGGAAAAACTCAGCAATGCTAGCTGATTAACTGTGAGAGTCTTCTATTTTTCTGTTGACTTTTTATATTATTTTAGTCAGTCGGGTAGTTGTTTTATTCATATTAGTGCTTTGTTATTTGAGCTCAAAACCAACAACAAGACTTTCACAAAAGACGTCACATGACACAAATGGTGACCTTTAGTGTGCTTCTGTTTACCCATGTCAGATTATTTGGTGTTTTGCAAAAAGGTGAGATAATGGATAATGGATTTTTTTTTTACCTTAAAAAAGGTCAATGGGTGGCAGATAGTTGAAGGATGACATCCTCTCTGCATTTGTAAAGCTTTAGCTCCCTCTAGCTCTGGTTTGACTTTCACCATCTCCCAAAGAGCTGCCTTAGCTACTAGATTTCCTTTCTATATATATATAGTTTTAAATTTTCGATCTCTGCTGTTTAGTGCTCGGCGGACACATTTACAATGGTACAACATCTGTGGTCAAAATTACAAGCAATTGGACAATACAGTACATATTCACTGGAGAGTTAAAGTCACAGGCCTATAGCCTGTGACTTTAACTCTTAAAAGCACAATGAGAACAAGTTATGGGCCTTCCACTTTTCAATGAGACTTGGAAAGCAATCCTTGAACCAGTTCATGACTCCTCTCCATCTAGTAGACATGAGCTCACGCAATTTAAGGTTGTTCATTGGTCCATTTACTGTAACAAAAGTCAAATTTTTCAAAATGTATCCCAATTCAGATCCTACTTATGACAGATACTTGTCTCCACTTTCTCTGATTCACGTGGTTTGGTTGTACCTTGACTTGCATAACTTCTAGTGTTCAATCTTTAAATATGTGAGTGATGCTTACATCATTGAACCAAAATCCTTGAACAGGCACTGATGGTGTATAAATATTTACAATGCTTGTTAGTTTGATGTCTTATCCTTATTGAAAATCCAAACTCCCATCTTATGCCAGAGGGTTGAAAGGCATCATGTTGCCCTGAAAATGAGAGAAAATCTAATTAACATATTTATAAGAGGAAAACCTGATATTTTTTTGAAAATATGGACACCTATTATATCCTATTTTTCCGTGTTCATGGGGATATAAAATTGGAGTGACAGATAGTACCCCTTATGTGCAGGTATTTAAGGTCCTGTGACTGAGCTGTATCATAGTATTTTTCATGTGACTGAGTAATTTCTTTCCTTTTATGTAGTAATTATTATGTTATTTTATATTTTAAATGGATTGTTGTAGCCTGTTGGGGACTGAGGGGTGAGTTTGGCAGGTGGATGGGTTTCGGAGAGTAAAACTATAAAAAGAGGTTATAAAAAGATATTTAAAAAGAAAGTGGATAGGCCTACTGGAAAATCAATGTTACATGTTACTAAGAATAATAACAAATGCCAATAATAACAAACTATTTTATACTGCATACAGATATAATAAAAACTGTTATCACTTAGGTTTGTGAATCAGACAGAAGCAGACAGCTGGATTTCCTCTCTCAATGGAGACAGGAGCTCATCCAGGGGAGTAACACCATCTTGTGGTGACTACTGTAATACACTTTAATACACAAGAATAATTCCAGTGTACTTTATATGCTGTATTTACAGCACATAAACAATCATGGTACTCAAAAATCAATGCGTAATCCTAATAAATAATATAATGCTGTTTTAAACTACTAAAGATATAAGCACAATAAAACTCTGCAAATAAAATCAAACATTGGTTCTTAAAAGAAGAAGATCCTAACTCTTATCAACACATCAATATGATGACCAAACTAAACGAGCTTCCAACTTTCCCACCCTACCAACACAAATCAGCACAGTGCAGTACAGAAGGCTGCAGGCTGCACTGTGATGAAACCTACAAGACCAAGAACTCACATCGAGCTGCACTACAGTGATTGGTATTTCTGGGAACATCCAGGTTTAGATAATCAAAATCTCACCATCACTCTACTTTTACAAGTTTTGGTGTCAGCAAAGTGTGCTGGAACTTCATTGTAGTTGCTTGCTTGACTTCTTTGTTCTCTTCTTTGCTTTGTTTTTGAGAGAGAAAGTAGTAAATGAGTAATAATCTCATTATGTACAGAGCTGGAGTCAGGAACAACCAAAAACATCTGTCTTCTGGAAGATCTCCTTCTCTCATCTTGCAACAGCTGGTGGTTGATGGCAATCGTTGCCGCTCCTGACCATTGTCTATGTATAAAGATTTATTATAAGTATATAAACCATGGAAACCATGGCAACAAAAAGTTCCCATTTCCACCGGAGAGAGTGAAGTTTGTCCCAAAGCTTGTTGCTGTACCTTAATGAAGGGAACTTTATTCAGCTGTGAGTGTGACTACAAACAAAATGCACTCTATGCCGAATTGAGAGTGGTTAGGGTTAGTTTTGGAAAAGGCTCAAAAAGTCCAAAAAACAAACCAGCCCAGGGAGGATGTGACAGGAGGTCCACAGGTTCTCTAGTATTGCTTCCTTCTCCACTCCCTCTTCCTACCTGATACCACATCTGTATTATCATAGTTCTTGTAAATATTGAATATCTCACAGCCCCTCATTTCCTTCCTCCTCTTCACTACCAACGACAAATCAAGCACATCTCATCATTGCCACAACTAGGATTGGCAACAGCCTAAACTCACACTGTAAGATAGACTGTCAGTCTGCAATGTCAACAATCAATTGCTTCATCACACCTCTCTTATTGTAATTATTGTTATTTCCTTTAATAAACTTTGGTTTATTTTTATTGAGTTTGAGTTTTATTTGCGTGTGTCTCCCTCCTTTGTTGTGGCTGATATAAATCCAGAGTTACCTTCCAGTAGATTTACATTTTTTACTTATATATATATTGGTTATTGTTATTTGATAGTTTTATGTTTACATTTTGTGACGGCCCCTGCCGAACCCATCCGTGCTGGTTGCTGGTGTGATTGTCTTTATTTCTCTCTTTGAAGGTACATGGGCGAGTGTGGGTGTGGCAGCCGGTGGAATCACAGACACCTGTGCGTTATGCTGGCAGCAGATATAAAAGGCCGGCTCGCAGTGTGGCTTGCTCGCTCTCGACTCCCATCCTACCCGCCAGCAGCCGCAGTCATCTTTGTTTTGTTGCCACACACCCACACTTACACGACTGATATTACTGACCAACAAACCCCATACTTTGCAAATTGATTTTGTAGTCTAATTTCTTACAATAAATACCTTTTTCTTAATCGTCATCCGTGGTCCTTCCTACATATGTCATGGCCTAGGAGCCAGGTCATGACAATTTTGAATTGGAAAGCTCATCCTTGTGTAGTTACCTGTATTTCCCACAAGATGGTAGACATCCACTTACTGAGTTGGTTAATTGCTTACTGACCAGTTGTTTAGTGTCATTAGCTTGGCATGCATGGAAGAGAAATATGCATGGAGAGTTGGAGAGATGCCAATTGAATCTAGAGACGAAAAACTAGCAAAAACTATCTTAAAATTTTGGTTAACACCCTTGGTGAGTGGAATGAGGTATATGAAGTAATCTTAATTGCCTTTTACTGCAGGTACCACAGGTTGAGTTGTTCATTCAAATTGTTTGAAATGTTTCTTTGCCTTGTTTGTTTACATTACATCATATTAGAATAGCAGTGTTTTTTTTCTTCGTGTGAATTTAAATATGTTTATTTTTGTGTATTTGAGGGAAAAGTTACCTGGAGTTTGATTAAATGAGGGGTAATGTATTTATGTACTATAATGGTTAGGATCCTTCTGAATATTCACTGCACTGGAGTGTGGTATGAATTTGGATTTAAATGCAATTGAGTCAGCTTTGTAGCTATGTTTTGAATTTAGCTTAGACAGTGTTTACACTCAGTCTATGTGGTTTTGCTCACTGGACATTAGCCTTAATCAGACAAATTATTATCAAAGAGAGTCCTAATTTAGTAACTACCATTTTAATAGTTATTTAAGTCACTTTATCATCCTATGTACTGTATTTGTGATATGAATGGATGTACATAAGTATTGATGGATATTTTGTATTTTTGTATATTTTTTTTGTAGTTTTCGCCATGTTTTCTATGGCATACGGGATGACCAACAACATGAAAATAAAAAAATCATGAAGCATCATTTTGAGATTCTGTGCATCTAGTTCAACTAAGTCAAGGGCTGTTACAAAGAGAAAAAAATTACGTTTGTCTTGACCTATTTTGGCAGTTGTGAGTATTTTTCCTTAAGATATAACTGTTTCTCTTACTATTTTTATCACCTTTCTTGTATTTGATAGACATCATGACCTGGTGAACTATTTGACTGTTTATTGGTTGAGAAATTTTATGTGATGTCAATGATTAGTTGTCCGATATTTATATTTTTATATTTATATATCTTCTGTGAGGACCGCAAAAACAACTAGATATCATTAAGTTGTCAAATAATATTAAACCAAACCATAAACAATTAACATAGGTCTTAATGTGAGGCAGTTAAAACTGCGGTTTTCAGGTAGCCTGTTTATTTATTGTGTACTTGTTGATAACAAGGCCTCAAGGCCAAGCTTGACCCAATGTAATCCCTGAAGATGGAAAATTCCATAATACTGAGGAACTGAGCAAAAGCTAGATATCGTTAAGTTGTCAAATATTGTGGAGCCAAACCACAATCAATGAATAGAAGTCTTAATGTAAGGCAGGTAAAACAGCGGTTTTCAGGTAGCCTATTTTGTACTTGCTGGTAACACTAACTCTGCTGTTGGGTCAGATTTATTCCTTTTATTTGATTTTTCCCTTTTGAATATTGATGTGCAGCAAAACAATTTTTATTGTGTAAAATTCTGCTTGATTTTCTCTATCTTCCTTCAAGTCACAATCACAAATCAAAGGGCAATGATGATTACAGAAAGTCAAGTAATCAAAGAACTAGTACAGAAGGCTCAAATTGAACATTAAGAGTGAGGTTAAAGGCCAATGAAACTGATTAATCAACACATGTATAACACACAGTCAACACACAATAATCCCACAATCAACACATTGATATCTCAATTGAAGAATAGTAGTTTTTTTTTATACCTCTATCTGTCATCAGGGGGAACTATTTGCTTCTTGTTGGTAAAACCAAGTAGTTGGTGCCCTATTGTCAGTCCTTACTGTCCACAACGTAAAACATGATGAGACACTAGAGTTTTGAACACAAAAAAGAGAAACAATCACAAAACACAGCCAATAATGCAGCTATGTAACATTAAAAACAACTATAAATAATACATGTAAAGGAATTATCAGTGTCTGATGTCCTTACCTGCTGTATAATGTGGAGAAAAATCTGCCCACTGATAACTGTTCATCACAGATATCAGATATATTATGTGTTGGCTGGTAAAAACAAGAAGTTGCAGCATGTAATGTATATGTTTGAATTAATTTATAAACAGTGTCATTACATACAGTCAGAGAAAATTAATATAAGTCGATATATAACATTTTGTTCAACTCAAATGTTGATATGGGTCTCAAAAACCAAGTACTGGTCCAGCACTAAAGTGGAGATTATCATTATTTGAATTAACATATTGAAGATTCACAATATTAAAGTGTAATATTTGCAAAAAACAAAATTATAGACATTTAGGATGTTTAAATATGAACTGTTTGCTTTCCTAAAGGGTGATTTATAGTTAACTTAGCTAAATCTAGATAACAAATGTTAGCTGGATATCAACGTTCATAAATGCTGCAGGTGCAAACAAGCTGATGTAACATTTGACTGCAGAGTCATCTTTTCCACATACAGTTACACTTAGTCATTGGTTCACCTGAAGTAAACTAACTTACCTGTTTAGCATCAATACTCACCAACTGTAGGCTTGAAGGTAGCTCACTAGTTGGCAAATGGCAGTTTGTTGCTTCTTTTACAGCTGAAAAAAGAATGAAAACATCCATGAATCTTCTCAAACCATTCTTGCAGCATAAATAATTTACTTTTCCAAGTCAATCAGTGTCCATCCAAACCAGTGTTACTCTATATTTGGTGATCCATCAGCTTCTGTGAACTGCAGTGGTGGAAGAAGTACTCAGACAATTTACTTAAGTAAAAGTATCATTACTGCAATGTAAAAATATCCAATTACAAGTAAAAATCCTGCAGATAAAATCCTACCTAAGGCGCTAAAGTCAAAGTGATACTTTAACTTTAGTATTTTAGGAAAATTTAGCTGGTAAATGTTCTCTTCTTTTACTTAAGTAGAATTTTATTGAGTACATGAATCAACATGAAGTACATACATACAAATTTCAAAAAGAAATTGAGAGAAAATTAAATAGACTATGAATAAAAATAGATACACACATACAATGGGGATTAATAAAATACCTAACTACCTGGTCTACCTACCAATCTATCCAATGTAACGTTACCTACCTACCTAAACATTTACTTTGATAGTAACATAAATCTATTTCCGGGAGTTTCGCTTTAGTTTCCGGTGTTTTCGGCGGTAACTGCCGCTAGCTTGTCACCGATGAAGTGATCGGTCCCACCGCAGCATCCAGCGCTTAGACCGGTCGGTGAGCCGCTGAGTGGAGGTGCAGAACAGCCGTCTCTCTGTCAGACTTTCAGCTTTTCTTGACTTTGTTGACTTTGTTTACCGTGTCGCAGGCTGAAGGGTGGCTCGGCTGGGACCTTTGGGTGAACTGTGGACATATAACCGGAGGGATTTAGCCGTTGGAGAGTACAGAGGAGGTTTGGAGGATGAACCCTCAGTGTGCCCGCTGTGGGAAGATCGTCTACCCGACGGAGAAAGTCAGCTGCCTGGACAAGGTGAGCACTTTGTTTGTGGTCAAATTATTTGATTTAAAAAACAAACCACAGTCATGGAAGTTCAATTATAAGACCTTTAAATTAGCACAATGAAAGCTGGAGGAGGGTCACAAGGTGCAAAGTTGTTAGAGACGCAGGTAGCTTATAAACTTGTTTCAGTCTGAAATATCTGCCAAAACCTGTCAGAGGACACAGTCATGACCTGAAATACACATAAAATAAACATAACTGTAATTTGGAGGATCGTTTTTGAGTTATAGCACTGGAACTATGATAGATCTGTTGATTTGATTTATTTGACATATCAAAACAAACATAGAAAATTTGCATACATAAAAACCCTTACTGTATATATATATGCATACTTATATACATTTTTATACATTTTATCATATTTGGTGTTTATTTGGTGTGTGACGAACTTTTTTGTTGCTACAGGAAAGGAATTATCACTTGTGAACCCTTTTAATTCGTATATTTTTCGTTGTTATTGTCATACAAATAATATAAGAATATAAACTTCAAGTAAACTCTAACAAACACATAAGCATTCCTCTAATAAACAAACCTAACAACAAAGTATATACACCTTTCCTCCCCCACAGCAAACAAGCTTAAAAACAAAAAAGAAAAAGAAAAAGAAAAAAACAGTAGCTGTCCACACATACTTAGAAATACAGGACATAGCATAGCTTTACTGTTGAGTATACATGGTCTTTTAATCCACAGTCCAAACACACAGATGAAAAAACAGCATATTAAAGAAACTGTACCCTAATTCCCTCCTTTGTCCTCCAAATGTGTTTTCCCAAAATTGGTGGAGGTTTGTCTTAGTTACCACACATGTTATATTCCTCTTTTTAAATGTCTCCCAGGTAGGTTTCATGTCATTGGTTATTCAAATCTGATGTGTTGACAGTAGAGCCTGTAGCAACCCCAAAATATTCTGTCCTTAATGACAATATGTAAATCTATAATTGCGATTATTCACCCCAAACCTATTGCACTAGCTACTGTATTAATGATAAGAGGTATGGATGTTTACTGTAAGGTTAATGTTGATTTAGCACATCTCATCTTTTTTTTGTTGTCACCATTAATAGTGCTTTAATATTCTGATATCAGCCTGATAGGTATTGCCTCTATTATATACAATTATACACAAAAAATGCATATTGTTGTTAGGTCTGACACTATCATCCTCTATCGTAATCATACTCAATTCTGTTTTATACAGTCGAACTATCCCAGAAAGGGTAAAAGTTCCCAAATAAAACTGTTATAGTGCTATATTCATAGGTTTAAAAAGTAAATAAACATTGACACACCATTGAGCACCACAAATATGCCAGAAGTAACTACAGAGACATGTCAATATACAAAAATAAGTGTTGATTTTTGCGTTTGCTCGGCAACACTTCTGTAATAGTCTCTTGCATAATGATGATAAATTATTAATTTATCCTCAGCAGTCTCATGCATTCCTCGTCTGTCCTATGAGGCATCAGATGACACAACAGCATGTAGGCACTGCACATTATATTAGCCCACACCCTTCATTTTAAGACTCCCATTTCAGACGAAGCTGTAGCACATAATACTGTTTGTTGATTGTGAAAAAGGTGGATCTTTTAAAAATTAAGCGGATCCAGTTTATACAAAATGACCAGTAAGATTATAGTTACCTTCTGTCCTGTTAAATCTGACCATGACTAGTCTGAAGAGAGACGGAGGACAAAACCAGTGTGAGAGGCGGTGATTTAAAGAGGACGAGGCTGGCAAAGAAACAAAGGACAGAGAAAGTGAGAAAGAAAGTGTGAGGGAGAGAAAAAAGAAAGAAATCATTTTGCCATCCAAGGACTTCAGACTTCCCTGCTGTCCCTTTCAAAGGCCCGTTTAATAAAGCCTTTTGCAAGACTAGATGTCACTTCTTTTACATTTTCACTACAAAGGCTTAAAAGCTTAATTTCAAGCAATAATAAAAGCCGATATCAATTATTCTTCAAAGTTTCAGCTCAGTGATATGTTAGTATGTCACTGAACATTCCTCGTGGATCAGCTGTGAAAATGAGGCTTTTTGTGGGTCAATTACAGGCCATCATAGCTCATGAGAGACTTGTGTGGGAGGAGAAATGTTTGATCAGAGCAGTTTCAGTTCCTATTATTGGCCAATAGAGGTCTTGAAATGTCATAGGTGGTGTTTGACCCCTTTAAAAGTGTGCAGGCCCACAGTTTTCTAGCTATGTGTACAGTGTACATATGATGGTGCCTTGATGTTACCGATTCTAGATGCACTGATCTGATTTTTACAGTCCTGATACCAATACCGATAACTGGGCTGGCCGTCACCAAGTACCGATCCAATACCATACTTAAACATTGCTTTCTTAACTTTGTAAATCAAAGTGTAATAAATGAATACATAGATATAAATGTATTGAATTGCTGTTTATGAAAATAATGGTCTCCGATACCAGATCAGCCCACAGAAAAAAGTAAAGTGCTTCAACAAGATCTTTTAAAACTTGTGAAACAATGTCTGAGATGTAGATAACTGCATATCTTTTTGACTTGGAATTAAATGAAAATTAACCTTCTCTACATACGTAATTGGTTGACTTTTAGCAACTAAACAGTTTTGGTTATGGCGTGAAGTATCATACAATTGTTTTACCATGTTCAGCCCCTTTACTACATATAATGTATAATTTACATCACAGTTTACTGTTTTGCAAAAATGTGTTTTAGTAATATGGGTTGTTTCTTTCTCTTTCTACTGTGTACCAGGAATCCATTGATTTCCATTTGTTTTCAGACTATAAAAAAATGATTTACTCTTGAAACTTGTGGTGGAAACCATCACAGTTACAAAAACTGCTTTAATTTTTGACATATCATCCATCACGGTTATGGGGTCAAATCAAATCTCCGCTTAAACTGCGTTACTGTGCAACAATGATATAATAATGACAACCAAGAGTGCCGGAAGTAGAGGGTCCATTGGGCCACTGCCCCCCCTCCCTCTTAACCCTCCTTCAGTTTTGTTTTTAAATCATGAATGCTTATTGTTGTTTTGTACCAGTGACTTTATTCCCACAAATATCCCTATATTTCAACACTTAGTTCACGTGAATTAGTTTATTCTTGACGTTTAAATGATGGTCCAAAGCATTTCCTTTTGAGTAAAGGCAATCAAGGTACCTTATTTAGGCTACTGTAGACTATGAATGACATTTTCATAACAGCATGACATATTGATCATTTATGAAAGTGAAGCCGTAGGATAGTAATGGTTTTTTTTTCTGATTTATCGTTAAAAATGGTTTTGGGACACAGCTGCTTCCTGTTACAGCTGCAGAAGTGTTACTGTCCTGTAAATTTGTAATTTTGGGTAATTGAACAAAAAGCCTTCCATGTAATCATACAAGCAATAGTTAGATGCTTATACTTCCAGATAGCATACGGAAGTGGGCCCTTCTTCTAGCCCAGACAAAATGGATGTGAGCCTGAAATGGAACCACATGTAAAATAGCAGATATGGCCCAAATATCCCAATCAAATGTGGGCCTTTTTTGGTAAGGATACGATACTGTCAGGTAGGTGCATTCTGGATGTGGGCCAGTTCTGGTTTATCTGGTTTGTGCTTGGTTGACATATGGCTTGCTTGTGGTCCTGATCTACGAAACAGGAGTGTACCGCCCAAGTACCATCATTTCACGCCGTATGTTTTACTTCTATGTTGTAAAGAGGCCGTTGACTGGCAGAAAGGGTAAAAAAAATACATCCAAACTGTATAACTTGCACACTGGTATGTTCCTTAAAGAAGTTCCTTAAAGACTAAAGTTTAAACCTCGTCAGGAATCGGATGCTCTTACATTTATCCTTCATGTAATATTTCCAAAGTGGTACAGCCACCAACTCGCTTTGCATTTTAACACATCATGCTCATAGGTTGCAGATAAGTGCAGGATTAATGTAGAAGGCATATGACCACGTTAACATCTCAGACACATAATTTAGTACTGATTCACTCTTTGAGGATTTGAATAATCCTAATAGAGGACAGATGGAGGTCTATCTGAACCGGATATAGAACGAGGAATGTTTGGTGGTAAGCTCAGTTACTAAAATTTAGGTCTATTTAGGTTTAATATATACATATATATATACATATATATATATATATATATATATATTTAGCACTTGCTGTCATACTGTGTGAACAGCAAACCAAAGAAGAAGAGTCCCGCCCACACTGCTTGATTAACAGGTGCTTTTACGAAGCGTTGAGCAGCAGAGATGTCAACAAAACAAAGCTGTAAAATCAGTCCAAAAGTAGTTTCATTTATCCCTTTCAGACATGAGTTATTAATCATTAAATCACAGAGTAATATTTTTTTATTGTTAATTTTTTTCTCTTAAACAAGTGAAAATTCATGCCAATAGCTTTTTTTAATATATTGTATTTTGACATGCGTCCACTGTATTGGACACCATGCATCAACAGTGATTGATGGAAATCAATATAGTCAAAATATATATATGTTTTTATATATATTATTTTATTACTAAGAGCAAATGGTATTAATACACATAGGAACATTAGGTGACAACAACAACAGAGAGGATATTTGAGAAACATGTCCTAGGCCCAGTAGACAGAATGTCCCTTTGTTACATGGCGTCCACTGGATTGGACAGATACAATAAAAATAGTATTAAACACCTGATAAAAGTATTTTAAACATTTTATTTAGTTGAAAAATAAACTTTTTGGGGGTTAGGGTTAAAGAATAAAAGTATTAAACAGATATTCTTGAGCTACTTGGTGTATTTCCTCCACCCTCCACCATTCTGAATTTATGATTCAATATCATAAGAAAGTCAAAAATGATTTTCAGATGGAATTGTAGACGACACTTTTGGGGTTCAACACCTGGTTGGTGGGACATGGTACTACAACTTAAATGGTTCAAAATGGTTTCCAAATATCTGGCCACTGTAGTGGACACCATGCATGAAAGGGTGAAAATCAATATTGATATGTAACTCTCTGTGCATTTGTGTGTTGTCTCCAGAACTGGCATAAAGGATGTTTCCACTGCGAGGTTTGCAAGATGACCCTGAACATGAAGAACTACAAAGGTTATGACAAGAAACCCTACTGCAACGCGTGAGTCCTCATCTCTCTCTCTCTTTATACAGCATAAATAACATCGCTACCCACACTAATGTTGCTCTCATTATAATAACTATCATGTACTTACAATGTGCTTATTGTGTGTATTTACTATATTCATCTGCTGGCTGGAGCCAGTGTGTTATTATCTGCATCTGTGCCAGTGTGGCGACCCTCAAAGGTTTTTATAGCAGCGATGGTTTTAGTCGGTGGTTGGTTTCGGTGGCTTTGGTTGCGAGCCCAGCCCTTCTCGGCTCCTCGCTGCTGCTTCTGTTGTAGTTTTACAGGACTGAAATCTGTGCATTTTCACTTCACTGTTAACATGCTCCGCTTGTTATTATCTGCACAGCGTGACACGCGACACCACCATTTATTGCCCCAAAAGAAAATGTAGTTTGCATGGCCAGATTAAAAACCTCAAAGGGGCAAAAACTTGGATCTGTGTTTGATGGATGACGGGGGTAAATTACTACCTAAAGCTGAAAACCTTGCGCTGGTGTCTCATGGCCTCAGAAAGGGAGGTTGTGGCTTTGACCTTTGAACTTGTTACTGCTTGTTATGTTGACAGTCTGAGAGTTGAAGCTTATAATTGTATCTCAATGAGAAAAACCAGCCACTCAACTAAAAGGTTGTGTAGTTAAAACTGTTTTATTCATCCTTTCTATACACATTCTTGTGTTTAACGCAGCAGAAAATAAGGAAAATAATAAATACTTGAGGGGAACTGAAGAGTTAATTTGTTCTTTATTTTCATTTCAATCACAGCCAGCAGTAGAGAGAACAAAAACCCTCCTTTCAGACAAACCAGCATTGACTTATTGGCTCCGCAAACACACACACTCGTATATGAACACACACAAACACTCACAACAGTGGACGTAATGGCAGAGAGGTCAGAATAACCTTTGACCCTGCGAGGTTAAAAAGGTGTTTCCTCTCAGCGGTGCGTCTTGTGGAACACACACAGTCTCTGTTTCCACTTGCACTTCTCTCACTTGGCTATAAACAAACAGCACTTACATCCTGAACGGGGCAACTTAAAGTGAAAACAGCAGCAGCTGCAGCCGTTTTTCACTGAAAAGTCTCCATTTATGAACGCGTTTCATAGCAAAACTGCATGTAGGAATTCACACATACAGCAGGAATCATTTCACTAATCACTTTTATAAATACAAACTAGAAATGAGCCAACAGAGGCAGCAAACTACGCTCATATTAATTTTTGTAGTACATTTTTTGAGCCTGAAATCTATGGTGTGAATTCTTGAAGCCGCTGTTAATGTTACATGTAAGAAATGAACAGGTGCAGGGCATGGACTGCAGAGCCGGGGCGGGCAGGGGGGCCATGGCCTGGGTACTTTCGTACTCTGACAAAATCTCTTATATGAGGAAAAGCTGCTGTAAAAAGTTGCGTCTGTGTTATAACAAGACAAAAACTGCCACTCACTGCTGCATTTTGATTGGAAATTACTGTGCCTATCAAGTGCATTGTTTACCAGTACGTCATGTTTGAGCGTTGCGAGCTAAAGGCGGGCACCTGTCCAACCCGCTAGCGACATAAAAATGAAGAGATTTTTTTCAGATAAACAGAAAAAACTAAATAATCCGACTCCAGCTTCCACTGTGCCCCTGGCCTCAACAACAGACCTGCAGTGTCCGTCTTCATCTTGCCCTAACTTAAGTCCACCGCGGACTAAATCAGTTTTATAACTCACTTTTTGCTGTGTTGGTTACTGTTCATTATTTACTTATTTGGTTGTTGTGTGCGGCTCTGCACATCAGGTATGAGTGCTGACTAGTTATGAGAATGATGTTGATTTAGATTCAAGACAGCAAGTTGAGTTTTGCTTATGGATCGGCTGTACTTCGTTGTTTTGGCCTGTTGAGTGTGAATGTTGCAGTAGTTTGGGATCAGAGGGGTTAATATCTGAGCAAGCATCAAGTTTGTATTGTAGCATTGGAATAAAAAAAAGGGGGGGGCACCACTACCTTGAAATTAAGCCCCCCCCCCCCCCCCGGTTCAGGGTGCAGGGTATTTGTTTACTTTCAAAATGTGTATATTTAAGATGCCTTTAAGGAGAGAGATGGGTGAAAGGGTCAGAATTTAGTGCAGCTTTCTAAGATCTCATCAACTGTTTCAGATTCTGGTGTTCAGAAACATTTCATATCACTGAATATCACATCTAAAACCTAATATCATATGCTTGAGCTGAGACAGATACAATATTTTATTTCCTCTAGTTGCTTATCGTTGTTTTTTTGCACTAATGACTGCTTGCGTTTCATAATGTTCTCCTCAGTATGACAAAGATGTGTTGAACATCTTTGGTCTTTTTGGCTGCTGAAGTGTTGCTGATTATTTATCTTTAATTTAATTTAACTGAAAGGAGCACAGATGTGACCACAGGTGCAGTGGCTCATGGTTGTTGTAGTTCTTTATGCTTTACGGCGTCAGATAGACTTACAGAGAGTCCTGAGTGCGATCAGCATATCCTTTAAAACGTGCAGCAGTTTGTTTCGGTTCTGTGTTTCTGACTCACTTTAATGAACTTTTTCCTTTGTGGGTTAATTTAGGTCATCCGTCCTCACACTCTCTCTCTACACACAGTTGTGGTTAATGGCTTTAGAGTGTGTGTGTGTGTGTGAGTGTGTGTTTTTTTTCTTCCACACACTGTGTCAGAGTGTGTTTTCCTTCTGCTGAAGAATGTCACAGCAGGTCGACAATGACCTGCAGGTTTATTTATTCCACTTAACACGGCTGCTTTAAAGACAAAATGGAAAGTTTCACTATTAATACATGAGAGGTTTGATGCAGGTTTGTTAAATTTTGTCCCTGATGTCGAGAAATATGATTCATTTTATGGGTGCAAGATTGTAGGATTTGTGATTATAGTTGAAAAAAATAAAACAAAACTATAAAATGATTATATTTATTATAATTATTGCAATTTATTGGTTATTTCTTTGACAGAAAATTGCTTAAAAATTAATACATTTTCAATAACCAGCTCGCCATTTGTCAGTTGAAAATAGCAAACATCTCTGGTTTCATTAAAGATGTTAATACTCATCATGATTCTCATCACATTGAGTAATTTAAAGGCTCACTTGTGATAGCTTTTATAAGTAATCATGTCATTTTAATGAGTGAAAATCATTTAATTAATCATAAAATAATCCTCAAGAGAACAGCAGTCAAATAAAGATGTTTTAATGGAGGAAAAAAATAGAAAGTGCACAGATAAGATGAAGCCAGATTACTCAAGAGTTTTCACTCATTTGCTGAATTACAACATGAACATCTTCTGAATCACGGCATCATTAGTTTGGTAGCTCTCCTCTGTCTGTATTTTAAGTTAATATGACATGTTTGTTGACTGTGCAGACTTCCTGCGGGGATTTCTTACTCACCAGTGACAGTTCTTACTTACCAGTGGTCCATAATGAAACAGTGACCAGCAGAGTCTCTGTGAGGCTCTCTGGCTCCTTCTGATCCTCTTTGTTTTGGTGTCTCATGAGTAAAAAAAAACCCTCTGTTTTTCTTGGCTGTTTGTGTCATGCGTCTATTGTTGAGCTGCGGTCGACATTGTAACGACAACAATAACCTCTGAATCGACGGCCTCAGTTCTGCCCTTTATGACTTCATTCGTTCAGTAAAAAGGCTGCTTCGGTTCATTCTTGAGGTTGTTGGATTGTAAAACATCAGAGTTGGTAGAAACGTCACTTCCTGGTTTTATTGTTGTTGCTGCTGCTGTTTCAAAAAGGAGAGGAAACAGTAAAGGGAGGATTCGGCTTTCAAAAACTGTTGTGTGATGTCAGACTTGTGCACTTTAAAACTCTGTACAGAGAAATATGCATCCTAGTCAGTGGCGATATTCAGTCTAGTTTGGAGTCATTTTTTTTGGTTTCATTAAAATATCCACATCCACATTAAGCTCCACTCTGTTACATTGAAACACCAGCATTTCAGGAGCAGAAATATGCGGCTCATGGCTCATAACACTCAGGGCTGAAGCAGCGGCGGCCCACAGGACCAACAGGAGGGACCCAAAGCTTTGACATCACACTCATAGGTTTTCTGTGAATGATACACACATCCAGTGTGTTTTTGAATATCGAGGGGAACAAATGAGCTTTCTTTCAGCTCATTGGAGGGGGACAATTATGGCAATTACACGCCTGGATGTTCCCCAATAACTTCGACTTTTGAACATTGATTTTTGTCAATGTTGTCTCAATAACGTTTGGATTGACCGCCATTAAATGTAGTAAACTCCCTTCAGGATGAATTGTAATAACTTTGATGATCCTTTGGCTTCACAGCAAGACTCTTAAGACTTGTTTTATTACATTAAATAATAACAATATTGCCTTGTTTTTCATTGCCAGCTCACTTCTTAACTCTGCTGAGGTATAACCAGGCTTTTTTTTTAGGGATTATTATTAGGCTCTCTTTAGTATTCAAGCCTCCTCACCTTCAGGGATGTGTATGCTGTGGAGCTAGAGGTATAACTATGGTGCATGCAAGAGCAAAATAAAACACTGTTGTATGTTTACTAGCTAAATGTTCATCTATTCAAAAGCTGATGGGTAACAAGGGGAATGATTACTGCAGTTTCCACCTGTTTTACTTTTTTACACTTTGGTTCACATGAATGATGCTGTAGAACAATTAAAAGGACTTTATCGATTTCTAACATGGTTGGAGCGTTTCAGGGAACTTATAGTGCTATAGTGGATTTTATGTCCTGGCTGTGGCCTCTCATGCTCCTCAAGATCCTATCTGCAGCTCAAACAGGGGGGAGGCAGACAGAGGGGGGGGAGTGGAGAGAGGGATTACAAAAGCACATGAGAGCCAACAAACTCTAACACACCAGGCTCAGTGTGGTTATTAAAGGACTAATACAATCACAAACAGAGTACTTACTAACAACAGGTTATATTCCAGTGATGTTGGATTATTACAATCTCTAAAAATCAGCATTTTTTTTAAGGTGACGACTCACACACACACATAGAAATACACATATATATAGATATATATGAAAAATCTATGGATTCCTATGGCAAGTCATGAGATGAGTTTTAATCTGAAGAGTATGACTGCCCTCTGTGAACCTGGATACCTTATGACCTCTGAGTGGTTTAATTAACATGGGCCTGTTGAGTGAAAGCTTTCCCATTGTGTGTGTGTGGAGAGACAGTATTGGTGTTTTTTTTTTTTGTTTTTCTTTGTTTTTCAAGAGAGTTAAGAGTCAAAAGTCAAGCTAAAAATGTTTGTATTGTAACTCACATAGCAAGGTTTTGCCAAATCTTTAGCAAGGATTCATATTCAGATAATTGCATTTTTATAACAGGAGTTCAGCAGTACAACAAAGCAACAGAATGTGAGCCATGTCTCCAAACGTCTCGTAATTTCTGCCACTAATTTAACTACTATATTATTCCTATCAACATTTCAAAAGAAGTGAATCTGTTCCTGCTTTCTCAATTTGACAAACATCAGAAGGACAATTTAAAAAGTGAAGAAACAACAGCGAGATACATTGATTTTATTACCCTTTTGTCATTTATTTAGCTTGAAATATTCTTCTCTGAAGATGCACATTAACGTCTCTGAGACTCTGTGCTGACTAGAGCTGCAACAATTAGTTGATTAGTAAACAAATCAATTAGTCAACAGACAGAAAATGATTCGCCAATTACTTATAATAATCATTTTTTAAAGAAATGTCCATATTATCTGCCTCCACCCTTTCAAAGGTGAGTATAGCTTCTTTAGTTTCCTATGACTATTAAACTGAATATCTTTGAGTTGTGACTGCAGCGTCATTCTCTGATGGATTAATCAAGAAAATAACAGACAAATTTATCAATAATGAAAATGAAAAAGCCCCAGATACCCCAGAAGTCCTGTTCAAGACGGAGATAAAAGTATAAAAGAAGCATCCACACAAACATATCTGATCGTGCAAGTTCGCCTACAAGCATCTCAGAGAAGCATAACTCCACTTAATAGACATTTTTCAAGACCAGCGAATACAAAATATTAATGTCCAGCCGTTTGAAGCAGAAGAGGAAAAAGTCTCTGGGCTACATCCACTGCAGGCGTCTTCCCATCTGAGATATTTCATGTTAAATTAAGTTACCATTTATGCTAATTAGTAATAATCAAAGCTGGTTATGTAACGCTGTATGCCAGCTGCTCATATATGATGACACATGTGATTCACTGAAACCTTTAAGAGGTCACTTATTCTCCATCTCTTGCTCTCTCTCTCTCGCTGTAAATTGACATGTGTGAACATCATTTCACATGTTGTTTGCATGTTAATAGCCTTTTATCAGCTCAGATTGTTGCGATAAAGACTGTGCGGTTATGTAACATCGCTGCCCACATAACCCAGTTTACTCCTGCCTTATTACGCTCCCAGTAGCACAGAGAGAGCAGAGCAGCAGCAGCAGCAGCAGAGAACAACTCTATTCATTTCTGTCTTTATTGATTCACTGATAACAGTAGAAAAGCAGGAAGGGAAACAGATTTTAAAGCAGCAGCAATAGGATATGATACTATTTACATTTAAGGCTGTGACTGACTGTACAGAGTGAGCAGGTGGAGGATGAGTGTCTCCTCTTCATGTATAAGTGCAGTCATTAGTCATCGGTACGCCTCTGGCTTCCAAGGAAAACAATGCTGAAGTGGAAGAGTTAAAGTCCACTTCATTTTCTCACAGGTGGTGTCTGATCGTAGGAGGGTTTCGGAGACTTTGGTGGACATAAAACAAACCCTCCTGGTTGAATCATGAGTAAAAAAAAAAAAAGACGGACAACTAGAGGAAGGAAGTCAACTACAACTCCCAAACTCCCGCTAACAGAAGATAATATAAAGATTACACTCATTAGAAACCTGATGAGACGTTCAGCAGTTTAAATTAATTCAATCAGGAGCGACTAATGGAAAAAATGGTGAGAAGAGTTACTAAGAGATTAATTTAACTTATGTATTTGGAGTCTTGTGAGGAGTCTTTGGCGATTACAGGATGATGAGGTCTAGATCTGAAGATCTGGGTTGATGTGACTTGGAACTGGACTCTCGATGAGCGAGCTGGACGGGTGCATTGGATCGCTGGTTCTGATTAAACTGGCGGAGAATGGGGTCACATTGAGTGGCCACTGGAAGAACAGTGGACAGCAGTAGGACAAGGAACAGATATGTAAGTTTAACAGCAGCGAGATGATTGACTGACCTGATCTGATTGTTGGAAGCGAAAAGTTTAGGCAGAAGTGCGAAAAGAAGAAAACATCTTAATGAATCTGAATAAATAATAGTGTTGGTTTATGCTCGATTAGTTTGCACAACATAGGAAATCAAAAAAAGTTTTATCTAATAGTCTTTGGTGTTGATTCAGTTAATTAAATGGATAAATAAAGATGGAGTCCCCCAGGAGAGCCATAGATGGGTCCTTCACACTGGTGGGTGGTTTAAATATTCTTCAGATAAGATGATCATTGGATGAACGCAGAGCCCAGTGAAATAATTGGATAATAGTTGAGAGGCGGAGCTGACAGTTGTTTTCTTGGTTAAACTTGTGCTAAAAGCTTCATTTGTTCCAACCGGCTGCACTTGAAGGCGGCGTGAAAGGTCGCAGACAGGAAGGAAGACACTGATGATTATTAAATTCAGGGATAATGGCGCTCATTTTCAAACAGCATCTCTTGGAAGTTGTTCACATGAAAAGTGACAGAAATAACTGTATGAAGGATGAAAAAAGAGAGAGAGCTACAGAGAGAAGCATGGCTCCTCTCTCATGGCGTGAAGTGGATTTAAATGTTGGGTTGTCAATAGTCGGATAACCACCCACCTTAATCTGACGTTCCAACCGTCCAACAAACAGTTCAGGCCCCTTTAAGCATGAAAAACACCTTTCAGATTCTGGCTCTTGTTTTCCCGCCACCTCTGGAACCTGCGTCTGTACTTTGCTTCTGAATTAACTGTGAGCGGGAAGCGTTTACGTCCTTGTCTGTGAGCCACTGATGTTAGAAAAATTGCACACTTACAACAACAAGAAGGAACTTTGGAAACTGACAACCCAGAAATGAAAGATCTGCCGCTGGTTAATCCTGTTATTGCTGCTGTTTGATTCTTTACAACCTGTCAACAGTGAAGATTTTCCCCTAGTAATCATTCAATTTAGTCAATTTGGGAGAATCTACAGTATGTAATCTCTCCATATTTTTATTTACACTGAAAAAAATCGCATAGAAGAATCACAGATTACAGCTTTAAAGAGCAGCCCAGACGTTTCAGCACAAAAAAAAAAAAAGTGCCAGTGAGTTAAGCTTGAGCTGAGAGCTCACTACTTAACCTGCTGTAACACTACAAAACAAATGGCTCTATCCCCCAGAGAGAGAGAGAGAGAGAGAGAGAGAGAGAGAAGAAGAAAAAGAAGAAGAAGAAGAGAGCAGCGGAATAAATCCGACTGTGAGAAACAAAGATGGTGAGCGCAGCATAGTGAGAGAGAAAGCTGCTGAGAGATATGAGGACGGGAAACCTTATGTAACCCGTCTAATCTTTCATGGTTGGAGCTGAGAATCTGCTGGAGAAAAAAAAAAAGGGGGGGGGGACGGGGGGACGGGAAGAAGAGCAAGAGTCGGAAAGAGAGAGAGAGAAAGGCAGATACTGAGACAAACAAGAGTTTTAAGAAGAAATAAATAAGAGTGAAATGTAAAGGATTTGGGGAGGCAGAGAGGCTCATCCTGACAGCAAAAAGAGAGGAAGAGAGGAACAGAGGGATGAGAAACGGCTCCATTGAAGGCCGGCCGAGAGCGTCACGCATGAATGAGTGAGGAGAAAGACAGAGGACAGTGAGGAGAGATGACTGGAGACAGTGTCATGGTGTGTCTCTATAAAACAGGCCTGTGATGAGACGCTTCTCTGTCTTCTCTCCAGTTAAGCTGCTGCTGTCGTTGTTGTCGTCGTTGTTGTTGTTGCGTTCCCATCAAAGGCTCCATCACGTTAGGAAGAGACGCTGTTAAAAGGCTGGAAGAGACTCAGGAGGCTGAATCAAAGATCTCTTTCTTTTCTTCTCTTCAGTCTGTTTGCTCTTTTCTCCTTCGGCCCTGTTCAAGTGCTCCTTTCCTTTTTATTTCCTCTGTTTCTTCCTCTCCTCCTGCCATTTCATTACCTTTCTGTCTTCTCCTTTCTCTTCCACTCCTCATCCTTTCCTTCATCTCATTCCTTCTTCCTTCCCTTTCTCTCCATCCCATCTACTCTTCTATCTCTGCCTCTTCTGGTCCTTTCCTGCCATCGTGTCTCTCTTCTTTCATTTTCTCTTCCTTTCTTTCCTTGTTTGTGTCCTCTCCTGACCTCACCTCACCTCTCCTTCCCTTTCCTTCTTTTCCTCCACCCTCATCTCCTCTCTCCTCTTCTCTACCTTCCCTACTCCCCTCTTCTCTGAGCTCTCTTATCTCTCCTTTCCTTCATCTCTTTTCCTCCCTCTCTACTGCTTCCTTATCTCTCCTTTCCTTTCCTTACCTTTCCTTTCCTTTCCACTCCCTTTCCTCTCTTTCATCTCTCATTTTTTCCTTTCCTGCCCACTCCCATCCTCTCTCCTCCTTCATTTCTTTCTTCCTTTCATTTCCTTGTCTCCTCTGACCTCACCTCACTTCTCCTGCCCTTTCCGTCTTTTCCTCCTCATGTTATCCCTCCTCCCATCTTTCCTTTCTCCTACTCCTTTCTTTCCTTTCCTTCTTGTCCTTCGCTCTTATTTCCTATCTCCTCTCCTCTCCTCTGTCAGTATATGATAAAGATGAACTGTTAAGGCCACTGAGGACACCACAGTCTCTTGTCACCTCTTTAATAAAGATGTAAAACTCTTTTATAAAACCCTACAGTTTGCTGAGCGAGGCTGGTTCGTCTCCATCAACCAGAGACTACAGAGACTTATTACCTGCAGGTGTCACAGAGATTTGCAGCAGTTTTAATCCTGTGATGGTTTGAAATTTAAACTAAAAACTGCGGCACAGTTTGAAAATGTCCCATGACCATAATGTTTTATATTATATCAGTAAAATTAGCTGAAATGTGTCAAATGTTGACAGTTTTGATCAGAAACAGCTGGCTCGTCACAGCTTCAGCCAAATGTTTTAAAATGTAAAAGTAAATATGCACGTTAGCCAGCTTGTTTTATAAAGTGAGAGATGAGAGGATGATAACGGAGAGCGATGAACTGAATGTGGTGAATTAATCTGACAGTGTTGTGATTTGTGCTCTGAAATATGGGAACAGTCCCAGCGACCAGAGAGCTGATTAGATCTGATGTGTATGTGCCTTCTTTTTGATTATTGTGGATGATTATGTAACAGAGTGTGATCTATTTCCTGCTGAGGAGGCAGAATAACAGTACGAATATACTTAAGATTATACATGTTGGACGGATCTCTTTCTTTAGAATTTCAACTTGTGAAAAGATTTTTCTTAAAATAATATAAAATCTTTCTTCTCTTCTTTATTTTTTTAAAAATTTTCCTCCATCATCATCCATTATAGTCAAACTCTTTTGTTTAAGGGCTGAAAAAATCTAATTGTGATTATTTTGACTGATATGATTTGCGATATTCGAGGGAATTTATACATCATTAGTCTCAGATTAACTCTCAGGAGTTTTGGGGCTATTTTGTGACGTTTTTGCCTTCATATATCACTTTAAAAAATGTTTAACATGCTGATGTTTGGTATCTTTTTTTTCAGCACAACATCATCTATATGACCAGACTGTTATTTTTCCACTTTAACATACTTATATCATCATATTGAGCCCAGAAAAAATCAAAATACATAAAATCCGAATTGGAAAACTGTCGTGTTTTGACTTTAAGAAACACAAACATGTTCAACGAAGCATTTTAAAGGCTGTAAATGTGAACATATAACAGAAGCACTGAGATAAAATCAGTCTATAAACATCTATTTACAACAAAAAGCAGATGTAACAACAGGTGTTTTCCACTAAGATAAATGCAATGTCCGCCACCGTCTCATCCTGCACGCTTTTCCACTTTGTAGCGACGTATCTCCGTTTTTACTCGCTCTATCAACAACAAACTAAAACTGGCACAGAGTTCGAAGCCAGCACTTTGGACAGAAGTCGACAGCAGAACTTAACGTGACTTTATTTTTACGCTACAACGTCCTGAAACTGACGTCGCTTGATTACACCGGCGTGATCACATCTCCTGAAGGGTTAAAATGATTACAGTGTGATTTCAACAGCACAGCGCCTCCTGCGATTTCGTCCTGGTTACGATTTCAATAAAATTTTGACTAATTGCTCAGCTCTACTTTTGTTCTGAACTCGTCTAATCTCGGCCGTAGATCAGCCCGGCAGCCATCTATTAATCGCTGGGCTGATAACATCTCTGACTTAAATAAGCGCAGCATCAATTAACTCCCCCCTCGTTTTGTCACGGCCTTTTTTTTAATCAGGCGACGCCTCCGACAGAAAAGCATGAGAGGTGGTTATAAGCACTAAATGAATGAATTGACATGAATCAATGCTGTTAAAAAGAATATTATATACTGCATTTATTCGATCCTCATGTGGTTCGTTAATGAATTAAAGATAGTATAGCAGATAAAACACTCAGATTGCAGACACTCTCGGCTTTCATGTGCTGAAGTTTTCATTTCCAGAGTGATGCAGGCATGGTTGTAAATATCCAAACATGTTGGTCGTCGTTTAGAACAAAAAAAAAAAAAACAGTCCTGTAGGTTTAAAGCAGGCTGTTTGTTTTACACTGGTAATGTTCTTTTAATGCTGAGAGGAAACAATGATGAAGGTAATTTCGATTGTGGCGGCGGCTGGCTGCAGTGATGTGGCGTGCAGACAGATAGACTGGCTCCCCCGCTGCCACACACACACACACACACACACACACACACACACACACTCTCCTTTTCTATACACACACTCTGCATTAGTCCGTGCCTGGGGATGAATAGATGCAGCAGTGTGTCTAATGTCAAACTAGGCCACTGGTTGCAGAGCAGAGACTGGCAGCGTGTTGGACTGCAGAGATCAGTGCTGCTGCTCCGCTGGCGGTCTGTTTCTGTGTCTTCCTGAGAGCTGCTGTTAATTATACACCTGATTATGACAAAGACTGAGGCACAAATGACGACAGAACAGCCTGATGTTATTACAGTGATCACTAAAAAACCCTTGTCAACTCAGCGGGCTCTTTACTTTAAGTTTAATTGCATCTATATCATAGTTTAATGATCCTTCCTCTATCCTCTGCACCTGTTTATCCTGCTCAGGGTTGCATGGGACTGGAGCCTTTAGCATATCCATTTACTGTACAGTATGCTGGTAATATTCATCAGCAGGAATGAGATGATTTAATTCTGGGTTTGGTACTTTGGATTTATGTTTCTGCAGTTTATTACACAGCATGAGTCTGGACATTAACTCCCTCAGCACTCAGCAGTAAAGAGGTTTCACAGCAGTTTTTCTGCACTAAATAGAGTTAAAAAATGTAAGTAAATAAACTTTATTTATGAAGCTGAAGCACCAGCTTTCAAACCCAGAGTTATCAGGTGCTGTACAATGCAAACAACTGAAGAAATGGAAAGTTAAAAACAGGAAATAACAACATGCAAACACATATTACAGGTGAGTTTTTAACAGCTTCTTAAAACTACTGACTGACTCGGCGTTTTTTATAACTAGAGGAAGACAACTGCAAAAGCACGGTCACCTTTGGTTTTAAGCCTAGAGTTCAGAACAGCCAGAAGGTCAGTAAACCTTTCACCACTGCCAGAGGACACAATAATTCAGAAATGTAAAGTGAGGAAAGCCCATGTTGTGCTTTATAGGTCATTTAAATCATTTTAAAATCAATTCTACATTCTGTGGCTAAAAAAATGGTCAAAATGGAAGAAGTAAAAGCTGAGGTATCCTAACTTAAACACAAATTATACATTTTGCTTCTGCCTTAGAGGTGTGTATGATGCAAAATTTGTGCATCTGTTTGTGTTTCATATAATTTTTCAATTATATGTGCAAATTTAAAAAAGAAACTTGATCTTACACTTCCCACCATGCATGGTGCATGCATGGTACTCACACACAAACACAGCAGTAATTGAGGATCACTTAAAGGCTTCTATTTTTTAAGGGTGATTGACAAATTTGATATTAATGAACTCCTGATATCTTCACACACTCTTCTCTGACAGTGAAGAAAAGAAGCAGATGATTACAGTCGATCAATCATGTTGGTATCCGACATCATCAGAGTTGTTTTCTCAGTGAACTGATGTCTGGGTGTAAAATTGGGTGAAATGCTCCTTTAATAAATCTACAGTTTCCGCCAGCAGTGCCGATGATGTCGGGACCTCAGCAGAGCAGAGTCAGCTGAGGGAAGCTGTTTTATGGAGGATGATGCTGCAGCAGGAACACACACACACACACACACACACTACAGAGCAGCACCTCCGACTGCTGTTGAACTGCATGAAGTGGGATATAATGAAGAGGTGTGTGTGTGTGTGTGTGTGTGTGTAGGTGACACAGCGATAAAGAGAAACTGCCTCTACAGTCTCTTACAGTTTTAGATCTCTGTTCCTCCTTCACACTTCCTCTCTCTCTCTCTCTCTCTTTTTGTTGCCAAGTTTTACATTTTTTATTAATTTTGCTGAATGAAAGTTGGCTGATTTCATATTTTTACTTTCTGCCTGCTGGAAGTTTTTCTGGGCTCTTAATGCTTTGCTTGGTTGCATTTTATGGTTTTATGTCTTGAATATTAATGTTGTGTTTCTATCTCTCGCCAGCTAGCCGTCAACACTGTTGGGAAATGAGTTTATCAACTTTAGCTCGCAGCTCAGGTCACGCTGGACACTTTTTATCATTCCTGACACTGTGTAGAAGAGTCTGAATCAGTGGTTGTAGCTGCAGACATGACGGATGTCCTTTCATTCATGTATGAACAGTAACATCAGGCATCTTAATCAGCAGTAACATTATAAAGTATTTCAGTGTCGCCTTGTTTCAAAACTTAATCTAAGCAGCAACTCACTGCTATAAGGTGAAAAAATAATACTGAACCTTTTTAATATCTGCAGCAGTATATGAAGTAACTTCCAACTGTCCTGTGCAAAACTTAATACACATTTTCTGTAACTTTAAATTACACTTTTCATAACCTGAGGATCTTCTTAGAATTTAAAATAGGTCCAACAACTCAAAGAATTTAAATAGAAATGAAATTCTGCTCTATATCTCCAACATAACATTAATATTTCATATCCTCAAATATCAATATCTTAAGGTTGTTTTTAAAGACATAAATAGTGTCATAAATGATGAATAGTATAAATAAATAGATTAAAAGTGTAATAAATAGGTAAATTGTTGAAGTTGGAGCATGAAGGACAGCAGTCATCCTGGTTGGCATCATCGTTATGTTCATCTCGTGTTGTGCGGAGCTTTTCAGAGCTAAAAATTAGTTTTGACAAAAACAGTAATTTACCTACTAATTATAGCAAAGTTAAAACCACTGATGCTAAAGTCAGTCAGGTGTAGGGTTGTAAAGGGGTGGAAAATTTCTGGTAAATTTCGGGAAACTTTCCATGGGAAGTTAAGCTGGGGAATTTTGGAAATATTCCAAATTGGAAACTTTCATCGAGAAATATGGGAATTTATGGGAATTAACTGTAAATTGGGGGTAATTTAAACAAACTGGATCATAGCCAAACATAAATGTAAATATTTTTGTTTTGTCATAAGCACACATTCATGCAAAATGTTTTGCTGCTGAATGTTTTGAGCCTTGCGGAAATTTTTGGCACTTGTGCTGCTTCATTTTTGTAGCACAATATTTACACATATACAAAGACTTTCCGTCAACATCGGCTTGCGTGAAATGCTTCCACACATCAGATGGTGAACGTGGCATTTTTCTGTAGAATAAAATAACAAAAAAAACTCGTAAAAACATTTGCATTCGTAAAAACACGAATGCAACGGCATGAACAGAAATATAGTTGGCTAAACAACTGGAACGGTCTTCAAAATATTTGACAATTGATGTATGAATTCTTGTATGGTTACAGAAAACCATCTTTCACTAGTCAGAAGAAACAGCATCACATGTGAGATAGCTACCACCACCATAATAAGCTAGCTAGCTTCTTAAATGGTCAATAAAGTGAAAAATAGCTTACATTTAGCACCTATTTTTATTTAATATTTCCAAGTTAAACATCAATACTTTTTTAGATCAAATATATTTAATATATATTTAATATAATATGATCAAAACTTACTTGACTTTAGATAGTCTGCGGCCTCAAATGTGTGGCTTCAATAGTCTTGAAATCATCTGTGCATGTGATGGAGGAGTGCACAGTGCATGTAGGGGGTGTGGTCTCAATAGTCCTGCAGTAGGCAGTGTGCATGTGATGGAGGAATGCACAGTGCATGTAGGGGGCGTGGTCTCAGTAGTCCTGCAGTAGGCAGTGTGCATGTGATGGAGGAGTGCACAGTGCATGTAGGGGGCGTGGTCTCAGTAGTCCTACAGTAGGCAGTGTGCATGTGATGGAGGAATGCACAGTGCATGTGGCGGGCGTGGTCTCAATAGTCCTACAGTAGGCAGTGTGCATGTGATGGAGGAATGCACAGTGCGTGTAGGGGGCGTGGTCTCAGTAGTCCTACAGTAGGCAGTGTGCATGTGATGGAGGAATGCACAGTGCATGTAGGGGGCGTGGCCTCAATAGCCCTATAGTAGGCAGTGTGCATGTGATGGAGGAGTGTTCTTGAAGTAAATCTGTACACTCCTCCATCACATATATTATGTGATATATATTTTCCCCAACTATATTTAAGCGCCCTGTTGAGGGCCAACCTCCAATTTTGTAAATTTCATCTTTATTCCCATTGATTCCCGTTAATTCCCATGGAAATTCCCGTAATTTTGCAACCCTAGTCAGGTGTGAGCTAAGCGGCTCTACAAGGTGTTAAACAGTTAAAATATGAATAAAAACATATAGAAGAGTGACTTTTGTTTCTAAATTATATCATTAAGGCTGATTAGAAACACATAATGGAAATAGAACCTAACAAATTATGAAGCTGAAAACTGTATGTGTGGTGGTTTTGTTGGTGTTTACTGCGTGTAAACGGTGATGCACTCAGAGGACAAACGCTTTGTTGTGACAGTAGTACAGTAACACAGTAACACAGCAGATACAGTATGTTGCCTTGGTTTCATGTTAGCGTGCTGCTGTAGTGTCAGTGAGGTTTGTAAGAGCCAAGTCTGTCCTGAACCCACACTGAGATGTTCATCAACACCTAAGCAGGAAGATGGAGAGCAGCCAAACGGACCAGCAACAACAACACACACACACATTCAGCTGCCATCTTTGCCCTCTCTTCCTCCTCCTCATCAGCCTCACTCACTGATTCACCAAAAAAGAGCATCCATGTTGCCTGTCTGGTCTCACCAAATGGCGAATGAATAACGAGGTGATTACACGTGTCACCGCAGCGCATTTTAAGCTTTTCGTGTGTTTTTTGACGCCGTTATGTTTGAGTGACAGGGGAGATTATGTATTTCAGATGACGTCAGTGATGTTTATGAGGTGATTTTGGCTCGTTAGGAGCAGGCGGGTTAGGTGGAAGGCTTTATTAGCAAAAAGTTGCACAAGCAGCAGGATAGCACGGTTTGAAACCACCAACCTTTACTGTGACATCAGGATACTTTGACCATTACGTTGGGCATTTTAGTGCCATTAAAAAGATTTTTACCTCATTTTACTGTTTTAACCCAATCCCTAACCTAAACCTAAACATAAAGCTTGGAAAGTATTCTTATCTGATAAGTAGATTCGATTAAATGCGATCAAACCACATCTTTACTTGAGATGGAAACCGTGGCTGTGAGAGCAGAGTGGCGGCAAGGAAAGATTATTACATGAAGCGATCTGTCCTCATTCAAAATAATGACTGAAAATAACACTAATTTAAGTCTAAATACGTGAGTTTCTGTTATTATGCTGCAGGGATGTTTCCACCGTATTCAGTGTTTTGATGAACATGACGAATAATGTCATCATTTTCTGCAGCAGACTTTTAAATGTTTAAACTTTTCAACCATTAAATTGAACCGCTGTGAATCTGCGGAAGATTAAAACAACTCGTCACAACTTGCTTCCTCCACGGAGGGAAATTTCAACCTGAAACTTTACTGAAACTTTACTGAAACTTGTCAAATTCTTGTTTTGGAGATTTTTAAATTTTCAGTGTTGACATGAGACCATGTACTGCATTTATGAAATCATCCTATTAAAAAAATAAAGAGGATTAAAACAGACAAACTTTAATTCTTGTTATTTAAATGTGTGTTTGTGTGTGTGGATCTCTCTCACACACACACACACACACACACACACAGATGGAGAGAGAGTGTGTGAAAGCTCAGTTAGACTCGTGTGCGTCACTGCTGCTGGGAGCGAAAAGACTGTCGTCGTTTGGCAAATGCCACGGCAACATTATAGACAATGGTACATCTAAATCTGTATCCACAACACACCCACTGCACTGCAGCTCTCTCTCTCTCTCTCTCTCTCTCTCTCTCACACACACACACACACACACACACACACTGATCTATTGTAAATCTGGTGTTTCAACCAAGCAGTAACAGAAAGGCAGGATGTGTCTGACAGTATTATTGGAAACAGTTTAAAGGACATAATGTGTGTGTGTGTGTGTGTGTTCCTGTTTTTTGGGTGGTTATATTTAGCCCATTTTGTACATGAGAGGGGTACGAAACATCTCGGTGTTTGTTAAGCAGTGTGTGTGTACAGTAAATAGTGTGTGTGTGTGTGTGTGTGTGTGTTGGGCTGCTTTCAGAGCCAAATTTCAGACTAAAGACCAGTTAATTGGGTACAGTTTGTCCAATACGGGACAAAAGCTGTGTCCCCAATTGAGAGAGAAGCAGATTTTTGTGTCAGTGGTTAAGGTTAGTGTGAGGGTACAACTCCAGGAAATGAATATAAGTCTATGTAATGTCCCCTAAAGTGACCTAGAAGTCAGTGTGTGTGTCTCTTTCTCACACACACACACAAAGAGAAACTGTTACGTTACATAAACTCGTTCAGCATTTCCATCTCTCTCCAGGTTTTTCCTTTTCCAAACATTACCACATCGCTCTTTACTGAGCTCTTTGCAAGTGGAAGCTTTTAGCTCAGCTTTCAACTTCCTGTCTGTAATTACCTCGACGTTGCTGCTAGCGCTCATTATGAACGTTAGCGGCTTATTCACGTTTAGTACAAATCCGTTCAGAGGGTAAATTAAAAAGTTTAGTTCCTTAGTGAGGCTTCTTAGGGATAATTCAGGAGGTTTCTGTGTTTGTTCTGCTCTTCACTGTCGTATTTACTGCACTACACTTCCCAGAAATCACCTGTCATCTCGTCCTGTTGGATTTATGTCCATATTGTTGCCGCTGACCTCATATGAACTCCGTATCCGAGCTGATGTAGCTCAGAAAGCCCCGACAGCTCAGCTGGCTGTTATAGATTATAGATTGTGAGGTGAAAATCCTGCCTTCGTCTGTAAAGATATTTCAGTTTTGCACAAGAGTTTAATTAAAAAACAAGAAATTTGAATGTTTGTTGTCCACATCTGGAGATTTATAAACCTCAGACCATGTTCAACACCACATTTATATCAAAATAATGATTTATTTATTCATTTATTCATGTGAGAACTAATAATGAGCTTTTTAAAAATGTATGTCACCCTCACTGTTGGTGATTCTCATGTAAAAAAAAGGTGCATTTCACTGATTTTACATGTTAGAAGTCTGTTAAACATTCATGGTTTGTACAACTGAGCCTGATGATGTCATAGTGATGTCATAAGAGTACATTTATAACGGATAACCTGCCTTAGAAACTGGAGGTGTAGAGTTTGAAAGATGTCTGTGTTTACCAGGCAGTGACGGGGGGGGGGGGGGGTTACCTGTCCTGTTGCATTTTGGGAAGTGTAGGCTTCAGTGTTTTTGAAGCTTGACCCATAAAACTCAGGATATCTTGTCCTGCAGCTTATGGAAGTGTAATATCTCATCGGTGAAGACTGTAGTTTGAATAATTTTCAAGTTGTGTCCCAAATTTGAAATCAGTCCATTAGAATCTTTAATTTCGTCTCCGGCCAATAAAAACCAGACCTTTCCTCGGTTCAGTACGCTCCGTGACCCAAACATTTACAGTTTAATAATCCACTTACTGTACTTACATGACTAAAGTATGCTAGCCAGCCAAGCCGAGTTAGTTTGGTTATCCATACTCAGGTAGTGTTGCTGCTGTTGGAGTGACAAACGAGAGCTGAATGATCCTCCCATGAAACTGACGAGAGCGACACTGTTATTAAAATATGTGCCGTTATCCCCGTATTTAAATTATATTTTGTCTCCCCTCTCTGTGACGGTCGGCTTTAATCTCCAACTTGAAGTGAAGACGTTCAGAACAACTATAAAGACATTCGATGTCCGACGTGGTCGTACGACACATTGTAAGAAGGTGTCCTGACTCCCGGTAAGAAACAGACGTACCGAACCGTGACCCTGAAACCGAGCTTCATACTGAACCGTGAATGTTTGCATCGTCACACCTTTAATTATAAAGAACAGAGCGGACGGGCCTGCTCGTCTCCAGCAGGCGTCTGGATGTCAGCTGGCCGTTAAACACTCCACACAAACCGAGTTATTGTCCCGGACTGCTTATCCAGCCAGCACAGAGTTACCTTGGCTTGCTGCATGTGTGTGTGTGTGTGTGTGTGTGTGTGTGTGTGTACATGTATGTGTGTGTAAAACATCCCACAGAGCCGCTCTTTGTCTCAAAGGATTGAGTTGCACCAAACGAACAAAGCATCCACGGTTGCCAGTAGCGACGGGAGCAGGTGAAGTGAAACTTAAGGCCGAAATTAGTTTGTGTGTGTGTGTGTGTGTGTGTGTGTGTGTGTGTGTGTAGTATGTCTATGTAAGGCTAAGCTATAAGCTAAACGTAACAGAAGTGAAACAAAGAGACTGTTGGTTGGTTTAACACAGACATAAACTTTCAGAGTCGCCTCAGTGTTGTGTTTTTAGTTAACTAAGCCTTTACCTTGGGTTTTCATCTGTGTGTGTGTGTGTGTGTGTGTGTGTGTGTGTGTGTGTGTGTGTGTGTGTCTCATAGAAAGTCAGTCAGAAGATGTACTGAAGAAAAAGAAATAAAAAGACAAAATGAGAAAAGTAGGAAAAGAGAAATGACGGTAAACAACATGCAGAAATAATGAAAGTCAGAAACAGTCTTTATTTTCTTCTCACATTTTAATAAATTCAATATTCAAGGTTCAACAACCTCGAGGTGAAAAGAGCTGCTTCAAGGTTTAGTTTAATATAATAAATTTCTCTTTATCATCTGCTACTAAAAGTCACAGACAGCAGCAGACTGTTATGGAAACTGATTATTATCATGGTTACAGTCACAGTGAATGCAGAAACATCTGCAACAACAACGTAATGATGCTGTTTTTGACCTTAAGATCGGTATTTCAGTATAAATATAAAGTGTTTGTTGGGTTTAGAGCAGTGAGGAGAGTCTGCTGACAGGTAACAGGGCTTCGGAAATCTTGTGTGTATTAGGTTTCTGTTATTGCGCTTCACCTCCAGGGTCAAACAGGGGTCATATGGTGACATCAGAGACGTACAGTGTGACTGTAGTGAAACGCAGGACAGCTCACATCACCTCCGGCTCTGCTAGAGGTCTTTATAGTGACCTCAGTGGCCCAACAGCAGGTTTATCACTTCAAACAAATGTTCATCGCAGGGATTGTAAATAAAAAATGATGCACAAGACAGAACATTTACCAATTTTGGGTTCCAAACATAAAAACTGCAATATTTTATTCAGGAATTTAGATAATTTAGTGAATATTTTACTGGTTTAGATTATTTTTGTACCTTATTTTATTGATTAATTGTCTATAAATGTTTAAATTATACTGTTTACTTTCATATATGACAAAGAAAAGCAGCACATTTTCTCATTTGAGAAGCTGAAACCAGAGAATGATTGATATTTTTGGATTAATCTTCTGTCTACTGACTAATCGTTGCAGCTCTGTTGCTCATTCTGTGTGTTTTGAATGAGACTATATTAATATTTCATTCAGTTAAAAGAGTGATATAGCCTCCACGAGGCGATAAAAGACAGAAAAATGTACATGTAAAGCAGTCAAAGTGCTGATTGTTTAATTGGGGGTTGAACTGCGTCTTTCATCCTCACCGCATCAAATCAACAGACAAAATACTCGTGTTTGAAAGAGGATTTAATTAAAAATGTATTGAATGAGCTGAAAGGACCCGTTCAGAATGGCTGGACCTATAAATAGTTTTGTGAACAGATCGTTTTCCTTCGCTAAATGTTTTTCATGCCAACAGGTTCAGGAGAGTTTACCTGCTCTGTTTTTAGAGAATATCCATCCTGCGTGGGCACCAGCAATGAGAGCATCCCTTTAATACTAGATACAGTGTGTGTGTGTGTGTGTGGGAGAGAGAGAGAGAGTGTGTGTATGGGTAAATGAGAGTGGGAGGAAGAGGAGTGAAGGACAGTTGAGTGGTCAAACCGTGCTGCTGAATATGCTGCTGGCATCGATGATTCGAGGCTCGGTGAGTCAGCCGGTTCAGAGGAAAACACTCGATAGAGAGCGAGAGGACGCCGTCCTTCTGTCCTGAGCTTTCAACACTTCCTCCAGTGGTTCTCCTCCTGTGTTCAGATATCACAGGAGTTAAAGCGTCTGTCTGCTGTAATATCATTCATTGTAATCTCTCATCGATCTGTTTCCTGTTTCCCAACGTTTTTCTTGTTTTTATCATGTTTTTTTACAACATTTTGATATTTAATTAGCCAAACTGCAACATGCAAGGACTGATCAGCTTATCTGCTGATTATTCCCTTGATTAATGGATTAATAGTTTTGTCTATAAAATGTCAAAAAACAGAAAATTTTTTTATAATTTCTTAAAGCTCAAGGTGACGTCTTCAAATGTCAAATCAAAAGTCCAAAACCTAAAGATATTCAGTTTACTATCATGTGTGACACAGAAAAGCTTCAAATTCTCACATTTGAGAAGTTTGAACCACTGAATATTTGGTAGTTTTGCTTAAAAAATGCACTAAAATGATTATTTGATTATCAAAATCATTGCAGGTTAATTTTCTGTCAATCAACTAATTGATTAAAGGGATAGTTCACGTTTCTAATAGTAGCTGATCGTGTAAGATGTGAAGTCTTGCTATTAGAGATCACTCAGTTACAGTAAATTAGGTCCTTTTTAAAATCCTTTTAATCACTAATTATGATTACCAAAGTAAAGTCTGATAAATGCTGGATTTAAAAAAGAAAAAAACATAAATAACGAGCTATAAATCTACAGTAATGCTCTTTTATATAGTATGTTTAATAGCATGTAAGAAGCTCTAAATAGATTATGTAGATATTATATTTCAAAGCATCACATCAGTTATAAATCCCAACATATCAACAGTTTAGATAATTGAATAATTGATTTGCTGCTATTCTCTGTTTTATATTATTGTAAACTGACTAAAATTGGGTTTTACATTGTTGGTTGGACAAAAGAAACCCACCAACGTCTCTTGTGATTTCCACTTCTTTGTGGGTATTTTATTGACTGAACAATTGATTGATTAATTGAGAATTTATTGGCACATTAATCTGTAATGAAAATAATTGTTAGCTGAAGCTTTAATCCGAAGCTGCAGGTTGAAAACTGGTTTATTATTTGAGTTGTGATGCTTCAGGTGTGAGGCTTCTGCACATCTGGAGAGGTCATGATGTGCAGCGATGTGCCTCCTTATAGAGATGTTACCCACTAAAACCTGACATTACCAAACATTTTCAAAGCTGTTGTTAAAGCATTTTTTGCAGTTTGGACATGGCGTCATGGTTTCTGGAGATTTCCTTTGAAATCTTAACATGACTCACTTTTCTCCTGCTGCCTTTGTGGTTTGTGTGATTCAGTTCTTTTGATGTTAAATGTCCTGTTTCATGCCGTGTTTCTGTTTCATCCACCGGCTGTACATCTCAGTTACAAAAGCAGCTCCACCAGTGAGCTCAACTTGAACAGAAGTCTCACAGTCAGTTTCTTTTTTCTGTTACAAACACTGACTTCAAGCTAGAACTGGCAAATGTTTATTTTAGGTTGATCACTGGTTCTCAGCCTTCTTTAATAGTGAATTAAACCCTCATAGCTAACCTGTATCACAGGTGACGTGTCATTTTTCAAGCAAACATCTCTCCAGCCTCTTAGTTGTGAAGATTTGGTGCTTTTCTTTGTCTTTTATGATTGTAATTTGAAGGTCTTTGACAGCTTTATAGACATTTGGTGACTTTAAAATGGACATTGTCATTATTTTCTAGGGTTTTTTTTTTCAAAACCAAATGAATCATTAACTGCAGCTGTGTGCAGATTAACCAAAAAGTCAGTTAAGTTACATTTTATGCCTTTACTGGACAATGGAGAGATGACAGGAAATGACAAGCAACCAAGATCTGCTGCTGGAAATATTTCTTTTACTTTAAGATCTGTTTTTCAAGAGAGACCCAGACTTTAGAAAAGTATAAACACTATAAAAGCATAGACAAAACAGTTCAAAAACACAATCTACATACACACATTAACGTTCTCTTTTCATATTTTGAAGATATTTTAGAGTCCTGAAGAAATAAAACCGCAAAAAGCAAAAAGTTTTTTCTTCCTTCCTGTCTTGTGAATCTTCCCGTGACCCCTCGGCTTTATCGTCGAGACACCTTTGACCGCTGAACTAATGAACAAATCTATTAAAAGATGAATAGTTTCAATATTCAATATGACAGATAGTCAAAACCTGAATTTCTGACAAGAGAAGTCTCTCAAAAGGAGTCTCATAAATCACGAGACATTCACAAAAACTGCATCAGCAGCGCAGCAGCGGCGGCCTCGGCTGTGGTCGAGCAACTGACGTTCAAGGACAAATCTGGCCGAGCTGCTCGAGCAACAAGCTTTTCGTGAGGTGTTGCGGGTAGCACTCGGTGCCGAGTGCGGCACCGAGTTATAGGACGACACCTCATCTTACAAACAGAAAGGAAAAGGAGCGTCGAGGTTTATTGAAAGATTTTTGATTCTCCGGTGAATAACGTAACCTTCTACAAGCAGGCTCGGTGTGAAAATGCCTGAGGATCAACGCAGAGAGCATCAGGAAAACCTTCTGTTTTAATAAAAATACTCTCAAAAGCTCCTGGAGGTGAAGCGTAGGAGTGTTTCCCACCTCCGTCTCTCTCTCTCCCATCCACCAATGATGTGTGTTCCTGCCGACAAAAAGCTTCAAACTCACTGCTGCTGTTTTTAGATGCAGGGGAAACAAATGTGTATCTTAAAGTCATTAAAGGTCAAGTGAGATATGCAGAGGTTTAGCAGGGTGCTGATTGTTCGTTTTTTGACGTCTCAATGGGTCATTGTTCCTGTTAATGTCATCATCCTGGTGGGTCATTAACTCATAAAGTTACTCCCAGAATGGGAAGGGAGGTGACGGGACTCAGGCTGCAGCTTTTTATTGTTAAACACAACTGATTGTGCACAATATTCAATAAATGAAAATGTGATAAAAGGGTAAAAAAAGGCTCTTAATTTCTTTGTTATCTGACAGATTCTTAAAAGACACCTGTTCACCAGGCACAAAAAGCTTCTAAACTTTATTTTGTTTATCGTTACCCTTCTTTTTAGGTTCATATTTTACTCACACAACAACCTCCACCACATTATTCTTTGAAGAGTTTCCAGCATTATGTATGAAAGAAGAGGACGTTCTGACACAGTTAGCCGTAGACTAGCTGGTAGCATTTAGCAGCTAAAGAGCCAGATATTTCCCTCAGTGAGCAGAAACAGAAGCTAAAAGAAAGAGAAGATTGGACTTAGATTCACCAGGTGGACAGAAACGCGACTCCACATGAATGATAATGTTGCTCCGTAACTGTTTGAGGTGGAAATAAGCAACTGTTTGCTAACAAGTTTGTCAGTTTTGTGTTCACTACTTGTTTCTGTCGCCCCCAAGTGGCCAGAAATGATTAAAATATTGCAGATCTTATACTGATATTTATAACTTTTCATTCATATTCCTGTACAGACAATCTCTATCTGTTTTTTTCTATGGTGTATGTATGTTTTGTGTCGCCGTGTCAATTAAAAGTTCAACTTTCCAAAGCCGATAATCAGTAATCTCTCTTCATCTCTTATCTTTTCAGACATTATCCCAAGACGTCGTTCACCATTGTGGCCGACACACCAGAGAACCTGAGACTGAGACAGCAGAGCGAGCTACAGAGCCAGGTGAACACACACACACACACACACACACACACACACACACACACACACACACACACAAACACGCAGACACTGCCGGCTGTCATCACCAGTTCTGATGATGTCAGCGTGTCCTGGTGCGTTAGCCCCTGTCGCTAACAGATGATGTCATGCAGCGTTTGCTCGCTGTCGTCTGTCAGGTTGTGTTATGGGAAGATAATTAAGGCTCCACTATTGACTGTTATTAGTTATATATAGTTATATGTTGTTAGAGGTTGGATAGATTTATCTGTGTGTGAGAAAATAGTCAGAAATGGCTGTTTACAAAAGACTTTAAGTGTTTTATTTTGTCAAAACAACTGTCCAAAACTACAAAACAACAAAGATATTTTTGGTTTACTGTCATTTATGACAAAGAAAAACATTAAATCTTCACATTTGGGAAGTCAGAAGCAACAAAAAGCTATTTATGTTGTCATATTTGCTTAAAAAATGACTGTTATTATTCCAAATACTTGCAGATTAACTTTCTAATCGACTTATTGTTGCAGCTATATGTACGGAAGTTGACATTTATACGGTTTGTTGTTGTTGTTGATGGCGTACAGTTTGGTTTTAATCAGCTCTCCACCCGTCTGGCACCACATGTAGAGGAAAACAAACGCTCAGGTGTGTCAGTGGAAGCTGCTCTGACGGCTCTGCTTCCTGATTGGTCAACGCCATGTGATTTACTGACACACAAACTGATGGAAAAGGACACGTATGAGAGAATAAACCAGCTCTGCCATATGTCCTCATCCTGCCTGTGTTAGTGTGTGTGTGTGTGTGTGTTAGTGTGTGTGTGTGTGTGTGTGTCAGCCCAGCAGACTGCAGTACAAAAGGACAGATGCCCACTCAGCAGTCTGCAGCAGGGGTCGTGCTGTTTGTCATGGGATGTGTGTGTGTTTGTGTGTGTGTCCTGTTCTGCTCCCATAAAGACCCGTTTATTACCAGCTTGTCATTTACAGACCAAAAGATTTACACTTTCGTTTATTCTGTCACCCTAAAAAAAATGCTTGTTTTTTAATTTGCCATTTTTCATCATTTTGCAGACAACTACATCAAAAGGCTTTGATTCACACAGGCAAGGAGAAGAAAAAAAAAACCTTTCTGCTGCAAGAAATTAGTAGTTTTTTAAAACGACTTTTCATCTTCAGGATTTAAAAAAAAAAAAAAACGTTTCAAAATGTGAACACACCATGAATTGTGTTAATCCTGTCACGTTTAAGGCAAGGCAAGTTTATTTGTACAGCACATTTCAACAACAACAAGGCAATTCAAAGTGCTTTACATTGATCATAAAAAGCATTAAACAGAATTTAAAAGTAAGACATGTAAAAAGACATAAAAACAATTTAAAAAAGAAGCTAAAAAGGAAATAAGAATAAAAGATAAGAATAAGAAAGAATAAGAATAAAAGTAACAGTACAGCATAAAATAACCCACAATGTTGTTTAATGAAAGGCAGCAAACAGAAAAGTCTTAAAAGAACTGAGAGTCGCAGCAGACCTGCAGTTTTCTGGGAGTTTGTTCCAGATATGTGGTGCGTAAAAACTGAAAGCTGCTTCTCTTTAAAAAAAAAGTCTAACAAACACAACCTGCATACTGTAGCACGTCAGAGAGAGCATCTTATCGTCCCTACTAATCTTTATATGATGTCACACAGCTGCACTATATGTGTTGAGATTGCTCTGTGTTGAGATTAGGGCTGTAGTCAACCAAAGAAAATCTTGGTCGACTAAAATTGTAAATAATCTGCGACTAATCGATTAGTCGCGGGGGGGGGGGGGGGGGGGGGGGGGGGGGGGTGTACTACGTTACAATGAATTCTGTATTTCTCTGTTTAGCGTCTTCAGGCTAGGCTAATCCGTCGTTGCTAACTTTGGAGCTAACTCCCTTCACTTTTCCAGCACTTGGAGAAACAACAGACGTGACTTTTCATCATTTAACTGACACACTGTAGTCTGTGCTGTACATTTACTGCCAGACTGACAACTCACCGCTAACCTTTTCCTCTGCTCCACTCATATCCACCGTCACTTTCTCTGCGTCCAACTCGCTACATAAACATGCTACGCAATGACGTATAACACAGTTGCTCGTTTCCCAGGCAACAACACAGCGGTTGACTCACGCGCTGCACAGACTCCCAAACGCTAAATATTTCTGAATGAGTGGATATTTGGCATTTATTCTAGTATTAAAAAATATTTTTGGCCTGGCGGGGGTTCTTGTTGATATAATTGTAGGAGAAACGCTCAGTAACGGAGTTAGACCTCCGGAGTTTGGAAGAGTCCAAAGTTGTGTAAACAGCGGGGGTGTTTTGAATACACCCCCGTTTTCAAAAGGTAGTTTGTTGGTCTGTCCCCCCCCTGCAGGAAAATAATGGATTAGTCCCAGAAAGCTGCTGATGTAGCACTTTTCTCTTTCATGAAAGTAGAGCTAGAGATACACGGAGATTATTCGACCAATGAGAATTTAGTCGGATGAGAGAGTGTCGACCAATTAATCGACTAGTCGACCAACAGACTACAGCCCTGGTTGAGATGACGTTGCTCTGCTTGTTTGTCCTCTTATTTATTGTTGTTGTACAGGAAGGCAGCTGATTTTTACACAGCTGGAAAACAGCCTGATCTTTGTTGGTCTTAAACGTACTTCAACAATCTGCTTCTCTGATGGTTCGCTGTTGTGATTTTCTGATCAGCACAGCTTCAGCTTATTTTACTGACAGGTCAAAGATATCTAATACCAGAGCAGTTCCTCTCAAATACAGGACACAAATAAATCCAATCTGGCTCGATGTCATCCTTCCCTCATCCGATCTCTTCTCCTCCGTTAAATCCACCGACAGGAGTCATCCGTGCAGCGACTCCGGTTCAGTTTTAACGCTTCCATTGTTGTTATTTCCACCCTCAATAGGTGTAAGTGTGTGTTTGCAGCATCAGCTTTTTTCCCTCTCTCTCTCTCTGTGTGTGTGTGTGTGTGTGTGTGTGTGTATTTTAGAGTTTAGCTCATTAGCTTGTCAAATTAGCTCAGCGGGGAACCTGTGACTGATGAATAGGGATTTAATCTGCTATGTAGTGAGAACGGGGACAATCACTGAGAGAGCAGAATACCAGCACACACACACACACACACACACACACACACACACACACACACACAAACTTTAAGTGTCTGAGTCATATTCCTGCAGTTTACAGCGTTATGTAACTGTGTTCTGAGGGCTAATGGGTTGTTACTGATGACTGATAGACACCAGCAGGATGACATTATAGCTAAATGAGCTGCAGTGTTTTCCTCTGAAGGTCGAACTGAAGTGCAGACCGGACCGGAGTAAGAAATATCCTCCGCCTCCTGCTGCTGCTGCTGCTGCTGCTGCTGCTGCGTTGTTGTCGTCTGTAGGCTGTAAATCATCCAGTCTGCCTGCTGCTCTGTCTCAGATGCTGTCTGTCATGGAATGATTCCTTTAATTGATTAATATTTATCTTAATTTTATATGGATGTGGTTTAGTTTCAGCATCTCACTTTGAGAAATATAACCTGTTTGCATGTTTTTCTGTTGCTTAAATGAGCAAAATTATGATTTAAATCAGGAACTATTAGATCAAAGAATAAGTAAACATTCAACTCTTTTTAAGTTCTTATATTTGGTGCTATTAACAGATTTTAGTTGCTACCAAAAGACGTTAAGCAGCACTACTTATACGTCTATAATGAACGCATAATTACTGCAAATTACACTATAAGTACAGACACAAAAGGCAGAGATCCTGTTCTAAAATCAGAGATAAAAGCCTCTTTCCTTTTCATATCGTACGTTTTGCTGTTCAACATGTATGACGGAGCGATTATCGCACGTTTAAAGATCTTTTCACACTGTGGAAAGTTGATGGTGGCTGTAATTATTTCCGCTGTGTGGGCTCACTGAGAGGTAAAATCACCCCGCAGATACTTATCGTCGCTGTAATTATTATATAGAATCGCTGTGATGTGAATATGCAGCTTTTGTTGGAGCGTGTAACAGAGTTATCAGGTTAATTAGTACATGAACTGATTGTCGCCGTTGCTGCGATGAGAGAGAAGCTCTTACTTTGATTTGTTGGCGCTGAAACCAAAACCCGATGTTTGTCTTTGTCAAACCGTTTATAAAACATGAGATGAGATAAACTGGAGTGTTTTAATAGATATAATGAGACAACAATATTAAGATTTTACTGTTTTAACTGTTAACTTTCTTCTTCTTTTCTCTGCAGGTGAAGTACAAGAAGGACTTTGAGGAGAGCAAAGGACGAGGGTTCAGCATCGTGTCCGATACTCCAGAGATGCAAAGACTCAGAAAGACTCAGGAGCAGATCAGTATCGTATGTACACACACACACACACACACACACGCACACACACACACACACACACAGATGTACGCCATGTTCATATTTGTTCTTTATGTGAATGTGTGAATGTGATGTGAAGAATGAAAGGTAAATGTAAGGGGTGCACTTTGGTCAGTGAGCTCAAACACACATGCACACACACACACACACACACACACACACACACACACACACACAAAACGTCTACATCAAGCCATGCTTTATCGATGACGTCGGCCGTTTGAAGAGGAGCTGCTTCTGAAACCAGCCAGTGTAAGTTTATGATTTTTTTTTATATTTAAATATTTAATTTAATTTAAGAAGTTATTTGATAACAAAAAATGTTATTCTTGTTTCTAAAAGGCAATAAAATGATGAACCAGTGAAGCTTTTACAGCAACAGAGAGTATAAAAATAAAAGGCAGCTGCAGCAGATGTTAACTTGACCTTCAGTGCAGAGTCCCAGTGGGACGTGACAGGAGAGGTCAGAGGTCAGCGTGTTAAAGCACGTCTAACATGCAGTACAGCACATGTTACAGAAACAGCCAATCAGCACTGCTGCATACAGAGAAGCAGGTTAACATAGAGATTAAACAAGATGTAAATGATTAAAGGTGCCCAGTGGAGTTCTCCTGTAAACACAGTGAAGTTTATATTCACTAAATCTCGCTGTGTTTATCCTTGAAGTCTAACAAATGAGTTGCATCTTTTTCCTTCCTCATAAAACATTTAATAAGCTGATTTTCCTGCATTGTTTACATCCATATTTACTAGTTTGCAGCCTTTGCATCCAACAGCAGGACTGTGTATCATGGCAGACCAAGCTGTAACTACTATTACTTTTATGATCAATTAACCTGTAGATTACTTTCTAAATTAGTTGTTTGTTCCATAAAATGTCAGAAAATGGGGAAAAATGTTGATCAGTGTTTCCCAGAGTCCCAGAGATAACACCTTCAAATGTTGGCAACTCAAAGATGTTCTGTCTTTACTGTCATAGAGGACTAAAGAAACCAGAAAATATTCATATCTGTGAAACTGGAATCAGAGGATTTAATCAATCAATTATAAAAATAGTTTGCAGTTAATTTAAAAGTTGGCAACTAATTGATTAATCTTCATGTCAGCTGTGTGCACATGAATGTGATTCATAAATCAGAGGACCCATTCATTAAAAAACCTGCTCCATAACACTAGTAGAGGTCAAGAACTCTACAGGGTTCCTTTAATTAATCAATAATACTGTTCTCTCCATAATCAAGTAAATAATAAACAAGGTGGAGGTCAATAACTCGATGATAAAAGTCAGAATGAACTTAATCAAAGTTCATTATTTTCTCTCTTTAGTCACTTTGATCCATGTTTAGTTGTTGTTCTGTTAGTTTCTGTATCAGTGTTGTTGCTATGGTTACCTACAATATAATAAATCTTGAGCACTGATTCACAGTTAAACTGATGACCAAAAACTGTTATTAGAGTTTAACAGACACCTGCCAGCCAATCAGAAACCAGTGTTTTATACAGTAGAACAGAAAGTTTGGATGTTTAGTAAAAACATAAATGTGAGTATTGAATGTATGGATATTTCTGTGGTGTGTGTGTGTGTGTGCGTGTGTGTGTGTGTGTGTGAGCCCACAGATGCTCCAAACATGTGACCTGATGACCCAGTGACCCTCAGCAGATGTTTCTAAGGTACTGTATAAACAGGATCTCTCCCTGTTAATCCTTTTTTTTTTATCTCACTCTCGCTGTCTTTCTAAAAAAAAAAAAAAAATTGATTTTTTTGTGTGTGTTATGAGGAACTACACACATGCACACACGTGGGCGTAAAACCTGAGATACACATAAAAAACAATATTACAATAAACCATTACACAAAAAATAAAAAATGATGAAAATGTTACAATAAAAACAAATAAAACAGATAAAAATGAACGTAATTAAAATAGATTAATAGAGGGAATATTGGATACAGTAAAATAAATGATTGAATAAATACATCTCCATTATTTATTCAGATAAAATAAACTTAGCAGTTTCTCTGCTGCCTTGTTCCTCTCACGTCTTTCCTTTGTCGTCTTTTTTTCTGCGTCTCTATCTCCTCTGTTTACCTGACCGAGTGATCGTATTATTCCGCTGCGTTAATACGCCACAGATTCTCCTCCTCATTTGCTCGGCTTTAATTAACGCACACCCTCTCTCTCTCCCTCTCCCTCTCTCTCTTTCTCAAATGGTGTGACATTCAACAGCCCACACATTTTGATTTTATTACTCAGCTCTTTTCAAGGTTGACGTGACGATGAAAGAGGAGGATGGGAGGGAGAGGAGGAGGGAGGACAAAGAGGAGGGCTGAAAGAGAGAGAGAGAGAGAGAGAATAGAGAGACGTATTTATGTTTCAGCTGTTTATCAAGTGCTGGAAAAAAAAAAGAAATCACATAGAAATCAGAAAAATGAAGAGCTGAAGTCAAGTATTCATTAAAAGAGGACATGTTATGTGTGCAAGAGCCACTTAGGCACATATTGATCCATCCATATCGTCCATATTTGGTCAACTGTTCACATGCTCCATATGTTCTAACATTACGTGAGTTCATGCAGCAGTTAATCTACAGTATATGTACAAGTGAAGTATGTTTTCAAGAGGATTAAAGGTGTAAATACGTTTATTTTTATTGTTTTCTTGGGTGTTGATAGGCACAAATAGATATTTTTGTTGGATGATCAGTGGATTGTGCTGTAAGGTAGTTAAGATGTGGAGGAATCTGCAAACAAGTTAAGAGAGTTTTTGAAGGTGTGCAACATGTTTACATCGAGATAGCGGATAATAACGTGTGTGAGACTGTTTGGGACACATGATCTGGTTGGTAAATAAGATTCAAATCAGTGTTTTCCCTACTTCCTGTGAGTACACTGATTTTCACAAAGCACATCCTCATAATTGATATGGATAATCCATAACTGACCAGGACAACAAAATGTCAAGCTGTACTCTTCTGTTCTCTCGGACAGAAGATAACATGCATTGTTTGATAAACCAGGAGCCTCACGGCGAACCAAGGCCAGAACGCAGGCCATCGCCAGACGAGACAAGACAAAAGCAAAGATACGAATTGAGGTCATAGAGTTATGATTCAGGACTGATGATCTAAATGCGTTGACTCACTTAAAGGCTGGGTTTTGGACTGTCAGGGTCAGACGAGTTTGGGGACACCGTCCGATCAACGGGAGGGTGTCTCTGAGTCGTTCTCCCTTGCAAGGTTTTCCTTCATTAAAGTGATTTCAGACACTTTCAGGCAGATTTCTCTCTGGTCTGCTCGTCTTCAACCTGAAAACTTCCAGTGAATCAGCTACAAAATTCCACAACAATAATTAAACAACCACATTATGTCGATTGCACTCCAGAACAACCTGAAGGATTGTTTCAGAACGACCCAAAGGAACGTAATGATGCTTTATGATGTGACGACGCTGTGGTTAAGGTCCGGTTAGAGTTAGAGAAAGATCATGATTTGGGTTAAAATGATAAATTGAAATGTCGTTTCTATTCCCTTAAAGTTACCCAACTGTTGTCATCATTGCAGCAGTAAACACCGTTGTAACGCAACTGTTGTTACCGTTTTTAAAAAAATGTCCTGACTTGCGGTTGTAAACGTGACATTTGCAGTTTTGAACTAGTTTTGTGTCCTTGAACAGTTTCCTTATGTGAATTTACCAGAATTGTATTGAACAGATAACACCTTGTTCACACATCCTCGAATAGAATGTCATACCCCTCCCACTGTAAGTCTTGAAGAATGAGCTTTGTAATTTACATACTCAGCTCTGATTGGACGGTTACATCCTGATGTTGCAAGACTAAGTAGTTCTTTCCCTGCTGGTTTTTTTTTAACTTGCCAGGTGCAGAATAACCATAAACCATCCACCACTAATCCTTCAAAGACTCCAGTATTATCACATTTCAGGCCAAACTGTTTTACATTCACATCCTGGCTGAACCCACCGAAGAGCTGAGCCCTACAACACGCATGAATCTGTGACAAATGCTTGTCGTGAAGTTCACAGTTTCACGCATGATTTCGCCAAGTCGGCTGCAGCGGGCTTCACAGTGTAGATCTTTTTTTTACTGTAGAGGAGTTTCAGTGAAACTTAACCGAAGTAGGTTTTAACTCCTCCGTTTTAAAAGCCTGGAAGAGAAAGTGTGTTATTTCTGCTGAGTGGTGGCTGGCAGTAAAGCTGGTTCACATCAGGACGAGATCACAGGAATTTCTCTCAGGAAAAAAGCTTTGTGTTTCAGAATTAATTAACAAGATCTGAGGGAGAGAGAAAGAGGGAGCTCCTGGTCAGCCTGGCAGATTTCTGTTCTGTTTTTTTTTTTTTTTTTTACCACCTATGAAAACTGTTTTCCAATTTAGCTTCAAGAAGAACGATTTTCCACAAAGCCGTTATTCTCCGGGGAGCCTGTTTACTGTGACTGTGGGTGAGACAGTGATGACTGCGGGCACGAGGGGGCCAGCCAGGACTCAACTGGCAGGACTCAGCTGTTATTCAGGCCAGTAAACTGATGATGTGTTTAAAGACCTGATTAATTATTTCTACCATGAACGAGTGTGATTCGGTCTCTGTTTTTTTTTTTTTTTTTTTATATTCTGTTGGTTGTGTTTCTGTGCAGATTTGTTTAAACTGGAACATTTTGAAACTTGGCTGGTGGTGAAAGTTGTAGAAAATGAAAGTAAAACGTTGTTATCAGAGGTTAAAAAAGATTCAATTCTGCATTTTTAGGCATTGCTGTTCATCAGTTTGTTCATCAGCACTTGATCATTGCATTCCTATAACATAGAGCAGGATCAGAGATATCTTTTGCTTTTTTTATTCCACACATATGTTAGATTGTTGTGCATAATAGTAATAAAAATCCAAGTATAATCACAGCAAACTGCTAGTTCTTGTTATTAAGAAAAATAAATGTAATGTTGATGCTGGTTGGCTGTAAGTGTGGTGACATACTGGTCGTACTAAACCAGCAGCCACTTTATGACTTCATGGATACTGCTGATTATAAATGTACGACCATCTTCCTCAAAGCCTCACTGGAATTAACCAGAAAAGAGAGGTCTTTGCACACATATGCATTTAGTTTAAATATTATACAACTATATGTGCAGATGAAGCGGTTTAGCTGGTGGTAAATGAATCTTTTGTTGTTGTGTTGAGCTGTGATTTGTTAGTGTCGTTGCTCCGTAGCAGCAGATGGTCATTTGGCTCTTAAACAGTCAGATCTGCTCTGGTCGCTCGCTATCAGGTCGATGTCCTGTTTATCTCAACCGCCATCTGACACCGGTCGCGCTCGCCAGACTACCTGCCGCCTCTCGGTTTGACGTTGGCGAGTCATGTGTCCATACAGTGATGAAATTCAGGGGCGAAATTATTGATCACACAGATGAGAAATACTTCTTTTGTTCTTTTTCCTCAGTTTTCACTCATGTTGTCTGTATATATCACTCCCCCCCCCTCGCAGTGTTTCCACAGACCTCAACAACAGTTTCACTTTAACCTCAAAGTTTGAAGACACAGACGTACAAAACACTCATTTCAGAATTATATAAACCACCAATAAACCAAAACATCTTATGCAATGAACACGTTTATAAAAGCTCCTAAAACTCTAACTTTTTTTTTCTGCTTGTAGTGTTTTCAAGTCAGATTTAACAAACTCTCTTAACATCACAAACTCGTAGTAAACGGCTTGTTTCAGCCTGATGATGTCACTTGTTCATGAGGATTTGATCATTAGCATAATTAAGGCCCCTAAAATATCCATATAAGTCATTTTTTCATTCATAAAAACGTTCCCCCAAAGAGTGAAAAGAAGAGGAATTTGAAGTTGCTGCTGTTAGAAACCAGCAGACACATTTAAAGGAGCTGAAAATATTAGAAAATATGAATCTATCAGAGAAAAAAGAGCATCCGTTTGTATGATTGGCAGATAAATACAGCATTATAGGGTTAATAAAGCTTCAAGTGAGGTTTCTTTTAATGAAAATTAACTAATTAATAAACATCTATATCACTAGAATGACTATTATTAGTGTGTGTGTATAAGGTAAATTCCTCCCAGCATGCGACACTCGATGAATTCCTTCAAACCTACACACACTTAAACAAACACACATAAACAACAGTGACACATTCATACAGTATGTGCCCTCACACACACACACACACACACTGTACCCAACGCTGGCACTGTGATTGAAATGAAGGGCACAGTGGCGATAAGGTCTTGAGTAGAGGGCTAAATGTGGAAGTTAAAAGTGATAAGAAGTACCCAATGACCCTGATACTCACACGACAGTCGGCCATCACACGAGACAGTCGGAGTCTCGATGAGGCGGTTGAGGTGAAACAAGAGGCTTAAAAAAAAAAAAGACAAAAGCATAACGTTGAGAAAGCTGTGAAGAGATTGAGAGGAAGACATCAAAGAAGCTGAACGAGCGTCTGAGACGTTCAGGGACAGGAAGAAGAGGGTGACCACGACGGCAAAGACGTCTTGAAGGAGCTGAAGAAATGATCAACATATCAGAGAAGGCCAAGAAGTAGCTGTGGTATTCAGAAGCAGAGAGCCAAAAAGAAAGCTAAGCTGAAAGAGTGACAAAGACACTGAGGAAGGAAAAAGGAAAATCAGGACATAAATTGGACAAGGTGAGTGTAAACAGGACGCTGAGGAAGCTTAGAAAGAGTCCAGGCCTTAAATGAAGCTTTGGGGAAGGTTGGTAAAAGCTGAGAAATCTGAATTAAAGATGCTACAACTTTGAAGGACGAATGCTGATGTGGCGATAGTGAGGTTAAGGCGTAGGCGTTGAGAAGTACAGCAACTGGGACTTTAAATGAGGATGACCTTGACATGTAGCGCTACATGATGACCGTGACTTAGAGGAAGCAGCTAGCAGGCTAGAGGTGTGTCTACAACGATGAGGACGAACATAACATGAAGGACTCTGATCAGTGAATTGCAGTTTTAGTCACTATGTTTGACTTTCATTGGCTTTGATGTGGTTTATTTCTCTTATTATGGCAGTAAACACAACACACGCTCCCACCTATTACTCTATTAACCAGAGAATTTAGACCAATGTGACCTTCAGTGCAAACGTTTTTGGCTGTGTTGCAATCACCTAAATGTAGGTAACATTAATTAAGATGTTTATTGTCCTGCAGATGAGATGTGAAGGCTTCTTTTTATTTTGATGAACCACTCTGACCAGTATGTATTTTACTGTGGTATCAACATATACAAGATCTAACATGGCACATGTCACTGAGCATAGATACTTAAAGAGGCCGTATGTTTTCCTATGTTTTCAGTTCTCCTGAATGCATTTCCTTCCCCATAAAACATTTGCAAACCTATTTTTTTTTAAAAAAAAGTCATTTAAATCCTGCACTGTTTCCTTCCATGGTTACTAGCTGGTCTTAACTGTGAAACCATTGGCCCCTGTGTGGATGCATATGTGTCTCTGCAGCACTATTAGAGGTTAGAAACTCTACAGGACACCTTGTCACTGTTGTACTTTTCTCTACTGACAAGTCCTTCACACAACAGAAGGAACCAACCATGGATGTATTACAGGAAGTGGATACTGGACTTAAAAGTGATCGCCTGGCACATAAGCCACTTTTCCAGCTTCCGGGTTTTCTTCCACGTTGCGTGGCCCGCTGATTATACAAGCTCATAGACTTTACATGGTGATGACGTCACCAACTTTAAAACAGTGACTCTCCCTTAAAGGTGGCGGCTTAACCTCCGACATTTCATTTGTTTGGCAGACGCTTGTCTCTCTTTGACGTCTTCGTTGACCTTTTCTAACTTGACGACAGGTCGTACAGTCTGTGTGCCGTTACTGGCTGCCAACGCTCCCGAACCTTTCCATCAGCGCTACTAAGAGCCTGTCAGCGGCTGCTAGTCGCTGGTTAGTGTTTCCTTCCTCATCAGCCTCCCACTGCTGCTGCATCTTTAAAATAAAGGAGGGTCACCATGGCCTTAGTTTTATGCCCTTGTCTTCCACCAGGTTGTATTTCTTGTGTAAAACTCATATTTCTTTTTAACTTTTATGTGAAATTAAACATATAAGCAGCTCAGGTTGGCTAAATATATATAATCTTTTAAATGGCTTTTATATAATAACATCTGTTGTTGTTTTCTTTTTAATGATCTGGTCTTGCTTTTATGTTCTTTCTTTCCTTGTTTTTATTGCCTTTGCAGTCGAGTTTGTGCTTTTAAACGTGGTGTAACATAAATAAGAATAACGGTTATGAATAAACTGAACCTAAACATTAAATTTGTCCTCAGAGGTGACTGACATGGAAGAAGAGGAGGCCTCAGCTGCTCTGGCGTTGGACGGAGAGATGACGCTGAACGGCGAGGAAGTAGAGTCTTTCCGAGAGACGGCGGTAACCACGACGATGACGACAACTCTCACCTCTATCGCTGAAACGAATGGAGAAGAAGAGAAGGAGAGTGTTGCAACAGGAGAGATGGAGGAGGAGGAGGAGGAGGGAAGTGAAGCGGAGACGGAGGGAGGAGAAGAAGAGGATGAAGAGGAAGTGGAGGGTAAAGGAAAAAATCTGTTGGGACAGTGGGAATCAGAGGTGAGAACTTTAAACATTTAACACAAACAACCTAAAGTTAAATACTCAACTTTGACACAAAATACAATAAATGTACGGAGCCAGTTAATTAATTAATTTATCTTTTAGATTAGACTAAATTTGCAGAGAAAAATGAAGAAAGTTGACAGTAACTTCTCTGTTTTCAGCTCTTTTGGCCACTTCTCTAAAAACAATGTCGACTTTAACTCATTTCAGTCATCAGTACAAACAATATGGTGTTTGACAAGAAATTCTTATCACAAGGCCCACTCACTTTCCAGAGCTTTCAGTCACATCTCGTGGCATCTTCACCAGTTATCATGTAGACCAGGGGTTTTCAAAGTCTGAGACAAAGCTCAGAAAAAGGCGTCCCCCCTCACTCTCACTTCGTTTACTTAGTTTCGCTCAATTCCTGGATGCCCATGGGAGCAATATTATGTTATCTGATCCCATAGACACTCAACAGTTGAGCCAAGATAGTATAATATTGCTGTTTTACTGTTTGACATAACTTGAGACTACACTAAATACATAGAAAGTCTGTCCTGAGGCTTTTATTATTTTCTGACAGTAAAATTCCTCAAAACTACTGTATCTCTGAAGTATTTCTTTAACAATATAACACATATTTAAGCTATTCTATGTGTTCTCCTTTTAATAACTAATGTAATATTTTTTCATTTGCATTCACTGAACCTCCTCTGAACCGGTTCGGAGCCCCCCTGGGGAGGCTTGCACCCCCCTCTTTGAAAACCTCTGATGTAGAGGGTTTAGTTGTTATCATATGATGATATCAGAACAGACGTTGGGTCATGTCTGGTGTACATCAGCTGTCTGTGAACACCAGACCAAAACCAGTCAGGTGTATTGACTGGGAATGGGTCAAAGGTCATCAACCAGGAGTCATTAACTGGTCAAAGAAAGGAGGAGAACATTCACACCTGACGCCAGCATCAAATAAGCAGATCTTATGATGAGAGTTTATTGTCAAACTGCTGTTTCAAAGACCAAGAAAGATCCTTAAATCTGGTTTTATGTCATCTGTATATGACATGAAACATTTCTTTTTAATCTATCTATCAGCAGGGCCACAGACGTTTCCAATATTGTCTTATTGTCTAATTTCTAATTTTAAAGTTGACGCTTTTCCAGCAGTGAACTCTGAGCCTTTAAAAGGTTTTTCTTTCTATTTAATAATTCCCCTGTTGAATACACCAGTAGTGTTCCCAAACTGCAGCTAAGTCCTGTGTACCGCTAAACATCTTTGAGGATTTTGCTTTTTTCTTTGATGAAGTCTGCTGAGAGGCAGATTTTGTTCCTCTGCAGCGAAACCCCACCCCTCCCCTCGCAGCTCTGACTGTAAGTCTTTGTATTGACCTTAGCGTGGGGCATCGCCTGGCACTGCAGGTTTTTATAAGAGCTTAGAGAGGATTAGTGAAACCACAAATGAAAATGTGCCATTATTAGCCTTTGATAGTGGGGTTTTTTAGGGCTGAATCCGGCCTGTTAAGAGAGGCGAAAGGATTAATGGTGCATGAATTAGAAAGGTTTCCTCTGGTTGACTCACAGGTCTCTCCGTTACTGTAACTGGGCTCAGATGGGTGAATTAGTTTGCTGATATTGTCCTTTAATTACCAATATTTGGTAACATTAATATTAATTCTGGGGTGAAATATAGAGTTTTAGCATCTCATGTTTGTTTAAAGGCCATTTCGGGTGATTTTTAACTCTGAAAATCCTTTAAAGAAACACTGACACTTGTCTTTTTGGCATGAAAATGATTAAAAGTAAAAACAAACAAGTTTAAGTGACGTAAGAATAGTGTCAGTGCTGGTAACGTGTGCATATGTGTGTTTTCAGGCCGCCTCTGATGCAAAGCCTCCACTACCAGACCCAGCGTTCAACAGGAGATGCAGCTTGATCGTCAGTGAGGTAAGTTTCATTCAGTGTCAGATCAGGTCATTATTTTATGGTGCTGTCACACTGAACCTGTTTGGTTTGGTTACAACAAACTCAGGTTGGTTTGTTTGATGGTGTGAAAACTCTTAATAAACTCTGATGAACTAAAGACGGCCTTAAAAAGCAGAATTATGGTCATCTAGCAAGCAAATTCTGGTGTTGATCGCTTGAGGTGTGAAAGAAAAGTGGACTAAACACTGGATTTTATTATTAAATATGGGATTTTAGCAAGAATGCAAAAGTAAAACTGCGATATAATCCATCTTCTGGCTGTGGATTATCAGGGAACCAATCTTATCCATGAGAGTTAAAGGGTTAAAACAGGTGTGATGTGTTTGTGTCCTGCTCTGCGTATTATAAAATAAAACTGACAACAATAAACAAGATAAATCCATGTTTTTCACAGACGTTATGTTGCAGTCTTGACTCATAACGCACATAAAATTATTTCTTCACAAGCTATTTGTGACACCAGAGAACATAAATGCAGGTCTACACAAACCATAAACCTTAAACCTCCCAGAAATTATGTTTATATGTATCGCTAAAATGCAACAGGAAATATGTTATGAAAAAATATAAGGCCAAAGCACATTTTCGGTCAATTTTATGAGAAATTCTTAAAGTCATAGTCACTAAAATTAAATTAATTAATTTTTTTTCCACCAAATTTTTTGATCCTTGCAATAAAATATATGCTGGTAGTGACTATAGCAATAATAAACTTTATATGGTTATGTTTAGACTCTGGCAGCACGTGGTTAAGGTTAGAGGAAGTGTGTTAATTAAAATTTAATGCTTTTGTTGCCTTAACGGGACGTGAATCTCTGGTGTCGATGTCTTGTATTTGTTCTCCCATCATCCAACCTGACCACCTACAGAAACGTAGCGCTTCATTCATTTGAAAAAAAAACACAAAATCAAAGACGGCGCATCCTCAATTGATTCCATATTGATCATGGAGTCGATCGGTCTTACACAAATGTGGCTTTGTGAAAGTATAGTTCTGATATTTTAATGTGAAGATGCCAATATTTAACGTATTTAAAGGTGACTGTAACAAACGTTCAGTGTTTCGGGGTTGTAATTTTTCAAATATTATGTAGAAAGCACTGTAGGGCCTCAACTAATGATTATTTTCTCAATTAATCGATTAGATTTTAATCTATTAAATGCCAGAAAATGATGAAAAATCTGCATGACTTCTACAATATTTACCTGTAAAATGAACAAAGTAAAGAAGAACTCAAATAGAGTACAAACACCTGAATAAACAGTCCATCAGTACAGTTTACTGCTGTCTGGTTTGTAGTAACACAATCAACACAAAGTATGTCGTCAGTCTAAAGTCATAAAAATTAAAATCATGAGTTATTTTGACACTAAGGTGAACTCAGGAACAGTGACTCATATCTGCTGCAGTTTGCATCTGCTTGATTTTAAACTCATGAATAAAAATGTTTGTAGATGCAACCCTCCTCCTCTTCCTCCTCCTCTTCACACATGAACTGAGTCATCGTCGTGCCGTTCAACACAGAGAATAAAAGCTCAAAGAAAAGAAAAAAAAACACCTTCTGACTTCAGCAGCAGCAGTTTTAAGCAAACGTCTCGCAGTGAAATGAATGAATGAGGGTGAGCTGTTGTTGTAGGATGTGGGAGGGTGAAGATATCGATTCCCTGGTGTGAGTCAAACTTGGCAGCTCGGCTGTTTGCAACAGCAGAATGACTCATCAGCTACGGTGGGAAAGCAAGTCAACCCACTTTTTAAAAAATCATCTCCACTTCTTCCTCCAGCTGCCGTCTCTCTCTGCAGTCTGCCTTCAAACATCTCTATTAATCATCGCGGCTGCAGGAAGAAGATTCACTGCGTCACAGTCAGACGTTTAACACTCAAAATCCGAACACGCCAGACTTCTCTTCTGCGGCCAGACTCTAAATTTGCGTCACTTTCGGGGGGCAATTAATTAATCAATGACTTCATGACAGCAGGTGGGATGAAAACACTCTCTTCTTCTTCTTTTGTTGTTTCTCTCTTAATGTTTCACTCCCCCGAAATTTTTTTGCTGAGGCTCTCTGCACTCACCACAATCCTTAAAACGCGGATCCACCAATCAGAGACGCCGCTGTTACCATGGAGACGATAGCCTCTTCAAAGTTGTGCTCATGGCAGCCCGGCGGAACGGCCGTGAAGCAGCTACAGCACACGGACAAGAAACTGCACTACATTATGTAAAATAAAAAGCACATTTAGAGCTGGATTCAACCACAGCCGACAGTCACATGATTGCTGGTTGGAAGCCAGCGAACCAGTATTTGGTACCATTAAGCACCTTTTGTTTTTGGCCCAGTTTGGCTTCCTCTCACAGATTGCGGCCGGCAGCTTGTCATCTGTGGATTAATTCCCGTTTTTTCTCCTGGGTCTCTCCAGAAAATCTGCCCGTCTGTTGTTAAAACCAAAATCTCCTCTCAGACTCAGCAAACACTCGGCACAAAACTTTGGCACACAAAAGTTCGGGTCCGTCAGCACTGTGGCGGTGCTCGTCCGTCCTTTAAAGTGCTGACCTTTAGGAAACAGGTTCACTCACTGTGCCAACACGCATTCATGAGGATTCATTTACCAGGAAAAAATCAGTTAATTTGCAAATAAAAGCAAACAAATTCCAACAGAAGTCAGACAAACAATCATCCTGATACTGACCAAACAGACTCACACTGTCGGCCTTTACAGTAGTTCATTTTCTGAGTCGGTCTCATAAATTCCCAGTAGATATGAACCAACTGTAGCTCACATTGTAGAATAGATTCCCTACTCGGATTAGAGGCAGTATATATCTTAAACAGATGTAAACAGATTCAGACAAAGAAGCTGCACATAAAGGCAACATCACAGCCAATCATTTAAATGTTTTAAACCAATCCAATTCAATAAAGAAAGAACTTTCACACCACAGATTATAATTTAGATTTACTTATAAAAACCTCAACAGTAAACTGAATATTTGAAATTGTTACCAAATCTCTTTTTTAGTCACAGAAACGGAGACGCAGTCCGCCTTCATGCTGTTCAATCATAGACTGATGAGCACAGAAAAACTGTGAACAATCAAATATGTGATTGTTTTCATACTTTAAGCTGCACTCTGGTCTGTTTGAAGGGATTTTAGTCATTGTTCACTAAAAGGAGCCAATCAGGAAGAAGTCCAGTAGTGATTATTGTCACCTGTTTACACTCAATCTGGCAGCAGTTGAATAATATAAGAGATTCATGTTGAAAAAAGTGTATTTAATGCAGTATGTTTTAATTTAAACTCTCATAAAAAATTAAATATAGTAGATTTATGTTATCTGTATATGCATATGAATAATTGAAATGAATTTAAATGCAGTTTTTAGTACATTCTGGTTGTTTTTCTGGCAACTTTTTCATTAAAAAAAGTACACTGTGTGAAGCTCTGGTTGTTTGCAGAACACAAACATCTTTCATGTCCAGCTGCTGAGGCAAAAACATTGTAAACACTTCCTGTTTTTCAAAGACATCAACACTTAAAAAATATCCTTCTTTATTATATTTCAGAAAGACGAATATATTTAAGGAAGTTCTTCAGTGTTATGAGTCTTTGAGAAACTGGATTCTGTATGTAGCACAACAACTGTTTGTTTTTTAATCTCTGCTGCTCACATCCTGACGGGGCAGCCTAACCCTCCTCTGTGAGCTTGAACAGTTAGCGTAACATCTCTCCTGGGACGGAGTGGAAGTGCAGCAGGAGTTCAGCTTGCATACTGTAAAAAAACACACACACACACACACTTTATTCACACACACACTCTCATGTCTCTTCCTCTCTGCAGGTGAAGTACAAGGAGGACTTTGAGAAGATGAAAGGTCAGAGTCTTTTTGTTCCAGGAGCTGAACTCATCCACTCCAAGAACATCAGCGCCGTTATATCCGAGGTCCGAACACACAAACACTCCTGAACTCTTAACCCTTTAACTCCCTTTGAAACGAGAAACGAGTCCAACCATCTGCATATTGATTATCTCTGTTTTAGTCTAAGTATAAGGAGGATGGGAAGAAGGAGGCTTCGGTGTCGCTCTACTCCATCCTGCCAGAGACTCCGGAGATCCAGCGCGCCAGAGAGGCTTCAGAGCTGCAGAGTGAGGTAGTTTTACTTAACAGCTGCTGTAATACACAAGATTTTATCCTCCTGTCAGCAGTAGATCATTGTCACAGTTGCTCCAGACAAGCAGAATACTCTAGATTAATTAATTTTAAATTGTTATCATAGAAAAAGTGCTGAGGCTAAAACTGTGAAAATATGGCAGCGTTGATCGATCCACTGCTTTAGTCCAAACTTATAATGTCTTTATTTTAAGTTTACGACTTAATACCTGAAAAATTCACAACATTCCCATCAGCTTCAGCTGTACTTTATCTTTAGTGCTAATTAGCAAATGTCAGCTAGCTAACATGCTGAACTAACTCCTTGCTAAATATCAACATACTAGCATTATCCGTTTATTTTATCGTCATCTCTGTTGTCCTTTTTATGCCCTATCTTACATTTCTGGTTTTCACACTTCAGTTTTGTATTATTATTATTTTATTTGGCTATTCTCTGGTGTTTCGTCATTGCAAATTCATGAGAGTTATAATAGCGTTTCCTGAGTTCCTGTTTTTATTGAGTCCTTTATTTCATCGTCATTGTTGTTTTTTTGTGAAAAGTGCTACACAAATAAAGTCTTGATTGATTGATGTGTCAGCAAGTACAGCCTCACTGTATTTTAGATTAGGTGGTAATAAAACACAGTTACAGAACTGACTGTTGTTTTTGTTTGTTTGTTTGTTTGTTTGTTTTTTCAGATTAAGTACAAAGGAAATGTGAAGACAGAGATCTCCTCCTCTCTTTACTCTCTGCTGCCAGAAACCACAGAGACCCAGTTTGTCAAAGAGCTGACTGAGATCCTGAGTGAGGTCAGACTGGAGAGAGGACGGATGTTAGAGGGATGATTGATGGACGTGTTGTGATGTAGATGGATGAATGGATGGATGATAAAGTAAAATATTTTAAAAATAAAGTTATAAAACTGGAGAAAAGACTTCGAGTATTGCAGTCACACGATAGATTTATGGACGTTTCCATTAAGCTTTTAATTTTCTGAAGGAAATGAGACTATTCCAGTTCTTCTTGCTATAATTAACTTTAGCTTTAGCTCCACTTTTTCCAGCCGAGACTTTATTAAAACGTTATTTCCCTGAAAGTCTCTCTACCACATTTCACTCTCTCTGCCCTTCAGAACAAGTACAAGGAGGAAGGAAAGAAGGAGATGAGCAGCAGTTTGTACTCGCAGCTTCCTGAAACCACTGAGATGCAGCTGGCCAAGACCGTCCACGAGTTCCAGAGCGAGGTACTCGAACGTGGAGAGTCTGAGTTATAAAAGCCGCCGTGTTTCAACATATTTCATCAGTTAACTCCAGTCTGGGAATCACACGGTTTGTGTTATGCTGCAGCAGCCGTATGTTTGATGAAGCAGCAGGTTCATCTGAGAGGCATCCGAATTTATAAAATATGTAAAGCGGGTTTAGATCTCAGGATAGATTACGGCTGTGTTAGTGATGCTAAAGCAAATATTGTATGATACATGTTTAGCAAAGGTGCTGCTGGAAAAAAAAAGCCATCTTTCTGAGTGATATCACATTATCATGAATACAGGATGCTGAGAACTGTGAGAGAGTGATGGACACATCTCATCTGATTTCCTTCTGTTTCAGAAAAAGTACAAAGAGGAAGGGAAGAGAAGGGCCTCCATCTCTCTCTACTCCCAACTCCCCGATACTCCAGAAATACTGCACGCTCTGGAGGTGTCACAGATGCAGAGTGAGGTACACACACACACAAAGTATAGACTCAACATGCCATATGAACTGCACATGAAATAGCTTTTGGTGGCAGTGATCATTCCTCCTGTCTTGCACAATATGGCCAAAGAATAAAATCTCCACTTTCCAGCTTGAGGTGCGAGCTTGCAATCAAAAAATCATATTTTTTCAGACAGTTGTGCCAAAAAAAAAGAATCTAAATAAATAAAAGGCTTGCACCTGTGTTTGTTGACACGTACTGTAGAGACAAACTCAAACAAAGTAGAATCTGTAAACAGCTCCTCAGCTCTCGTAACCAGAGATGATCCCTCGTCAACAAACACAAACACAGATCGGTCATTTTCAGTCCGTCCTTCTAGTAGATGGGACAACCAGTCACCACAGTCCTGGAAACTGCAGCAGGTGTGAAATGACTAACGCAGCAGCTATCGTCTATGTTGCCATCAGGCGCTATTCTGCTCTAAGTTGAAGTATTTCCAAGTTTCTTCTTATTCAGGGCGCTCCTGCAAAAACACGAGACACTCAGCAACACAATGCAGCATAAAGCAGAAAGCTTCACTCTCATTGAAAACATTTACAAAAAGCCGCACCACGTAGCTAAAGAGCGCTCTGTCTGATCAAGGTCTTATCCGTTATCCACAGGAGGAATTATACCAGTTATTTCATCATTTAAACTCATTCATATACAAACTGCATGTGTGATTATTGTATTAAGATCAGCTTTGCCTTGCTTGCTTTAACAAACACTCTCTCTGTGTGTCTCTCTCTCTCTCAGGCGAATTATCGCCCTAAGATGCTGGTTAAAGGAGCCCCTTCATCTCTTTACTCTCAGCTTCCCGAAACCACAGACATCCAGTTTGCCAGAGAGATGACTGAGATGCAGAGTGAGGTACAGCACACAACCTGAAATCTCTGTAATTAACAATCTGTAACAATAAATCTCTGTTTGTGTTAAAGGTTCATTGCACCATATCTGCTTGGAGAGCTTGTTAAATCTGATTAGACTCAGTCCTACGTTTGTTTTAAATAAGTAATTCATCATTTAGGCTTTAAAATATCCAAAATAATGATGTCTTTTTATGTTTTGCTTGAGTGTATAAGGAGATGGAAATGAATAAGCATGACTGACATTTTATTTAACTGATAGATGACACTTATCCTGTTTTGGATAACTTTATTTTTTATTAAAAAAAAAAGGAATCTCACATGGTCGGTCGTCACATAAATTACACGACAATCCATCAAAACTGTGAACTCTCCCAGTTTCAGTTAAAAAAAAAGGCATTGCTACACCGGCAGAGTTTCACCATAAGCTGCTGACAGATTATTTTGTCTCCTCAGAGTAAGTACAAAGAAGGCAGGAAGAGCCTCTGCCAGAGTTTCTACTCGCAGCTTCCAGAGACGGCCGAGACTCAGTTTGCTAAGACAGTCGCTGAGCTGCAGAGCGAGGTGAGACACTGATAAATACAGATGCAGTCAATGAGTGCACACGGTCAAACATCTGCCAAAAACTCAGCAGTGTTAACATTGTTGTTCATTTTCTAGTCGCGGTACAAAGAGGCGGGTAAGAAGGGCGTCAACTCCAGTTTGTACTCTCTTCTCCCGGAGACTTTAGAGACGGCTCACGCCAGAGAAGCTTGCGAGCTCTTCAGTGAGGTAAATATTAATAATAAATAAAACCACAAGTACAATAATAACGACAGACACTGAGAGTTTAATACAGGAGTCAGATGTAGATGAAGTGCCTGTTGTTGAGGTTCAGACAGTAAGTCTGGTCATGAGAAGTAAAACCACAGTGAGAACTTCTGTCATGTGATGTGATGTTTGAGATTTTATGATACTTTCATTGTATTTTTGTTTGGAAACTGTTTTTGTCTTGTCCTGTTTTGTATGTTAAGTATTGTTGAGTTTGTGTTTTGTACTTTGTTTAATGCATTTAGAGTTTATTTCTTGTTGTGTTTTCACAGTTCCAAATGTATTCTAATTTTAAGTTTTATGTATTTTAAAGGTCTATTGAGCGGCGGACATTACAAGCTAGCTTATCTGGCTATAAATGTGGTGATATGTTGCATTAGTTCATTCTACGTTTTTGTCAAACATTAAACCTGCAGTGCAGAACTTTTGCATTTAAATGAACTAATGCCAAACGAGTTCACACAATGAAATTAAGCCGCTCAGCATCAGATCAATCTCTCTGTATTTCACAGTATACAGAGTTTTTAATCTTGTCAGAAGATGAGAAACTTCTGCCAGTTAGCTTAAAATAATTTAATTAAAGTCTTCTAGACTTTCCAAATGTTATCGGACCGAATGGATGAAAGTCTGATGGTGAAATGAGTCATTTCTCAAAACAATTTATCCACCGTTTTACAGCTGCAACAGTAGCGTCAGAGCAGACTACAGCGGAGCCTGTGACGTAAGCGCGTTGACAGTGTTTTTGTAATTACTCTCGCTGCCAGTAGGGGGAGACAAAAGTCCTGAACTCCAGCTTTAAATTAATAAAACTTGCAAGCAGGTCAGCTTTCTGTGTCAGGAAAGTGTTAATGAGATATTCTTTTCCTGTTCTGTAAAGCTGTCGTTTAGCAACTTGTACAGCTGTCGAGCTCCACATTAATGGGAGCTTTGTGATACATCTGGGGGGAAAAAAAAGCCCAATTATCTGTTTCTCCTGCTTTGTCTTCAATATGTCTTTGCGTCCTTGCAGGTGAAATATAAAGAGGAAGGTAAGAAAGAGATGAGCATCAACTTGTACTCTCTGATGCCTGAAACCATCGCCACACAACACGCCAAAGAGGCGTCAGACCTGCTGAGTGAGGTATCCAAACAAGCTACTTGAATCATTTGTGACATTTTATTTACTGTTAAATCATGTCATTATCTCTTACAGTTTATAAAAGATTTTATATTTGCTGATGATACACACTCACTAGTTGTTATTGAAGCAGACATTGACTAATTTAAATGAGCTTTAAGGTAACAATTTATCTTTTTTTGATGTTGTTAGATAAAAAATTGCGTTAGCACTCATTTCCAGCGCATCTATACACATCTGTCTCCTGCAGGTGAAGTATAAAGAAGGTCTGAAGCAGAAGATTCAGAGCAGTTTGTACCATCAGCTCCCAGAAACCACAGAGACACAGCTGGCCAAGCAGCTGTCTGAGCTGCAGAGCGAGGTACAGCACGGGACGCCACATCAGTAACACACATTTAATCGGGTTTTAAAACAAAACTAAAACTCACATTTAACAGAAAAAACAAGCTGAAAACATATGCAGTTAAACTAAGACATGTCTGGCAGTAACAGAAAAGCTCTTTTTGTATTTATTTCCACACGTAACGTTGTGGATTTTCACCACGGCAGCAGCACCGCAGGAGAACAGCAGGAGTTTGAAAATAATGACACAAAAAAAGGAAGAGCGTTCACACAGTTCACACACCGACTGAATAAATATTTAAAATATATTTTACTGCTGGATAATGAACAGACGGGGTTGTTGGAGGAAGTTGGGAAGGCAAAGCAGCTTTTATGGAAGAATGACAGCGACTCCAACACGATGCTGACATGTAAAATCATCATGTCATGTGTGTGAAAGATGTTAAAAACACCTGCTGATGAGTCTTCTTGCAGCTCAACACATGGAGAGAAATTTCAGTTTTTCCTGCTGTTTCTTGAGTTCAGAGTCACAATAGATCAGCAGCAGTGAGGCAGCATGAAGTGAAATTATAACACTGGCAAAAAGCTGCAGCTGTAACTTTAATAAAGGTGGAAGATGAAGAGGTTCGTACTAAATATCCTGTTCTGTTGTGACAGTGAATAACTGCGTTCTGTGGAGCTGCTCTCAGCCATCAGTTTGAGCTACTTCAACGCTGTGAAGCATCATTTAGAGCTCTCATGAAAAATTCAACCCACTGAAACCCAAAATGAAATGATTTCTACGGCAGAGTTACTGAGTGATAAAACACACGGCTTCATTTCTGCCTAAATTAACCAGTTCAATTAATGTTGTATGTTTATTTGTACTGTATTTCAGCAAAGCTTCTAGCTTTTAAGGTAGATAACGAGTTTTCTTTAAATTAAGAAAAGAAAAATTATAATAAAATAAGATATATAATTGAATAAAATTATAATAGAATAAGAAAAATTTGTAAACTGTAAATTTTTACTGTAAAATTAAGTAGTTACAGTAAAAATGTCAGCAGGGGTTTTAAATATTAATCGGTTTCCATTCAAATTCTGTTCAACAAATGATACAAAACCAGCTAAATAACACGTGAACGACCCTCATAAATGATAATTAAAACAACTTAAACCTGTTGCAGGTGAAGTATAAAGAGGCGGGAAAGAAGGAAGTGAATTCCTGCCTTTACTCGCTCCTCCCTGAAACTCTGGAGACGCAACACGCTCGAGAGGCCGCGGAGCTGCTCAGAGAGGTGAAACTTCTTATTAATGCGTATTAAACACTTTTATATGATTTACTGTTGTTCTCAAACATTTTCAAAAACTTTACTTTACATGTTTTGATAAATTGATTATTGATTATTTCTGCAGAATAAAGACGACGTGAGGAAGTCGATGTCCAGCTCGCTCTACTCGACGCTGCCCGACACGTCCGAGACAAACTTCGCCAGAGAGATGACGGACATGCTGAGCGAGGTGCCGGCATCCCCACCCATAGATAAATATATTCATTTTTAGATTAGATTAGATTAGATTAGATTAGATCAGATTACATTAGATTAGATATAATTATATTATATTGGATTAGATTAGATTACATAAAATGACAGATTAGTTCTGATTTGGTTTTAGCAGGTTAGATTAGATGATAGGAAATAAAATTACATTAAATTAGATTCAATCAGATTACGTTTGATCAAATTAGATTAAGTTTAGGTTAGGTTAGGTTGGATTAGATCAGATTAAAGTAGATTAGGTTAAATTAGATTAGATCCAGTTAAATCAGATTAGGTCTTTTCAGGTTAGATTAGATTAGATTAGATTAGATTAGATTAGATTAGATTACATTCAGATTAGATGACATTAGATTTAAGTAGATTTGTTAAAATTATATTAGACCCAGTAAGGTTTGATCAAGTTGAATTAGACTAGATTAGAAGAGATTAGATTAAATCAGATTAGATTAGGTTAATTTAGATTTAATTAAGTGAGATGAGATTTAATCCAATTAGAATAAATGAAATAATTGATTGATTATTTAATTAATTAATTAAATTAGATGAGATGTCTTAAATATGTTTCAAAAGTCTTGATATGACTTAATGAGCATAATCTCCAGATTAAATGAGATGTTTCAGACTTTAAGTTGAACATAAGCGCTGATCAGAATCCTTAAATCCCGTCGGAAACACACAGCAGGTCATCGGCTCCTCGTCTCTGATGTTTCTATCATCGGTCGATCATCATAAATGTAATTACCATCAGAAAAGGATCAAAGAGGTTATCTGTGTTGCAGCCTTGAATTTCAACGACGTCGTAGAGATTACGGTCTTCGCTAATGAGGCTCAGCTCGCCGTCCGATCAGTCAGGACACAAAGACGAGTTCATCAAACACTCAGGATGAAAAGAAAACTATTTTAATACAAAATGACAAAACCCAAAGGGCAGAAATAAACACCAAATCCACAAAATAAGATCAATAACTGAAGGAAAAAAGGTTAATATTGTTGTATTTATGTTTATTTGCATGTTGTTTTCTGAACCAATAAAGGGTTTTCTTTTTAACAGTAGCAGGTTTTTATTTGTGCAGCAAAATCACAGAGACTAATTCCTGTTCATCTACCTGGAAAACAAAGTAATCTGTCGAGAGAAGTTAATCTTGTTCATGTTTTTGGTTTTGTGTTTTGCAGAATAAGTACAAAGAGAGCGGGAAGAAGAGCCGCTCTCAGAGTATCTACTCCCAGCTGCCAGAGACCGCCGAGATGCAGTTCGCTAAATCCGTCTCTGAGCTGCAGAGTGAGGTGAGGACTTTTTATTTTTCTTTTAAAAAAAAACAAAAACCACAACGTTTAAACTAGTGAAACCAGTGCTGAGGATAAACTGGTCAGATCACATGTTATATAGTTCAGTTAGATTGATGTTGGTCAAATTTAAAGACAACAAATATTAACATTAGACCTTTGATTCCTTTCTCAGTTTATTATTATGAAATTTTGGTTAGTTTGAGATTTTAGTCCTGTTTTTTTTTGGTTACTATGGTAACAGGAAGTGCAGTTAAATGCAAACAGCAAACTTTCAAGCAGCTACTTTGCCAGAAATGCAGTAAAGGGAGTCGATTAGCTTCCCATAACATCACCATCACTGACTGGGAGAAATTAAAGCCATTTCACAATAAAAGCCTCTCAGTGTTTCACCAGTTGAATGCTTTTAATGTGAAGCAGCAGCAGCAGGAAGTGCTGTGTTAGCATCAGCGGTAACTTAATACAGCTGACAGAGAGTGAACAGTAAATATTGAGCCTGATATCAACTGAGAAAAATTAAAACCAGTTACACTGAATCTCTCATGTGGAGGAAGGTTATTCCAGTCCAGTGCAGGAATGACAGAGTCCACCATTACTAATGAAAACTACTACTGTACATAGAGAGGTAGTTACATTATGTAAATTGAATTACTGAAAGTACTGACCATAAATAATATAAATTGGTCCCACAATCTGTGTGGAAATAACAACTTTACACTGCAGTGCATACGCCAATTTAACACCACATTGTTAACCATTTCATGTGTCATTTAACACTGTCGGTTAGACGCACGCAAATTAGGTTTAGACACAAAAAACACTTGATAAGGGTTAGGGAAAGATCATGGTTTTGCTTAAAATACTAAAACGTGGTAAAAATGTGTGCTGGCGGTGTCCGACAGCGCTCTCCTGCTGCTTTGCATCTATCATGTACCCGACCGTCCTCCTCCTAATGAGGCAAAAATCACCTTTAAATGGAAATAAAGTTGTATTATATGACATCACTTTGCTGGGAAGGAGTAGCGTCTGCGCCGCACACAATTTGAAAGTCGTGTTATTTGTACACAGATTTGATTTCAAGGATTAGAGATTATAACTTTAAACTCCACATGAAATATAATATCTATTTTAAACTGTTCAATTTGGACTTACCGGACTGCAGTGCAGCTTAAATTATGAGTGTTATTTTTATTAACTGAATGGCAGTTGGCAGGTGTGATGTAATGTGTCACGATTCGTACAGCTGCTGATTTGAAAAGCCACCTTGTCACATTTTTGTCATCTGACTTCACTTCGTTTAATTCATTTTAGATGCAATACAAAAAGGGAAAGAAAGATGTGTCCACCTCTCTGTATTCTACTCTGCCTGAGACTCTGGAGACGCTGCACGCCAAAGAGGCCTCCGACCTGCAGAGTGAGGTAAAAATACTACATATACTACACATTATCACACATGCACCCACACAGTGACAAACATCCATCCTCCGCTCCATCCATCCATCCATCCATCCATCGCTCTTCCTTTTAATAGCTGGATAACGTTCTGTGCTTCTGTTTCTGTTCAGCGGAAGTACAGAGAGGGGATGAAGAACAGTCTTTCCTCCAGTCTGTTCCACACGCTGCCTGACACCATAGAGACGGCCCATGCAAGAGAAGTCTCCGAGCTTCTCAGCGAGGTACGGTAACTACAGAAGAAGAAGAAACCAGAGAGTTCACTCACAGCAGCATCAGTTTTAATAAGACCCACCTCCTCCTCCTTTTCCTCTCTTCCTTCCTTCTCGAGGGGATTTTCTTTTACCTGGTCGATAAAGCTCCTGATCAAAACCAACATTTCTGTCTTTCCAGGTGAAGTACAAAGAGGAAAGTAAGAAGGAGATGAGCCTCAACTTGTACTCTGTGATGCCAGAGACCATCGACAGCCAGCACGCTAAAGAGGCATCAAACCTGCAGAGTGAGGTATTCAAACAAGCTATTTCCTGCTCTCCTTTGTTGCTTATTTCCTCTTTTGTGTGGCCCCATATGTGTCTCAGCCGTCTATTTTTAAATGAACATTTCGAGGGTTAGAAGATCATCCCACTGCAGCTGAAATCAAAAAGACCTGAATCAGCTGATAACTTTTAAGACAAATACAGATTGTAGTGCAGGTTTTGTTTCTCCACTCTCAAATGAATTGTGTAAAAGTGTCTAATTATCTAGTGATGTTGCTTTTTTTTTATCTTTTTTTACTCTGGGCGTTAGTTTTCCCAGTTTTTTTCATCATTATAATTAATATTTCATCACTTTCTTCACTGTAAAAGTCTTCAGGAGTGGTGTGTACCCATTTACACACATACAGCCAACTCCAAAAGCTCTTCCACTGTGAGCTGCTAACATATGTAGTGGACACCCAAAGCAAAATCTAGCTATAAGGACGCCATAATGGTTCACACCAGACCTGTATTTCCATTACAGGAACAATACTTTTTTGCCGCAGTGAGATGTTTACAAAACAAATTAATAAATGTGATGCTGGACCGGTCTTTTTTTTTGCCTCCTGTCTGCCGCAGCTCAAGTATAAAGAAGGTCTGAAGGAGAAGAATCAGACCAGTTTGTACCATCAGCTCGCAGAGACCACAGAGACACAGCTGGCCAAACAGCTGTCTGAGCTGCAGAGCGAGGTACAAGGATGGATTTTAAATATGATATCACTCAAATTAAATAAGAGTAAGACTGAGCCCAAAAAGCCTGACAAAACTAAAATGTATTAAATAAGTGTTGCTGTTCTTTGATCATGTTAAGAGTATGTTGGTTTTAACTGATGTATTTAAACTCCATGTAGGCAAAATAGTATGTAGAAGCTACTTCTATTGCACAAACCACTATATTCTTAACATGGAAAGTGACCGTGTTGATTCAAAATTGCAGAGAAAGTACAAGGAGGCGGGTAAGAAAGAGGCGAACACCTGCCTGTACTCTCTCCTGCCTCACACCATGGAGACGCAGCACGCTAAAGAAGCCGGAGAGCTGCTCAGCGAGGTAACGTTGTCTTCATTTCTGTGAGTTGTTTACGTGTGTTATTACTGATTTATCTTCTCTGGCTACATCATGAGTAATGACTTCCTGTCAAAACACTGAATCTGTCAGTTTGGTTGCATGTTGAACTGGCAGGTGGAAATGTTTTTACTGTTATATTTCAACCATTATCTTTTTCCATCCCAGTTAATCAAAGCCTTCCTCATTCACCTCCCTCTGCTTTTTGATTTTTTTTCCCAGATCAAGTACAAAGAGAGCGGGAAGAAGGAGAGGCCAGTTTCCTTCTACTCCACTATGCCCGACACGTTAGAAACCAGCTTTGCGAGAGAGATGACTGACATGCTGAGCAAGGTGAATAAAAAAAAAACCCAAATATCCATCAGTCACCTCTCAAAGAGCCACGAAACAAAGCCTAAAACCAACAGCAACTGTTTACATGACTTAGATGATACATACACAGTGTAAGTGAGTTTTTACTACAGTGTTAGTGTCGTTACTCTCCTACCAGCATGCTACTAATAATGGATACAAAAATTCCACTTAAAGTAGTGTTAGTTAGTTCAACTGTACAACAAAACCTCACTGGACTCTAGAAAGTTTCCTGAAAATAACAAATTTTGTTCTAATTAAAGGAAAAACATACCAAGTTTTGAAAGAACTGCTCCATTTCAAAGTAAATATTAATTTATTCATGACATGGTTCTTTTTAAGAAACTTCCAAAGAAACTATCAGTAAATTATGAAGAATTAATGGACCCTTTACAATGAAGTATTACAGTTACCTTCAATACAGCAGCGTCTAATTTTTTCCTCTCATGTCAGCATCTTTAAGGCTTTGAAAAGAACAATTTAAGTATCATTTAAACATCTACACCATGTTGTTGCTGCAAGTTAGAGTTTTCAACTAAGATAACTTGCATGTCTTTCCACCCAGGAACAACATTCTTAGGGTATATCTGCTGTTCTCTTGCTGTCAACAAATCCTATGAAAAGACCAAAAACATAACAATGAACTGATCTATTAACAAGTATTGAGTGTGATATATCTTATTCCTCTGGGCAATAGACCTCCGTTGTTGTCACACACACCATCCTACTGCCAGAAATACTCACTAGAGCACCAAATGTGGATTAATCGCAGCTGAAAATAGTCCCTAGCAAAAGCTCTATTTCCTCCAGTTTGTTTTCAGAAATTACTGTGACTTATATATACAAGATTTAAGGTTTACATCTTCAGGAGGAACCATTGTTCTTGGAGCTGACGGACAGTAGAGAAGTCAGAAGACGGACTAACACATTGTTGGTTTTCTTGGGATTTGTTGACTACAAGAAACATATAAACCAAAGCAGCGTTATCTTTTAAATGAATGATAAACTATCAAGATGATGTATGTGAGACACATCAGTACTGTTGCTATGGTTACTTGCAGCCTTGTGTACTGATTTAAAACCATGGTCAACCTGTTGACTCAAGTTATATTTGAGGTTTCTCCGTATTCGGTTTTAACAGGCACCTACCAGACAAACCAGTGTTTAACATTCCCACATTATACCAACATTAAACTGTAGATGTGAGATTCACTCAAATAAACTGAGCTAACTGCTGATTTCAAATAAGAGAGTGCAAATAAACAAAAAGAAAGTTAGACTAATGTGGGGAATAACACTGTGTTGCTTCACGCTTGAACACGGAACAAGATGAAATAAACATGAGGTCTCCAACATGCAGCAGGGATCCTGGATGTGCTTCAGCTGAGAGCTCAAGTCTCCTCAAAATAACCGCAGAGCTGCAGGAAGAAAGCCGTTTGATTAGTTATAAATAATCACTAACCCCATTCTCTAATGCTCTCTGATGTTTATACCTTAGACTCTCATCACAGGACAGATTAGCATCAGAAACAGGATCAAAGGGGTATCGTAGTCTGTTCGTAATGTGCATTCAGTCGTTAACAATGTCAGACGTGTGGCCGCGGAAAGATGGGAGACCAGATTTATACCAAAAATTAACTTTTTTGTCTCATTGTGACACCAAAGAGCTTCAGGGAGGCTGCACAGCTGTCAGTCGTAGATTCTCAGATTTTGCTAAATTTTTCGGTATATAAAATTATATAAAATACAACTATCAGACCAGTTGGGTTTTGCCAAAAAAACACCTTCTGATCCAACAAAATCCAATGTTTTCTCTCCCAATATCAATTTTGCAACTCAGGATATCAGCTGATGCCAAGCAACCAATCTATGCCAATCTAATAACAACCCCCCCCCAAATTGATACCTCATTGTGTAGAGCTTGAGATAAGTTACAATGATGAAGAAACTGTATTCATTGATTGGTTGCATCTGGCCAATCTGTTTTATAAGTTCAGTACCTGCAAATCAAACTCTTCCGTTTTGTGTCTTCTTCTTTCAGAACAAGTACAAAGACGAGGGGAAGAGAAACCTCTCTCAAAGTTTTTACTCTCAGCTACCAGAAACAACGGAGACTCAGTTCGCTAAAACTGTGTCTGAGCTGCAGAGTGAGGTGAGAGGGGGAATTATTTAATGAAATGAATCAAAATGACACCTTGAAATGACAACAGGTGTCCGCTCACAAAAGTATGTGGTCGGTAAAATCCAGCAGCAGTGAAGCAGCTTAGTTAGCAACATCTGGAAACACTAAAAGTTTGTTTTATGCAGTCAAAAGTTTGACTGTTTTGTAATTTATAATTTATCAGTTTACATCCAAGTGCTCTTTTTAAACCAGGCCTTGGTAAGATTTTCTTTAAAAACATATTAAAACTTTAATATATATCATTTTAAAGCTTATTCCAGGTTTACGAATCCAGAATAAATATCACCGCTATGCAGATGACACACTGCTTTATGTTTAATTTGATTCAGGAGCACTCCTTGTTAAACTACTTATGGTTAATCAATAGTAACCAAGTTAAAAATATTTGTGTTATTGTTGATGCTGATGCAGTCATAATTAAATTAAAACACATGAAGCAGGTGAAGGTTTGGAAAGTAATTTAAAACAACACAACAAGTGAATTCTGGTTTCAGATGAAGTACAAAGAAGCAGGAAAGAAAGGAACGATGAGCTGTCTGTACTCGACTTTACCTGAGACTCTGGAAACACAACATGCTAAAGAGGCTTCAGAGCTGCAGAGTGAGGTACACACACACACACACACACACACACACACAAAGCTCAAAGCATCCAACATCTGTCCACCTGTCTTTCCTTTACTCTCAGCCATGTACAGTCTGCTCTTTGTGTCTCTGTTAGCCGTTTCATAAATATGGTCGCAATCTGTTTGAGTCTCCTGAGCTACATGCAAATCAGGACAAATCCCACTCTCATCCAGAGGGTAATACTCCTGAGGTTGTTTGGTAACTGCCAAAAAACACCAGAAGAAGAAGAATTTGTTCTCTTTAGGGGTTTAGTTACAACAATAACAGTTTAGCTAGCGTTATCTAAAAATATGAAACAAAAGCAGCAGATTACTGACTGTTGCAGACAAATTTACACCTTGCAGCGAACAACCTGCCAAAAATCCAGTAAAAGAAGCAGAGGCTAGCTGTAGCTAACAGCTAGCCATCAACTAATACAAACAAAGTATGAATGCATTTCAGCTTAGCTTTTTTGGATTATTGGACGACTATTTTATCCACCTGGTGTAAATTTTTAAGACAGTATGGAAATTTTAGCTTGGTTGACAAATGACGGAAACAACAGACCTGTTCATGTCTCCAATGAACCTGAGCAAAGACTGGAAACCTAGAGCTTGAAGGATCTGTCTCAGAAAAGGAGAACGTCATCTTGTTCTCTGATCTCTTGGTGTTTATACTGTAAAAAAAAGTGTCTTTCGATTAAAATGATCCAGATTTAATGTGTTTTAACCGTCTGTGCTGTAGCTGAAGTACAAGCAGAAGAACGGTTCGACCAGTCTGTACCACCTGATGCCAGAAACCATCGACACTCATTTTGCCAGAGAGCAGATGGAGATGCTCAGTGAGGTACGGCTGTGAAATGTTTCCACGTTGTTTGTCCATCTCACAACTTCCAGATTTATTAGGTAATGAATTAATAAAGTAGTCATATATCAATATATGATAGAACGCATGAGCTGTGTTTAGATGATAGACTCTCAGCTGTGACCTTGTTCTAACATTTATAAACTAATTTCTGAGTGGTTTATTATCATTCTGGCTGTATATTGTTTCCTCACAAGGTCAAATACAAAGAAGAAGGTAAGAAAGAGATGAGTGAGAACCTGTACTCTCTGGTCCCCGACGCTATCGACACCCAGCATGCTAAAGAGCAGACGGAGATGCAGAGTGAGGTGGGTGCAGAATATTCAGTGTTTAATTGGTTTCATGCCTGAACAGAATTACCTGGAGACTTTATATGATTCAGGGATTTATCCTTCACGTGTAGCACATTCGCAAAAGATAAATAAAGTCTTTCAGAGATGTTTTTGTCTTGTTTAATACATTTAAACTTGTTCTTTCTCTGACTGCATCTCTGTATAAAGTAGGTTGATGAAACTGGTAAATTTGTCCCTAAAATGCAATCAAAGCTCTATTTTAACAAAACTGCATTTAGATGAGTAAGGAAGGAGGAGTAAGGAAGAATAGAGCCTGTTTTTAATGAGATGCTGATTCACAAAAGACGAATAGCATAATATGACCTTAGTGGTGAAATATGGTCAGTAATTTAATCCGAAAGTCCTCCTGCGACCATTAATGGCTGAGTTTGAATTACCAAATTCAAGTACTTTTGACAACTAAATTGACAATTTTCTAAATCTAAATTCTAAATTTTCCAACTTTTAGATCAGTTATAATTAAATAAGTCAATGATTTAGTATTTCTCCATCACAGTTACATTCCTGGAAGTGTGTAAAGGCTTTGAAACAGCATTAATGTTTGGAAAGTTTCAATTAGAGTTTAGTTGGAGATTTAAAGACTTTATACTCTTTTTAAATACAACTTTCAGACGATATAATTGACCCTTAACTCAATAAATACAATTTTAGAGATTCTTTGGTGGATGTTTGGAGATCTTGGACCTTAACATTCCTAAAATCCTGACTGCCGTCATGGTTGTGTCCTCTTTTGGGTCTTTTTTGGCCTTGGAGAATGAAGACACCAGTGTTTAAAATGTACTTCTCAGTCGTCTGATCATTTTACTTTGAGCTTAGTTGTCTCAATGTGTCTTTCAGATTAAATACAAAGAGGCCGGTAAGAAAAATGCATCGACGTCTCTGTACCACCGACTGCCTGAAACTCTGGAGACGCAACATGCCAAAGAGGCTTCACAGCTACAGAGTCAGGTACACAAAGAAACACGTACAGCACATCATACATGCTTTGAAGAAAATCTCTTGGTGCAATCAAGGAAAAGAGCTGATTCTTTGCATGATTCAATCCTCTCAGAGTTGATTCTTAGAAACTGAAGTCTGCCTTAAAAGTTGTCAAATCACTGTAGAAACTTGACATATACAGTTTACAGTTGAGGAGCTGAACTGTACTGGTGGTGTTTTTTTTTTTTGCGTGTTTCAGCAGTGTCACAGGCTTGTTGCATCATTTTTTTTTAAATGTCTCCTTCCTCACACTGTGCCCCCTCTGTGTGTCTCGCAGATCTTGTATAAAGAGGCTGTCAAGAAGGATTTGTCATGTCCCATTTACCACCAGCTCCCCGACACCCTGGAGACGCAGTTTGCCCGAGAGATCACTGACATGCAGAGTCAAGTAAGAGTACAAAACTTCACGGGGAAGGGGACTCAAGTTTGGATCAGTTTTAAAGTCACACACAACGATACAGAAACCTACAATGTACTCCACAAGCTGGTGTGATGTCAACAGTAGATGAAAAAATGGATCTATGATTTCTTAATTTTCAGTTATATCCTAAGAAGTTTCTTACTTATTCCTTTATTAGCTGCTTGGTGTTGATATCTTGTTATTACTGATCATTACGTGGTTGTTTTCTGTCTTCTGGCTTGGTAGAATAAGTACAAGGAGAACGGGATGAAGAGCCTTCCTCAGAGTATGTACTCCCAGCTGCCAGAGACCGCTGAGACTCAGTTTGCTAAAACTGTCTCCGAGCTGCAGAGCGAGGTGAGACGAGAGAAAAAGACGATAAAGCGTCAATAAAGCTTTACAATCAAATTAACTCATGCATTTATAGACACACAAATCTGAAGATAAATGAGGTTAAATCTGCACATTGATAGCTTGTGAGAGTGTCAGTAATCAGAGCCTCCAGACGTCCAGTAAGGATCTGTCAGTAAGCAACGAACCAAAGAGGACAAGAAATTGTAGTTAGATGGAAAAATAACTGTAAATAAAGTGTACATAACTGTTCCTTAAGGTTCTGACTGAAATGTGTGATAACTCAAACTGTGTTAAAAAATGTCTTTAAATGTTTGTTGTCTTTTTGTTTGTAGTTAAAGTATAAGAAGTCCGGGAGGCAGGACGCCGGCAGCTGCCTGTACTCTGTGATGGCAGAAACTCTGGATACTCAACACGCCAAGCAGGCCTCACAGCTACAGAGCCAGGTACCAACCAGACTTAAAACTGTCTCTTAACCTAAATTTGATCCTAACTTTATACATAATCCCAGTTCAAGCATAACTATGTTTTAAAAATGAAGGAAAACCTGAATTAATTTAGAGTTGGTTGTGCAAACGATCCACAAACAAACTGACACGTGTCGTCCCTGCAGTTGAAGTACAAAGAGGGCATGCAGAAGGAGCTGTCGTCCAACCTGTACTCCAGCCTCCCTGAAACCCTCCAGACTCAGCTGGCCAAGGAGGTGACGGAGCTGCAGAGCCAGGTGACAAACACTTTGTTCATACATTTTTTTAGTTTAGTTACAGGTGTAGTAACTGCTGTTTTTTTAAACCTCCTCTTTGTGAGGTCATTGACCAACACAGAGCCTCTGTGAACTGATTTTAACTTGATACTTGAACAGCAAGAAGTCTGAATTAAGGACGCTAGTGATTGAAGGCTGCTTCTGAAAGCACTGCCACTCATAATATAAGTAACAGTATGAATGATTAAAAGCCCCAATTACTTAAATTCATTAGTACTAACATTATAGAACTTGTGCATGTAGATGTTGCTAGAAACTGAAACATCTTCTCCAAAGTTGCAGCTCAAGCTGTTCGACTGATAGCTAATTCCAGCCTTTCTTCTTCGTGACCTTTGAGTTTTCTCCCAAAATGTTAGTCCATGCTGGGCTGTCGCAAAGTGTCTCCTCTACAGCGGTCGGTCGTGTCTGTGCGGGAGGAGGTTGTTCCAAAAATAAGATGTTACTCAGGCAGTAAGCAGGACGTCTGAATGTTGAAGCACTCAAGCTGCTGTTAGATGCTGCCTTCAGGAAAACTTTTATTGCACTGAAATCAACAGAAAAACAGTCAATAAAATAACACAGAGCTGCTCATTTGTCCTCTTCTCTCAGGAAGTTACATTCAGTCTGAATTCACTATAACGGGTAATGTTGGGTTTTCCCATTGAAGAAGAATGTGTAGTATAAAAAGGGACAATATCTCTGGTTCTGCTTCATCGATTATGATCCTTTTTGTCCAGTAACCAGTCCAACAATGTTATAGAAATGCATGTTTGTTTGTATGTTGTGTGATGCAGGTGAAATATAAGGAGGGCTGTAAGAAGGAAGCGTCCACCGCTCTGTACCATCTCCTCCCAGAGACACCAGAGATGTTTTTCGCCAAACAGATGTCAGAGATGCAGAGCGAGGTTTGTACTTTACTATCCCCTCATTAATATCATTTCTACACTTGTTTCTTTTTCAATGCAGCATTTTCTATGTTGTTTCTCTTTCTTTCAAGGTTAAGTACAAGCAAGAAAATGAGGATCTGCCCAACACTTTACACTCTCTGCTGCCCGAAACTCTGGAGACTCAGTTTATCAAAGAGATGGCTGAGACTCACAACGAGGTGAGAAACTCTCTGTGTACTCTCTGTGAAAGGACCTGATCCCATCTTTAACCTTTACTCGTAAGAGAGGACTTTGAAGCTTTGATGAGTACGCAGGATGTGACGTTACTGTCCTTTCCGCCCACTTATTTGCTTTGAGAAGATGAAAAATGACAGGCAGTGGGACTTGATGATGATCCGGTGTTGTAGTTTCTTAAAGGGGCAAATGCTCAAAAGCACCTCGAACGTGTTTTTACAGAACATTCTTCACATTTTCACATGATTCCTGGTGTCAATATTAGTTGTTTCAGCAGCATAATAAATAAACTGCACAACCTTTAACTACCAATCAAGTTTTTTAAATATGTCCATATTTTTTCAGTTGCACAACTGTGAAGAATACACATTATTATTATTTCCAATATATTCCAACGAGACACAACATTAAAGCAAAATTGCACCTTAAATGGTAAATTAATTTCAGCCTCATAACATTCTTATGTTAGCTTTTTTGTTAGCAATTTTAACATCCATATTTACAGATGTAAATAACACATGTTCTGCACATTTCCAGCTCTATATTATATTCTTTGCATGGTCTCCAGTTAAAAACTCCTTATATATCTACTGGTCCTTTATGCAGCCCCTCAGTTCAGCCTCTGTCTGAAACAGGAAGTTTTAGCTCCTGTCTCTTTAAGGCCCCGCCTCCTGATGATGTTGTAAACTATATAAACAAACCTTATTAGTAGGATTTCACTTATTTTTCTCATTCTTTACTTGAAATATAAACAATGTGAACAACCTCAGGAACAAAGATTACAGAATAGACAGATGTTTATGACTCGTCTTGTCTGGAAAGTAAAAAAAAAACAAACAAACAAACAAAAAAACATCCGGCAGCATTTCTACATACATTCACCTCAAGTTTGGGAACTTTTTTTAACATTCAGTATCATAACAGGATATAAATAACAGAAAATCACAAGAAGCTAAATACATGCCCTTTAGGATTAAACTACATAATATTCCATATAGTCATTTAATGGCAGCGGTCATTTCTGTAGTTGCCACTTGTGTGTGATGTAAAAGGTTGTTGCAGGATGTTGAAATGATCTTGCAGTGTGTTGGGTGACAGACAGCTCAGAGATAAGGAGGTCTGGATTTAACTCTGCAGAATGTCTGGACCTGTTCACCACTCAGCTAATAAACACAAACTACACACACAACAATAAACTAAACATCTGTCAGATCACTCAGGATATCTTCACATCATCACAGTTTTAAATTTGTCAATCATGTCAGGTCTAACATGACCTAAAACTGAAATACTATTGGACAACAGCTGATAAAGCCTGCTGCTGATGTCACCGTGTGGTTGTTATAACAACCGCCAATAGTATGCAGAGCTGATAACGCTGGTTGTTGAAGATAGTTGACATTTTTAGATGTTCAGTGGAAGAAAAGTTGCAGTAGTTGCAGTAGTTTCAATATTTCAGAGAGCAAAGTGTGTTATCAGTGTGCTCATTTAATGACACTGTGTGTGTGTGTGTGTGTGTGTGTGTGTCAGCTGAAGTATAAGCAGGCAGGGAAGCAGGAGGCGGCGTCGCCTCTTTACTCCAAACTGCCTGAAACTCTGGAAACCAAACACGCCAAAGAAGTTGGTGAACTACAAAGTGAAGTGAGTGTCTCTTCCTGTTCATCTTTCACACTTCACACCTCTTTCTGTTTCTTCATTTATCTCTTTTTATTTCTCTCTCTCACCTTCTTTATATTCAATTATTTAACAAAAACAACCCCAGTTTGCACTTTCTTCACTAATCTCCTTCTAAACAGCGTCCTCTGTACTGTACAGCTGCCAAAATCCATAAGAGAAGAGAGGAGTTGATAATATTGTTGATATGCTCATCCAGGATCCTTCAGTTAATTCTGTGAACTCACAGCAATAATCTTTATAAGCTACAGTCAGTGTTCCTGGCTTTGCCCTGGATTTTGCCTCTCAGGCTGCATACAGAGTGCCACAACTTTCTCACTGGTGGAAGATCTGCAGACTCAACTCAAGGCTGAAAGAGAGTACTGTGTGCTTTTGGGGGAAATCTTAATTAATCTTTTTGTTTGTTTTTAAGATTTTTTGTGCCTTTCTTTGATAGTTGAAAGTACAGAGAGACAGAAACATGAGTAGAGAGAAGGTATGACTTGCAATAAAGGGTGCAGATGGAATCTAACTGCAGACATTAGTTGATAAATCAATATGTTGATCATTCATTCTATGACAATATGAATATCTTTGTGTGGACTGTTGGACCAGACAAAAGAAGACGTCTTACGTGGCATCTTTGGCTTTGTGAAACAGACATTGCAGTTACGCAGTATGCATCTTAACCAGTAGACTACCATTAATCTGTATTTTATTCCACATGTAATATTTTTCTAAAAAGATGTAAAATCATTAAGTATCAGTAAAGTTATTGTTAGCATTATAGATACACAGTTTAGTTGTTCCTTCGTAGATTTATATAAAAGTGTATAAATCCTCTGATTCTTTGTTTCTGACAGAAAAAGTACAAAGATGAAGGAAGGAAGGAGATGACTTCATCTCTGTACTGTCAGCTTCCTGAAACCTCAGAGATACAGTTTGCTCGAGAGATGACAGAGATGCAGAGTGAGGTAGAGAACACACACACACACACACACACACACACACACACACACACACACACTTGGAGTACATACATTTTAATGATCATCAAATATGTACAGTTAAAATTTCTGTTATTCTGTCTTGTCTTTATCTTTTAATCTTATAAGATGAAGTCAGTCAGTAAAAGCTGACACCAGAATCAAACACAACTATTTATGAAAGCTTTTGTACACAGTTGTAAAGGTCAAATGCAAACTTTTTGTGGTTTAACTGATGCTGATATGCTGGTTTGAACACAGCAGCATGACTTCAGCCTCTGTGTACAGTTTGATCTCTGTATTAGTTATTGTGGACAAAATAGCTTTGTTTACCATTGGAAGCAGATGAATTATTAGAACATATCATACACATAATATGGAATAATAAATAAGGTAATAAAGCTGTTATCAGCTGTGAGTGTTCAGTAACAGAGAGAAAAAGCATTACATTATTCCTTTATTCACTATGAAACTGCTGCTTCTAATTATCAAGTTAACCTCAAAGAAATAAGGAAAACATTACTGTTTGTAGTTTTTCTGTCATGTTTGTACTGATGTTAAGTCTACAAAAGAAGAACATAAATATGTTTGTGTCTAATTGTCTTCAGAACAAGTACAAAGAGAGCGGGAAGAAGAGTCAGACCGTCAGTGTTTATTCGCAGCTGCAAGAGACCAACGAAATACAGTTTGCCAAAGCTGTTTCTGAACTACAGAGTGAGGTGAGATTATTTTAACTTTAATGCACTAAAAGCTTAGTTAGAATACAGTTACAGGACTTTTTCATTATTTTTTCTGAAAGTAGGACAATTGTTGCGAATCATGATGACTCATCTCCTGATTTTCCCATGTGACTGTAGGAGGGGTGATGATGCTTTTTGTCGTTTCTTCATGTTTTATGCATTTTAGTCTCTCTGTTCTGTATTTTATCTGTCTGCAAGACACATTTCTCATTGAGGACAATAAAGTTAGAGTTGAGTTGAGAGACTTTTCTCCTTTTTGACCAAAGACCATCTGATGCAATGGTTGTATAAAGTTAACTTACACTGAAAAACACACTGTTATATTCCTGAAGGGAGACCCTTTTTAAAAGAATGTGTCTTTTTCTGTGGAATAACGTCACTCCTGAGAGTTTGTTTAGACTTTTTATATGTTCCATATCTTATTTCCTAGATTAAATATAAAGAGGCGGGGAAGAAAGAAGCTTCCAGCTCTCTGTACTCGAAGCTGCCTGAGACTCTGGACACTCGGCATGCTAAAGAGGTTTCACAGCTACAGAGTCAGGTGAGTGCAAACATGATGTGTTCAGGTCCAGTCTAGTGTTCACCTGGTCTCTGGGTATCTTCAGCCTTCTTTAAATATGTAGAAGAAAAGATAACAGCAATTTAAATCAAAAACTAAACCTAAAATCAAAAACTTTCATACCTTCTAATCCTGATTTGTCCTCTGTTACTTCCAGAAAGTTGTAGGTTATTAAGACCTGAAATGTGAACCTGAAAGGATCAAAAAAGCTGAATTGTGTCTATGCTCCATCTGTTCTGCCATCTCTGTTTAGGTGAAGTATAAGCAGGACAGTAAGAAGGAGGTGAACGGCTCTCTGTATCACCAGCTGCCTGAAACCACAGAAACACAGCTGGCTAAAGAGCTGAGAGACGTTTACAGTGAGGTGAGGAATGCGCACTAACACACACACATACATTTTAAGTGCTACCCTGATAAATATGGAAAAATAAGCTGTGTGTTTTCTGTTACAGGTGAAATATAAAGAAGACGGTAAGAAGGAGATCAGTAAGAACTTGTACTCGCTCCTCCCTGAGACGGCAGAGACACTGTTTGCCAAACACGTGTCAGAAATACAGAGTGAGGTGAGGACCCGGAGTGCCTGACAGAGTTTGTGTTTGTGATAATTTAAGTCAGAAATAGAATTTCTTAGTTTTTGTTTTATGAAATGCATAAACATACGGTCTAAATACAGACACAGCGGTTCAAAAAGCAACAAGCAGATATGTGATAAATTTCTCCAAACTCTTTTGTTTCAAGGTAAAATACAAGGAAGACAAAGAGGATCTGCCCAACACTCTATATTCTCTGCTGCCTGAAACTCTGGAGACTCAGTTTATTAAGGAGATGGCTGAGACTCACAGCGAGGTGAGAAACACACTGCATTTGTATTTATCATGTTGTGAGGACATAAATCTGTTCATATTTTGGAGACCAATTATCGGGATGAAAAGTTTTGCATCAAATGAAAATTTTGTGACACAGAGAACAAAACTGTTCTTCAATTTAAACCTAATCTTAAAGGGAAAAATCTGTATTTTTCAACCTGGACCCTATTTTCCCATCTTTTTGTGTCTAATGAGTAATGGGAACATCAATTTTTGAAATTGATCCAGTATTGAGTGAGAGCACTGCAGCCGGTAGCCACAAAACAGGCTAGTTAGATAGATAGATAGATAGATAGATAGATAGATAGATAGATAGATAGATAGATAGATAGATAGATACTTTATTGTCATTGTATTAATACACAACAAAATACAGTTTAGCAGCAATCCTTAGTGTAGCAGCTTGGATAAAACCAAATAAAAAGAAGAAAAAAAATAATAATGTATTTTTCAATTTATTATAGATAATAAAAAAAGCAGTTAAATCTGAAAAAGTATTATACCAGGCTATAATGTAATCCACTGGGGCAACAGCGCTCATCAGTGCACAGTACATTCACTAAAAGTGCTTATTTTTGCCACCGTCAGGCTCAGATTGTTATCGTAAGTGTCTGAGAACATTATGGAGAGAACCCTGCAGAGAAATAAAATGTTTTTCCATTACCTTTCACTTGATTTGGTCTGTTTGTTGTTGTGTCTAACCAAGTCTCACTCAAGGAAAAGTGAAATGAAATCTCACAAGAGTTAAGTTTTTGTAGAGATCAGCTGAATATTCAGCCATGACTTTGAAAATCTTTTAGATAACACTAAGCTACACTTTCTGTAGTCCGACACAGCAAACTCTTCCCGACACTCTCTCCAACTCTTTCATGGCTGAATAGCTGATGGCATCAAGTGAAAGTTAAAGAAAAACGTTTTATTTCTCTGTATGGTCCTTTCCATAATGCTGTCAGACATGTCGGATTACATTACAGCCTGTTCCGCAGCTCCCGGCTGCAGCGCTCTCAATACTGGACCAATTTCAAAAACTGTTGTCCCCATTAGTCACTTGGACGCAAAAAAGAAGGGAAAATAGGGTCCTGGTTGAAAAATACCAGTTTCTCTTTAAGCTTCCGTTTGAAGCTGAAATTGGAGAATCAAAGGCGAAGGGTTTGTTGATAGATTTTGTTCCATTTCCAAAAAATCTCAGAAAGATGACCAACATTTCTAGGGGGGAAAAAGTGACTCAGAAGCTACTCATCATGAGTAATTATTCTGTTCTTTTTATTTCCCAAATGCTCAGCTGACAAAAACAACTGTTAACAGCGTGTCTCATCCTGTTTTTTCTTAAAAAACAAACAGGATTTCACTTTGTATTCCTCATGTCTGTAATTGACAGTTAACCACTAAAGTTGTTCTTCAGTTGTTTCCTTTGTGATCAGCCGGTGAGTGACTAAACCTGCTGTTAGTTGGGGTTAAGACTTGGTTTCAGGTGTTAGAGTAAGAATCAAGGACTCAATGTAAGTTGATGCAGTGTCCTAAGCGTGTGTGTGTTTCATCACAAGCACTCTGGTGTGTTAACACACTGCAGATAAACGACTACACTCGTCTATTCTTGTCTCATTATCAGAGTCGCATTCAGAGCTGCTGGATTCCTTCTTCTCTCTCTCTCTCCCAAATGCATTTACTCTCTGTCTCTCTTTCATCCCTCTCTCTATTTATCTGTTCTCCTCTGGTGTCTCTTCTCCTTCAACTCATGGGTTTTTTATGTTAATACGAATAACAGCAGTACTACTCTCTGTTTGATGTTTGAATAAATGTATTCAAAACATATTTTCATCTATCATATCATGGTATCTGTGGTGAAGGAGAAGCTGTAAAATGTAAATTAGGATCATGAAATAAAACAGAACTTTGGCCTGTTTTTCCTGCAGGTCAAGTACAAGGAGGCAGGAAAGAAGGAGGCCAGTAACTCTCTGTACCACCGTATGCCAGAGACTCTGGAGACGCAGCATGTTAAAGAGATCACTGAGCTGCAGAGCGAGGTACTGTTCACACTACATGTATTATTCACATTTACTTATTCACATTTCATGATGAATACATGTTTAATATTTGAGCATCCAAACATTTAAGAGTGATTTCTTCCCCTTATTTATATCTGACATTTAAATTTTAAATAAACAGCAGGGCTCCTCAGTTTGAGCACTAACATCTCATTACATGTGCTTGATTTGCTCTGCAGCCTTAAAATTAAACAATTCAGACATTATTTGGTGTAAAGACCTCTTGTGACCTCTTGTCCTTCCTCCACTCTGTACACTCACTGTCATGCATCTCTCAGAGTCACACAGAAGGCAGTGAGAAGCTCCAACCAAGTGCTGCATCATTCTTGAAAGAATTATGAATATTTTGTACTTTGAAGGCACTCTCCTAATTGCCGAGGGTATTTGCGATGCTGTTTGTAGTTGGAGCAGCAAAAGCAAAACAAAAAAAGCTGGGAATTCAGAAAAGGCAACTTTTGTCAGCATTATCTGAGGAACAGAAGTGTTTATGTAATGTAACTCAAATATTTAGCAGAATGACATGAGTCATAAGATGAGAGTCTGTAACTCTGGAAATGCGACACAATTTCATATGAATGTTGTTTTCTCTCAAAGTTAATTTAGTGGTTAGAGGTGTAGACCAGTACAGCAGTGGTAGGCAAATGGCGGCCTGTGGGCCAAATCTGGCCCTCCAGCAATATAAAATGTATAAAAAATGAAATGTCAAACAAATGGAGATCAAAGTGATCAAAGTCAAATAAAAGGAAGCCTGAGGAGTTTAGTAGGATAAACTAATTTTTGGTCATTAAATTGGCCAGTTATTTTTTGAAAATACAAAGTATTTGAAGATTAAAATGGGTAAAACATAATAAAAAGTTCTGTTCTTGTCTTGAAAGTCCCACATCAGTTGAAATCTAACACACAAATAAAAAAATGACAGAAAACTAGATGAAGTTCGTGTCTAAATGAATCTATCTGCTGCTGTTTCCTCCAGAACAAGTACAAGCAGGAAGGGAAGAAGGCAATGGCATCTAGCTTGTACGCTCAGCTGCCGCAGACGGCCGAGACACAGCTTGCCGCCAAGATGTCAGACCTGCAGAGCGAGGTACACACACACATACACACCATGTAATAATACAATAGCTACACACCAGTTATTCCTGATGTTTAAACCAGTTAAAGATGTCTGTCTTACTGTCTTCTGTCTTTCTTTGTTTTTCAGAGTAAATACAAGGAGGATGGCATGAAGTTTCTCTCTCAAAGTATCTACAGTCAGCTAGCAGAGACAGCTGAGATCCAGTTAGCTAAAACTGTCTCTGAGCTGCAGAGCGAGGTGAGGAGGGTGGATGTTCCTTTTCTTTGTATATTTGTTTTTTGTACATAACTTATGTAGAAATAATGTAAGTAAAACTCACACACAGTTGTTACAGCAACTTATTTTAGTTATGTACAAATAATGTAAGTAAGACACAGTTGTTAGAACAACTTATTTTAGTTATGTACAAATAATGTAAGTAAAACAGTTGTTAGAGCAACTTATTTCAGTTATGTACAAATAATGTATGTAAAACACACAGTTAGCTCAACTTATTTTAGTTATGTACAAATAATGTACGTAAAACACACAGTTAGCTCAACTTACTTCAGTTATGTACAAATAATGTAAGTAAAACACATAGTTGTTAGAGCAACTTATTTCAGTTATGTACAAATAATGTAAGTAAAACACAGTTGTTAGAACAACTTATTTCAGTTATGTACAAATAATGTATGTAAAACACACAGTTAGCTCAACTTATTTAAGTTATGTACAAATAATGTAAGTAAAACACATAGTTGTTAGAGCAACTTATTTCAGTTATGTACAAATAATGTAAATAAAACTGTTGTTAGAGCAACTTGTTTTAGTTATGTACAAATAATGTAAGTAAAACACACAGTTGTTAGATCAACTTACTTCAGTTATGTACAAATAATGTAAGTAAAACATATACAGTTGTTAGATCAACTTACTTCAGTTATGTACAAATAATGTAAGTAAAACACATAGTTGTTAGATCAACTTATTTTAGTTATGTACAAATAATGTAAGTAAAACATACACAGTTGTTAGATCAACTTACTTCAGTTATGTACAAATAATGTAAGTAAAACACATAGTTGTTAGATCAACTTACTTCAGTTATGTACAAATAAAGTAAGTAAAACACATAGTTGTTAGATCAACTTACTTCAGTTATGTACAGATAATGTAAGTAAAACACACAGTTGTTAGATCAACTTATTTTAGTTATGTACAGATAATGTAAGTAAAACATACACAGTTGTTAGATCAACTTACTTCAGTTATGTACAAATAATGTAAGTAAAACATACACAGTTGTTAGATCAACTTACTTCAGTTATGTACAAATAATGTAAGTAAAACACATAGTTGTTAGATCACCTTATTTTAGTTATGTACAAATAATGTAAGTAAAACACACAGTTGTTAGAGCAACTTCTTTTAGTTATGTACAAATAAAGTAAGTAAAACACATAGTTGATAGAGCAACTTATTTTAGTTATATACAAATAATGTAAGTAAAACATACACAGTTGTTAGATCAACTTACTTCAGTTATGTACAAATAATGTAAGTAAAACACATAGTTGTTAGATCAACTTATTTTAGTTATGTACAAATAATGTAAGTAAAACATACACAGTTGTTAGATCAACTTATTTTAGTTATGTACAAATAATGTAAGTAAAACACAGTTAGCTCAGCCTATTTTAGTTATGTGCAAATAATGTAAGTAAAACACATAGCTGTTAGAGCATTTTATTTTAGTTATGTACAAATGTATGTAAAACACACAGTTGTTAGATCAACTTATTTTAGTTATGTACAAATAATGTAAGTAAAACATACACAATCGTTAGCTCAATTTATTTCACATGTACAAATAATGTAAGTAAAACAGTTGTTAGAGCAACTTATTTTAGTTATGTACAAATAATGCAAGTAAAACAGTTGTTACAACAACTGATTAAAGTTATGTACAAATAATGTAACACACTGTTGTTAGAGCAACTTATTTCAGTTATGTATAAATAATGTAAGTAAAACACACACAGATGCATAGAGCAAAAACAACACAGCGAGCAGATTATCACTTCTGATGTGATTTCAGTGATGACACAGCAGCAGCAGCACAGACTATACGACCTGTTAGCCCACATTTCTGGTTGCTATGGAAACGGGGGCTGACAGCTGATGTTTTTCTTTAGGCCAAGTACAAGGATGCGAGCAGGAAGGAGGCAAGCAGCTGTCTGTACCATCAGTTACCTGAAACTCTGGAGACTCTACATGCTAAAGAGGTCACTGAGCTGCAGAGTCAGGTACACACACGCACACACACTGAGAGATGTCCACACATGTAGGACATATTATTAAAGACACTATTTGGACAAATAGAGCATAAAGAGATGAACACATACTTCTTAATTGGCTTTCCTCCTGTCTGAGTGGAAGATAATTTTCTGTTTCTGCTTGTAACTTTGAATCAATTGAAGTCTTCCATAAGGAAGCCCTCAAGGGTCAATTCTTGGTCCACTGCTGTTTAATTTGTATATGCTCCAACTTGGGTCCATCATTCAGCAATATTTCATAACACTCCTATGCTGATGACACACAGTAACACATATCTGTTTCTGCCAACAACTAGCTTGTCCACAAAGCAGCTTGAGTTTTTCTACCACTGCTCTGAAGCTTCTTGACATGCTGCATCACAACATGCCAACTGTTCAGCAGCAGATGAAAAAGCTCTCCAGAGGGTCATCAACACATTACAGAAAAGACTCGGACCCCTGTCCCCACTTTGTCCTCATTATAAGACATTGAGATCACGCTGTCTCTGTAGAGCCAACAGTATCCTGAAGGATGTTACACACCCGTTTCTCTTTTCTCTGCTTGCACTTCAAGGCTAAAAAACAGTTTTCACCCGAGAGCCATCACTGAACTAAAGTCTACAAACACTGCCCCATGGCTACATTTTTTTTTAAATGAGGACAAAACAGAGATTCTTTTAGTAGGTCTGAAGACTTTGGAGCACCAGATTCACTCTTTGTTAACCCTCGTTGGTAAAACCTTATAAGCACTCCAAAAACTCCCTTTTTAAAACTGGACTGCATACACAAAACAACTTGTTTATAGCATTTGGTATTCATTGTTATTAGTCTGATATCAGACCAGTATCTCTCTGTGTCCTCTGCAGTTGAAGTACAAGGAGGAAGGTAAGAAAGAAATGAGCACCAACCTGTACTCTCAACTGCCCGAGACAGAGGAGATGAAGTTTGCTAAAGCCGTCATGGAGCTTCAGAGTGAGGTGAGTGGATGTCCTGCTCAGACAGACGACGTTCGGTGTCATGCTGAGTAAATGTAAAGACAGAAATGTTACATTGAATCTGTGTTTTTATACACATACTTATGTTAGTTCAGCTACAGTTCGGCCCAAAGGCAACACATTTAAGGAGTAAATAAAGAGTTGTGAATTATTGCTTGTTTTATTCCATTGTGTGTGTGTGTGTGTGTGTGTGTATGTGTGTGTGTGTGTGTTTGCTAGAATAAATACAAGCAGAAAGGCAAGCAGGAGAGCAGCAGCAGCGTGTTTCACCAGATGCCAGAGACGAAAGAGACTGAGTTTGTTAAGCAGATCTCTGAACTGCAGAGTGAGGTGAGCGGCTGTAACACTGAGGCAGACTTAAGATTTTACACATTTAACACATTCTGCTCCAAACACACATTGGCTGGAGTCACAGTTGAAGTGTAATTCTTATTGCATTTAAGGCCAGTGGGTGCATTATGTATTTGGTTGGATTTACTGAGGTCAAGATCATTATCATTACAGTATCATTTATTTTCGAAACTCTGCAAACTCAAAGAACCCCTCCACTGACTGAACATATAAACTCTCCTTCACTGACTGTAGAGCTGCAACTAACAATTATTATTATCGATTAATCTGTCAATTGTTTTCTCAATCAGTAATTAGTTGTCACAAAATGGTAAAAATGTCAATCAGTGTTTGCCAGAGTTAAGAGTGTCATTCTAAAATGTCTTGTTTTGTCCACAACTTAAAGATATTCAATTTACAGGTTACTGTAGTGTGTTAATGTATTTTTGGATTGTGTGTGTTGTGTGAATCTTCTAGTTAAAGTACAAGAAGGACAAAGAGGATCTGCCCAACACTTTATATTCTCAGCTGCCTGAAACTCTGGAGACTCAGTTTGTTAAAGAGATGGCTGAGACTCACAGTGAGGTGAGAAACTGAGTGTGTGTGTGTGTGTGTTTAGTGTTTGCCTGCAATAGCAAATTTATGCTTTTGTTTTAAACTTTTTTTTTTTTTACAAGTGTTTGATATTAATAATTATCTAAGAGATCCAACACTGATGAAAATTCATGAGTGTACCTCCCAGCGTGTTCTTTGTTCTTCTGTTTAGGTTCCTGTTTCTTTGATAGTCCTGCTTCACTAAAAATGTTACTTCATCATCCACTTCATAGTAGTACTTTAACTATACTGTAAATAATATTACTTCCACAAAGGTGCCTGTAGGCCATTAAAAAATCTTGAAATGTCTCCAATTTTATTTACAAACCTTAAAAATCTTTAAGTTGTCTTAAATTTGAATTTATTTCTTTATTTGTCAGACAGTTTTATATCAGCAGCAAACAGGTGTATATCTGATTACACCATCAGTTTTTATACCTCCTTACTATACTCACCTGTCTGGAAAATAAACAGACCTGTCATCAAACCGTCTGAAACATTCCTGCATCACATCCAAACAGAACATTAGTCTTAAATGTTCCTAAATGAGTTTTCAGACACTCTCATTATAGAACAAACAACAGCTGATGAAGTTAACTAATCTAATGTTCATTATCAATCTTATTAATTTTAATCAGAAATGAAAAGTGAAATAATTACATGTGACAATACGCTTGAAGTTGACGACTAATAACTTCAGGAACATTTTATGCCCAAAAACTACTGAAACATGATGATGATCTGTATATGTATTGTACACTGTGTCACTGCATTTATTAATGTGATATTTATTGTTTTGCTCAGAGTAAATACAAGGAGGCTGGTAAGAAGGAGCTGGTTAATTGTTTGTACTCTCTGCTGCCTGAGACCAAAGACACTCGGCACGCCAAGGAGCAAACTCAGCTGCACAGTGAGGTACGTTCAACCTGTAGTCACTGAACATAAACATGATGACTATAATGTATTCTTCAACCATTTCTGCTTGTATTTGTTGTAAATATTTAATGCCTTATGTTAAAGCACTTTGTAACCATGGTGTGTAAATAAAGTTAACCTACCTAATTAATAGTAAGTTCAGTTTTGGCACCACAAACAAACAAGTTAAAATGCGTGTGTGTTGTTTCTTTTGATGAATATGATCTGAGCCCCAGTAGAAAGTTTTATTTTGTGTTGCAGAAGGTTTACAGGGAGGAGGGCAAGAAGGACGCTGGCTGCAGTCTGTACGCACAGATGCCGGAGACCATCGAGACTGTGTTCGCTAAAGAGCTGATCAAGACACAGAGCGACGTAAGACCCTCGCTGTGTCAAATTAGTGACATAAGATCAGTGTATAAACTGTTCAACACTTAAGAACTTTCGGAGATGTTAGGCGCCATCAGTGTTGATCAAGTGGGTTAATCTTACTTTTTTAAAATATTTTTATTTATCATTTTTATATGGACACAGAACAGATAGAGTCTGGGACAAAACAGCACAGCCAGGTAGAGTTCATAACGCATTTAAAAGGTTTCATACAGAAAAAAAGAAAGAGTCTAGGTGACTGTAGAAATCTGATTTTTTCACAGTATTTATCCTCCTTTTTCTTTTGAAGTCAAATGTTAAAAGTCTTTTTTTTTGCCATTGAATGAATAGAGTTGATTGTGCTGATAAGAATAGCAGAGGTGGGAGGCTTCCTTTGAAACCAGCATCAAAAGATATGTGTCACTTTTACTGAGACCTTTGGGAATATTTCTGAGGTACAAAAAAATTGAAAGAGAAATCAGATTTCAGGTCACTTCTTTCCAAAAAGGCCTTACATATGAGCAGGACCAAAAAATATGTGCATGGTCCACTGAAACAGATCCACAGTCCCTCCAGCTGAAATCTTACATTCACCTTAAAGTATTTATATTCTGTTATCTGAACAGCCACACATCACTACCTGAGCTTTGCAGCCTCAAACAGAAATCTCCCAGTAGATTGGTGTAATCCCTGTAAGTAAAGAACAGCCTTTTGGGTATTTTTGTGAATGACAAGTGAACAAATATCACACAGGTTGGATCATATTCTCCCGGAAACGAGCAGAGAAATGCTCAGGAAAGAGCTTAATGTGCAGCAGGTGAGAAAAGAAGATTTCTAACTAAAGAACAGATGGGAGACACTGAAACAGCAACATCCTACGATCCTCTCATTTTAACACACACACACACACACACAAACACACATGGTGTGGTGGGAGTGTGCTGGTATCATTGTGTCTGCTGAGGCGTGAATACAGAGAGCAGCTGTGTTGTGCTCTACAGCCTGAGGACACAGACACTGACCTACTGCCTCCACACACACACACACACAAAGACAAACAGGGATGGGTTGAAGCTCACAAACTAAGACACACTTCACAGGATCACTGCTAAAAACTCTGACACCTCTGAATGAACCACAAACATAAATGAACTCAGCTTCCACCTTAAACCTCCTACATGCTCTTTATAATGCTGGTAATTAAAAGCAGGACTTCTGGTCAGAAAGCAGTGTGTGTCCATAGACAACAGATAAAGATGTAAATACAACCTTGAGCTCTTAGAGATTAATCAAAGTAATCTGTTTTTTTATGTGGAGAGTGATTAAATCGCATGTCAAGCAAAGAAAATGCTGAACAAAATCAAGTCAAAGTCTTTGTGCAGAAAAGATATGTGCTGTAGTTCATTTTAGGTCATATGTTGTGCACTATGCTGTGCATGTGAAGCCATAAAAACATGTAAATATCGCTGCATTAAAATCTGTAAAAAAGTGCTTTCCATCTTCCAAAAAGTCTTAAAAAAGTTGTCAAGGCATTCTCACCACAAGATCCATTTAGTAGCTAATCTGGAGCTTTGGATCATGTCATATAATTTGCCTTGTTGTCATTATATTGTAGATTTTTCTGAGCACTTTAAGGTCTCTGTGTTGGCTTCAATATTTAAATTGGAAGTTCATTCTTGAGCTTGGAAAACAGGAAATAGTTTTTTTGAGATTATTTTGGTTGTTAATGTTGGTTAAAACTTTTTGCAGCTACTTCAGAATAAGCCCTTTTTTTTAGATTTCTCCTGGTATTTTAGTAACATTTGATTTTTGTGCAGAAAAGAATTTGAAAATAAAGTGTCTGCACACCTGAATATGTGACAGGTGCGTTGGAGGAAAAGCACAACTAGAATAAAGATGTGGAAAAACCTCCTGCACACTGTCTCACTTACTGCTTAAATATTTATTAGTTTACGACGTTTTGGTTCATCTGATTGGATAACTGAGGCAGCTTCTTTGTGTTTTTGTGTGTGTCGGACACGCTGAAACGTCGTAAACTAATAAATATTCCAGCGGTAGGCGAGACAGTGTGCAGGAGTGTCTCTTGTTTTTGTTTTAAGTGCACAAAAGAAAAAATGGGGAATCAGTTGTTTTATAGTTTAGTTTTATACACTAACTTAATCATCTGTGTATCTATTTAAATAAACACCATCAAGAATCTGTATGAATTAAAAAGTAAAGCGGCTGCAGAGGTGTTGAAGTCACATATTCTGATATTCAGGAGGTGTTTCTCTTGTTTACAGCACACACGCGGTGTATGTGTGTGTGTTTTACAGACGAGGGTTATTGTTTGATGTCAGTCGGGCCACGGGGCAGAAAATCAAAGCTGTGGTTAAACTGGGGCAGTGTCCCGATGCTTTCTCTGCTTTCATGTCTGTTGACCGAGCAATGCAACGCTAACTGGAGCGTATAATAATAAACTGTAGACTACCTACTGTCGACAACAGCAGCTCAGACCATCCCGCTGTCTGCAGAGCACCGTTACAATAGAAACTGATCCGTGACCCGCAGGCTGAACAACCAAGCGCAGGAAACATATCATGTGATGTCTTTGTTACCAAACTGATCAATATGGTTATTATCTATTAGAAAAATACAGTTCATTTTTTAAAAAATCCACAAAATGACTTCATATTTCTAAACTACTATTTTTCTATGATGTATTTTGTATGCTGTCAATGCTTTTTGACATTTTAAACATTTTTTTTTTACATTTTTAAACCAATCAGCTGCTTTTTTAAAAACATGATTATTGAACATGAAACCAAACAGAAGAGACAGCTGGTTCATTCTAGCAGGCCTGTAAATCTCCTCTCAGTTTAACATTCATTTCTGCGTCATGCTGTGAATTTCTCATTTTCACAGTTGGAAGCAGCTCGTCTTATTTTTAGGCGAATGAACGAGGCTGTTTTCAGTCGACGTTCACCACCAGGCTGAATTACTCATCAGATATCTGCTCCTTAAAATCCATCATCCTACTTTTTTTTTATCAGCATATATTTAACTGCCTGTATTTTTCCGCAGTCTTGGTATTTTTGTTATTTTCTTCTTACTTTCTTTCCTCCTCATTGCCTTCATCGTTTACCTATATAGAAATTCTATAAGGAGAAGTACAATCGGGAGAAAGGGAAGTCCAGCTACACCAACATGAAGACGCTGCCGGAGGTGGAGCACGCCATGGAGGTCAACAAGAACCAGAGTGATGTAAATACACACACTCACACACGTACATCCAAATTCATGCTTCCTTTTATGAAGTTTGAGTGTACAACAGCACTGTGAGTGTCATAACTCCGTCTCCACTGGTCTCAGGTCGGCTACAGAAAAGGAAAAGAGGAGCTTCATCACTACAACCCGGTGCCAGACAGACCTGACATTGTCAACGCCACCAACGCAACTAAACTAGCCAGCGACGTGAGTCTGTGTGTGTGTGTTTGCGTGTGTGTGTTTGTGTTACGTACATCACTATATAACAGCATCCAATCCAACAATAATTTCCATGACAACAGTCCTGTTCACCAGCTGTTCTCTGAGTGGAAACGGCTGATTAATTATAGAAAACGTTCTGCAGTTAACACTGAACCGCTCTTATGTAAGAGTGGTTCATGGGAAGTGTGTGTGTGTGTGTGTGTGTGTGTGTGTGTGTGTGTGAGAGAGAGAGAAAGTCAAACATCTTACAGAAGAACAAGTATCTATCTTTAATCTTTCAAGATAACTAGCGTGTGTATCTATTATGTTGAATTATTAGTGAGTGTGTCTGCAGCCATTTCTTTGCACACTACAGTACATGTAGATTGTTCTTAATGTGTGTGTATTTGTGTGTGTGTGTGTGTGAGGTCCACAGGTGGCCTATAAGAATAACAACAAGCAGCCGGTTTACAGCGACTGTTCTGTTCTGGCCCGAACTGACATCCAGCACGCCAAGGAGGTCTCAAAACTGGCCAGCCAGGTAACACACACACACACACACACACACACACATGCAGTCTACCCAGCATGCACTGAGCAGTTTCCAGTCGATGTCTCCACCAGTCAATCAATCGGTCTCTCTCCCTCCTGCAGGTGAAGTATAAGGAGAACTTTGACAGAGACTTAAAGGGACAGAAACCTCGTTACAACCCACTCGACTGTCTGTCCTTCAAACACACACAAGCTGCTTCCGCTCTGGCCAGTCAGGTGAGTGATCACATGATCTCTCTCACGTGGTTTCTGTGAAAATCAACATGTAGAGATTCATCATCATCATGTTGTAATGGAGCTGAACACTAAGATTTAAGAGGCTGCAGCGTAACAAGCGACTTTTTTAACACAACAAAAAGACCAAATCACATGATCCTGTTCCCCAAGTCCATGTTCTAGAGATACACCAGTCCATTATGTTGGCAAATATATCAGTATTGGTCTTTATGCTGTCCAGCAAACAGGAAACTGCGACCAAATCGCCAGAATAAAACACTGGCAAAGTACATTTCTGCAAATCACAGATCACTTTTCATGTGTCATTTACAATAACATTAAATTACTGTTATCAGTTGAATAATTGTGTTTTATGTTGAGTCAACGCCGGCACAAAAAAAACACTTAGTCATGGTTAGGGAAAGGTCGTGATTGGGGTTAAAATACCCATTATTGTCGTTAGAAAAACAGCAGCAAACGTCCAAGTATTCTGAACTCAGACTTTAAACTTCAGCTGATTTTTTAAGGATGTAAAATCATGTAAAACTTTGGTTTCAGAGGTTTCAGAGGTTTTTGTTTAGATGCTCTGGAGACAGATTTGATTCATCAGACAAACAGGAAGTTGTTAGTTGAGATTTTATTATTATGATTCAGCGTAATTCATCAGAATAATCAGATCTGTTTCTTCCTGCTCACCTGGAGACGTTTTTTTTTTTTTTTGTTTCTCATTTCAACCGTGGAGATAAACGAGTCTGAGAGGAACAAACCGTGTCTGTTAACATGTTTGTGTGTCTCATTCACTTTGACACACACACACACACACTCTAAAATTCAGTCTGTTGTGTGGGCGTAACCATGGCAACCTTTGTGAGGCAAATGGAGTGGGATTGTAGGATGAAAAGCTTAAGAAGTTGAAGAGGCTGCACACACACACACACACACACACGTCTACACACACGTATGCAGATAATAGCAGCCAAACAGATGAACACACATGTACATGAAGATGACTGAGCAACTGAACTCTTCACACACACACTGACACACACACACACACACACGGCGCCACGGTTCAGTTTGAGTCCGGCTGTTGCCCACACAGTCACAGAAAAAGAGCCTTTCCACTTCACAACGTTGCGTAACAGCTTGTTGTGCCCGAACGCTGCCTGGTGTTCAGGAACGCCGCTCGTTCTCTCACAGCTCAGAGCTGCTTTTCAGAAAAAAAAAAAAAAAAAGCCTCTTACAGAGGCGAAAGACTCAGCGTCACGATACACAGGCAGGTTTCTGAATGCAGGTTGTTCTCGGAAAGAATTTGGCTCAGTTTGGAAACCGATGTTGGCGCCGAATCAGCGAAAAGGAAAACATCAAAGACGTTTGGGGTGTGCAGAGAAATTAAAGTTAAAACATTCAACATGTTTCTTTTTGACTGAAAAGCAGGACTGTCGAGTTTTCTGTGATGTTTTGAAGTCTGATGTTTGGGCTCACTGAGCCAGAAAGTCTCTATTTATCAAAGAGGGAGAAGTGAGCAAATGGTTTTATAACTTTTAACCAGGAAAGTTCATCATCAACACGAGATGCTGAGTATTTATAATGACGTCTAAATGGGATGAATATCAGGAATAACGCCAAAATCTGATGACATTTCCCAGCAAAAATAACTGCAGCATGTCCAGATTGTTAGCAGATGTTTGTCCGCATACTAAACAATATTGTATATGTACTGTATCTATATTCATCTTACTTGTTTTTACCCTATTTTATTTGATTTTATCTAGTTTTACTACTTTTATCCTATTGTGCCCACCTTTGTTTCATTTTGCTTTGTTATGTTATTTATTGTGTCTTTTATCTCGCTGTGCAGCACTTTGGAAACCTTGTGTTTGTTAAAATCATGCTATATAAATAAAAAAAAGTAAATAAAAGTGGATTGGATTAGATTGGACTGTATGTTAAGCAAAGTCTTCAAACTACTTCAAACTTATTAACAAGATTGATTATGATAAAATACAGAGGATGAGTTGATTCTGCATTTTTTTTACTTTAAAAACAGAAGAATTGTTGTTTTATTTAAAAAAAATATCACTACATAATTTAATGGATATGAAAGGATACTGTTAGAAAGTTAGAATAAACAAAACTTTCTTCTTCTATGGTGTGAAATCCCAGGAAAAGAGTGATATATTCTCATAACAGAGACTCTTTTCCTGCCCATCAGGTGAAGTATAAAACCAACCAGAACCAGAAACCAGAAGGTTCTTCAGACCTGCCGAACCTCCTGCAGCTGGAACACGTCCTGCACGCCAGCAAACTGCAGAGCAACGTATGTCTGCGTCTATCACCTGCGAATCTACAAGTCTCAATGTTTCACAGTCTGAATGATGGAATATATGTGTGTGTGTGTGTGTGTTTGTTGGTGTGTGTGATCAGGTGGAGTATAAGAAGAAGTACGAGCAGACGAAGGCCATGTACCACATCGCTCTGGACACGGCTGAACAGCTCCACCACAAGGAGAACGCAGTGCTGCACAGCCAGGTTCTTCTTCTTCTTCTTCTGTTGATGCTCCTCTCTCTCTCTCTCTCTCTCTTGTTTATCAGTAAACAAATGAGTCAGCATGTTTGTTTGTTTTCCAGGTGAAGTACAAAGAGGAGTATGAGAAGAACAAAGGTCGCTCTCAGATGGAGTTTGGAGACACTCAGTCGTACAAAGTGTCCAAAGAAGCGCAGAAGATGCAGAGCGAGGTAAAACAACAAGCTCGACTCACTCGACTCTGCACTCAGAGGCTTTAAAGAGGATCAGAGGTGTTATTTTGTAATTTTGGTTATCTTTACTTTACTGGAGTAATTATCAGTAATTTAGGACGACTTTCTACTTCTACTCCTTACATTTTAAATATAGCCTCGTTCATTCCTGGCTTGTCATTGTTTAAAAAAAAACAACATAAAACCCTATCCAGATAAATCGCACCATCTGGATAGAGCAACTTTGATTGTGGTTGGATGAGAAGAATAAACATATACCACTCCGACACCCTATTGGACGTTTATAAATGTCAGTCACTGAAGAGGACGTCTTGTCTCAGCCAATCACCAGCAGCGAGTCATTATGGCCTTTTGAACATGTTTTTTTGGGAGAGGTGGGATAGTGCACTAGAGGCCCGTGTGGCCTAAGCTTTTGTCCTTACTGGCATTTTTTCCCCTTTACATTACTTTTATACTTGAAACCAGTACTTTAATACTTTTACTTGAGTAAAAAGCTTGAGTTGATACTTCAGCTTCTACAGAAGTATTTTAAAACCCTAGTATCTACATCTCTGAAGAGGAAACAAATCAAAGAGTTTGTGTGTTTCTTTACCTTTCTAACAAATTTAGAAACATAGATATATCTCTTTATTTTATTTCTAAACCAGCTAACAAATCAAAGAGAAAATAATCAACAGATCAATTGATAATGAAAATAATTGTTAGTTTATTTACACACAGTGCGTTAATCTCTCTCTCTCTCAGAGGGAGTATCGCAGAGACTTTGAGGAGCAGATGAAGGGTAAAGCTTTGGTGGACGTCGACCAGACACCTGGATACCTGACGGCCGTTCATGCTAGCAGCCTGCTGAGCGAGGTAACACACACACACACACACACACACACACACACACACACACACACACACACACACCATGTCCAGGATTTTACTTATACTTGCATGAAGACTATTTTTTAAGTATTTTTATGTGAAAATATCCAGTATTGTACTTCTTTTTTAGCATTCTTAGCTGATATTATCCAGGATTTTACAAATTTTAAGGATTGTAGAGGCCTGAGGAAGAGAAAACATACAATATTTTACATATTCTAGGTGGAAAATATCCAATAGTTTATTTGTTTTCAGGATTTTTCAGTGAAAATATCCAAGTTTTACTAATTTTAAGGATTTTTAGAGGACTGAGGAGATGCAAATACCCTGTATTTAAATATATTTTACATCTTTGTGAAACATTTGCTGACTCACACCTTTATTAACTTCATGCTCCAACGTCTCTGTCTCCCTGCAGAAGGAGTACAGGAAGGACCTGGAGCAGGAGGTGAAGGGTCGCGGTTTATCCGGCATCGGACTGGAGGAAACTCCTGAGCTGCTGAGAGTTAAAAACGCCAATCAGATCCTGAACCAGGTAAAACAAACGCACACACACACACACACATTTAGAAAGTGCCCGAGCAGAGGTTCAGTGTGTGACTGCGTGTTTGTTTGTCGTGTTGTTTACAGAAGGAGTATCGCAGAGATCTGGACACGGAGATCGTGGGTAAAGGGATGGAGCTGAGCGCCGAGGTCCTCGAGATACAAAGAGCCAAGAGAGCCTCGGCGCTCCAGAGCCAGGTAGACCAGGGTTTGATCAGTGTGTCATAAAATAACAAGGACACAAAGAGAAATGCATCTTTTATTATGACACAGTTGTTTCATAGTTTGATGCTGATTAAACCAGTTATATTTCTCTATGAAAAAGGATTGAGGAGCCTTCAAGTTTAATTTTAAAGTTCTGGGTTTTTTAATTAATTGGAATTAGCACAAACTTTTTTTTTTTTTTGTTGACAAATATATATCTTATACCTTTCAGACCTGTTTTATCATGAAGAGATTTTTTTAAATTTAAGTACAAAATGTGATAACAGATACCAAAGATTCAGATACCATTTAGAGACACAGAGAAAAGGAAAAAATGAAGCAAAAGTCATTTGTTATTGTTGAATGAAAGAAAGTTGTTATAAAACTACAGCTACATTTGTGGTACCCGCGTCCAAGACAAAGATAACAAACCGATGATGTGTGTTTGTGTCACAGAGGCGCTACAGGCAGACGGACCAGCTCAGGGAAAACTCGTACGGGACGGTTACCGACACTCCTGAACTGCTGCACGCCTCCTACCTCAAAGACGTCTACAGCCAGGTGTGTGTGTGTGTGTGTAAAAAACAAAGAGGTGTTAGGACTTAGCCACACCAACAAGATGCCAGTTTGATCCACAAGCCAGCAGGATAAATCTGGGTGGCAAAGAAACACACACACACCTTTTTATGTTTTTTAATGCTCTTATACATTGCATCTATCTTTGTGAACCACATTGTATTTATTGCATCCTCTTCTTCTTCTCCTCATTGTCATCATCATTATTATTATTGTTGCATGACATCAGTCATTGTCTGTGGCTCCTTTTCTCCTCTGCAGAAGAAGTATAAGGACGAGGCGCAGCGGCTGAAGGGACGCTACAGTCTGGTGTCAGAGACTCCAGAGATGGAACGAGTCAAAGCCAACCAGCAACACATCAGCTCTGTGAGGAACTTTTATTTCTATCCCTGTGGATCAGAGAAAAGTCTGAACTATAACATCCTGACTCTGTGTTTGTCGCCCTCTAGCTGCGATACTGCTGGGACTCCAAGCTGATGAGAGGTTTAATGTCCTCAGTCACGGAGACGCCAGAGATCGTCCTCGCCAGAGAGAACGCCAAGAAGATCAGCGATGTACGTAAAACACACACACACACACACACTCAGGCATCTCATTATTCATGCAGTAAAAGAATTATATTTGTTTTCTGTTTAATTTTTATTAGACAGCTCTCTTTATTTTTTTATTTTTCTTGAACAAACAAACATTGGACGCACTGTTGACTGAATATATTCACAGATATAAGAAAGAATAATTAGTATGCATGTGAGAGGGTGGAAAATAAATAAATAAAAAGGCAAAGGGGGGACATCAGCACGCAGAACTGCAGACAAAAAAAAGGAGATATGATAGAAAGATAGAAATTAGAAGTGCAAAAACTGAGTTAATTATTATGAGCAGATCTGAGATTTTTATTTCTAAAACAGTTTGTTATGTTGATGTTCTTTTTTAAATGGTTACAGAAAGATTCTTGTGTGTGTGAAGAGTTTTCCAAAACAGCAAAAACTCAACAGTTCATCGAGCAATTAAGTCGGCGATACTGATAATAAACAGCCCGTCACGGTCGGTTCATGCTGCTCCTTTAAAGCTGCTGATCTTGGTCTCTGCTCAGGTCCGGTACAGAGAGGAAGTCGGCCGTGGCACAGCCGTCAGGGACACACCTGAGATGGAACGAGTCCGACGCAACCAGGAGAACATCAGCTCAGTGAGCACACACACACACACACTGAGAGGCTGATGATGTATGTAGGAGGGAGTGTGAGGTCGATCCGGTTCAGTGTTTGCAGCTGTTTGTTTATTCTGTGGACGAGGAGAGGAGTGCGAGGAATGAGGGAGTGAGAGGAAGAGTGTTTGGATGTTGTTAATAATGGATGTTATGAGGAAGTGATGAAGTGTTTGTGGACCGGGAGGCGGTTCAGCCGCTGAATAAACCCGATAAATGAGTGCAGAGTCGTTAGTAGACGTTAGCTGACTGTGCAGAACAATCGTCCATTCAGAGGGCAGAACGGGAACACACACACACACACACACACACACACACACACACACAAACAATGGCAAAATAAATGCCACAACCTCATTAGAGACTGAGTGGTGGAAATGTTGCCAGTGGTGACCTGGCCTGGTTGCCATGGTTTTGTGTGTGTGTGTCACATTTTTTCTCATCATTCTTGCCAAGAACATGGCATGCTGGGACTCAGAGTGATCACCCACGACACCCTGACGCTAATAACGCAGAGATTACTAATAATAACAATATTTATAGACAGCGGGGGACTGAAGAGCCCAGAGAGTCCTGAGAGCTGGACGTTTCATCCACTGAAGGATATAAAAGTAAAGAAACTTGGAAAAGTGGGTTAAAAAGCTTTTTTATTGTGCAGCAAACAGAATATTTTCTCCTTCAGATGGTTAGAAGGATTCTGGAAAGAGCAGCTAAATGTGTTTGAACGAACTTTCAGTGAAACTGGTGGTTACTTCTGTGACCAGAATATATGCTGTTAAATGAGAGGTGGGCTGAACATGTGCACTATGTATACACACACCTTAACTTTTAAATTTAAATTCTTCCAAAGTTTTAAAACCTGTTGCATTTCCGCTTACCTTTATATCGAAACTGGGGATAGCGTTTTCATGTCTTCATTGGCAGCATTTGAAAGTATAAAGCTGTGTCTCAAATTGATACTTCCATGTAGTTTACTATGTGCACTATGTACTTACTGACATAGTGCGCAAATTTTGACAGGGTAGTGTCGTCTCAAATCAAACACTGAAGTGAAGACTGCAAATTAATATTAGCTAGCGTTAGCATTAGCTAGCGTTAGCATCCACTAGCGTTAGCATTCGCGTTATAGTTCGTTCTACCAAATCATTACAGACCTCTAAATTGACCTAAAAAACATACTGATGGCTCTAACCGGGTACGTGTCGTTACAACGTACCCGGCCGCCATTTCCAGTTTGAAAAGTCGGTCCCTCCCCTTCCGCTACGTAGCCAAGATGGCGGCCATTAAGGGTGAGAAGTGTCCGTAGTTCCACACTCAACTTTTTGACCGTTTTGAGGAAACATCTGGGTTTTTACATACTTCACAGTGTGAATGCACTTATGTACTCAAAATGTTAAGTGTAAGTGCAGAAGTATGAGATTTAAGACACAGCATAAGTATTTTTATAATATATGTAGAGTATAAGTGTGTCTGTGGTGAGACAACAGTAAACGTCCTGGAATCCTGTTTCCTGTCTGTTTCCTACCAGATTAAATACAAGCAGGGTGCAGCGAGGGCCACCAGCATCGGGGTGACTCCAGAACTGGAGAGAGTCAGACAGAACCAGGAGAACATCAGCTCGGCAAGAAACACACACACACACACAGGCTGAATCCAAATATCTCTGAGCTCTCGCAGACTTCAATCATACGTACTGTGATGTGTTCGCTGTCATCAGTCTGATAAGTCTGATCTTATTGGACACCAGAAGTCAGATAAGATGCGCTATGAGACTTAAAGCCTTGAAGGAAAACTCTTCCTCTCTAATCATTAAGATCTGCTCATAAAAACACTTTGAAATGAGTTTCAGGGTCACGAATTTCAGTTCATCTCCATGGAAACACTTAAAGGAAAACTCTGGTTTATTTCGACCTGATGTGTTTCCCATAAATGTGGCTCAGTGCGTCTCTGCTGCGCCGTTATAAAGAGACGTAAGTCCACACAGAAACTATTTACGACTAACTGCACAGAGATTTATATCCAGGCAGCTTGCATGTCGGCTTGTTTACGTCTGCAGCTGTGGAACAGCTCTGCGTCTGTTCTTGCTATAAAAGTAACTTAGCAGAAGATGAAGTTTCCAAATTAGAAGATCAAACTGACAAGATGTGTCACGCCGTGGTGAAGTTTAGTTGGGGGTTTTTGTCCTGTCTCAATGTTTTGTCTTGTCACTTCCTGTTTTATTTTGAAAATTATTCCTCCTTGTTTCAGGTCACTTGCCCTTCCTCATGTGTCTGATTACCCAAAGTGTTTCCACCTGTTCCCTCGTCAGATCTGTCTGTGTATTTAAGCCCTGGTTTTCTGTCTTGTCGGTTCATTTGGTTTGGTTTTTGGTGTTTCGTCTGGTCGTAGTCTTACCTTTTTTTTTTTTTGAGCCAATAAAAGGACTTTTTTTCTCTCACATCGTCTCTGCATCCGGCTCCTGCTTCCACTCCAGTCGTGACAATAACAGACAGCAAACTGTCATAACACACAGAGTCACAATGGACACATTCATGGGAAACACATCAGGTTTAAACATTCCGGAATTTTCCTTTAAGTGTTTCCATGGCGATTAATTGAAAGTGTTTTTGTGAATGACACATATCTGGTCAGAAGCTCATTGAGATTCTCCTTTTAAATTAACTGATAACTGTTATATTTACATTAAATCTTCATCTGAGGAACATTAATCTAATTAAGCAGATTATAATAAACAAATCCACGTTATTAAACCTATAAACATATTAATTATCTGTGCGCTTTATCAATAAAATCAATAAAGTTAAACAGCAAAACTCAGAAGTAAATATAGAACATGTTACGTTTTTTTTAAATTATTGATAAAACACCATCAGTGCAGTGATGTCCGGACATTTGGATCCATCTAAAGAAGTTTATTTCTGTTTGTATCTTCGCCATCATCATCGTGTGTGTGTGTGTGTGTGTGTGTGTGTGTGTGTTTGAACAGGTGAGGTACCAGCGCGGCCTGCAGGAGATGAGGGGGCGGAGCTGCACCGAGCTGGACACACCCGAGTACCGGCGTGTCAGGAAGTCGCAGGACTCGGTCTCCATGGTAGCGGCCCGGTTGCCATGGCCCCTGCTCGGGCTGTGGGAGGAGCTAACATGAGTGGCGTGGCACAGCGGGTGGGACTGCCGCACCGATACTAACGACCATCGCCAGACAGCACGGGAGGACGAGGGTTTAGAAAACCAGAGGATCAATCAGTCTGATCAGAAACCGCCATGAACGAGTTTATAGATTAACAGGAAGTAAAGTGACACATCTCAACGTTTTTATTATCAAAAATAGTCACAAAGCTGCTTCCTGTTGGGTTTAACATCACTCTGATCAATAACCGATCGAACCCTGAGATCAGTCTGATTGACACGTGATGACATCATGAGGGTTTGAGAGAGGAGCGGAAATATTAATTAATATCCTCGTTAATGTAACTGCACAGTGAAACAACACGAGCAGCTGCAGCAGAGCGCACAAACAACAAAGAAGCTGTTTAATATAAACGTTATATTTACAGCGTTACCTGCGTTAATATTTAATTTAATTTATTTGTTTATTTGTTTACATTAACAGATGCTATTTTCCATCTGTAGCCACTGTACAGATGTTTTAAAGTCGCCCTAAAAACATGATTTAAAGTTACATTATATTAAATTATTTGATCGTTTACAAGCATGCAGAACATCTGGATATGATAAAAACTACCACACAGGACTTTATGATACATTATAAAGTAATAATTTAAAAAAAAATATGACACAGACACATAATATAAGACATGCAGAGCAATAAAATGAGATTATTAATGTTAAAACACTGAGCTGCATTAATGTTTTATTAACTTACTCACATCCAACTGTGTGAGAGAGAGAGAGAGAGAGTGTGTGTGTGTGTGTGTGTGTGTGTGTGTGTGAATAATAAAACATTTTAAAAACATCCCCTGTGTGTGTTTTATTTGCTCGCTGACCAAATGCACCCTGACTTATGTGCATGTGTGTGTGTGTGTGTGTGTGTGTGTGTGTGTGTTACGTCTGTCATCTCAGTGATATTGACTCCAGTGTGTGTGTGTGTTTTTATTTTTTTCCTTCAACAGGCGAAGTACCACGAGGACTTTGAGCGGGCGCGCGGCCGAGGTTCTACACCGGGATTGGACGACCCCAGCATGGAGCGCTACCAGCGAGCCAATCACATGATGGGAGAGGCGGGTTACAGCAAAGGGATGCACTCGCAGGCGATGGAGATGGACAGACGACCCGGAGGCATCATCGTAGGTCAGTGACCCGAACTCTCTCTCTCTCTCTCTCTCTGTCTGTGTGTGTGTGTTTGATCCTCCTGGTTCCTCGCTGCCCTCTGATTGGACAGCGACTCCTCCTCCACTGTTAAGTCCGTCTGTGTTCCTCTTCATGACCTTTCCCCCTCCTCTCTGAAGACCTGAAGGTGTGGAGAACAGATCCAGGATCCATCTTTGACTTTGATCCTCTGGAGGACAACATCCAGTCCAAGAGCCTCCGCAGGATGTCCGGTAGTTCACCTGAACCCCTCCGACTACTAAACTAAGAGGCTGCCGGCGACTGATGATTAAATAAATGTGTTTTTTTTAATTGACAACAGCGAAAACAGGACATGTTTCTGTTTCTGTTTGCATGAACAGATCTCAGACTGCTTGTTTTAATGTAAACAAAAAGTCCTTTTAATCTCTTAATTCACCTTTTTATTATGTTTTATAGTTTACACACCTGCTGATTAATGAGGTCACAACATGTTTTAAAGTGTGTGTGTGTGTGTTTCAAGTTGAATTTGAAGTTGAAGTTCTGTATTTAACAGTCAACAAATCTCAGGAAACAACAAATATCTCGTTCCTCTGAGCCGTAGACCTGCTGCTGGTCTGTGACGTGTTGGTTACTGGGATTAATTCCTGCTGTTGTATCAAAGCCGACCGTCACATCCTCCGTCTCTGCAAAGATGTTTCTTTCTCTGCTGCAGAAACTAAATCAGAGAAACCGACTGGATTTAACAAAGAGCTTCAGTCTCCCAAATTTCTCACTGGTCAATCTGTTTTTCTCTTTTTTAAGTGTTTGTTATTAGCAGAAGCAACAGTCCAATAAAGTCTCTTAATTACATAATGATTCCAAATTATGTAAAGTTTAAGTTTCACTTCTCTCCTGCTGTTGATTGATGGTCGCTCCCTCTCTATTCTGCCCAAATCTGTCCGTGTCTCTCTGCAGATTCTGACAGTAGTTGCACAAATATATAGTTTTTTTTATTTTTTAATTACTGAGCCTTTTTTTTAATGAAACTCTGTATTTGTGAGGACCATGTGCAGGCAGAGGAAGTCATGATCGAGTACTGAGATGGACACATTGTTAGTTTTTGTCTTTTCATGGGTTTTGTTGACATTTACACAATCTGATCAGAGGTTTTATAACGTCTCTATTTGTCTGTCTGAGTTTGTTCTTTTTTTATTAGATTTGACTTCCTGTCTCTCCATCAGCTGACTTGTATCTTTTTGAATCCTCTTGTTTCCTGTCACATGTGTCGTCCTGTGCTGCCCCCTGCTGCCGGCTGCCTGTCAGAGCGGGCGGATCGTAGGCTGAGCAGGCAAACGTCCCAGCAGTCTCTCACCCACAGCCAGACTCAGTCTGTCAGCTCGCTGACCTCTGACCTCTGGGACCGCAGCAGCACGGAAACTCCCGGTACCAGCGTGACGGCATGGAATCAATACTGTCTCTAATCCACAAACAAACTCGACTAATCCACCTTTGTCTTCCTGCAGGACTGCGTGTGAAGCCACTCGTGTGTTTTTATGATCTTTAACAGTTTAATCTTAATTCTCTGACAGCAGAGGAGGCTCCTCAGGTGTTAAATGATTACATGGCACAGACGTTTTCCGGCTGATTAACCGTCTCTGTGTGTCTCTGGGTGCAGCTCCCGTCCTCCCCGGAGCGTATCATCAGGGCGTCCAGATGCAGCCGCAGCAGCAGTATCACGGCTACATGCACCAGACCAGCATGTCATCCGTCAGATCCGTCACCTCCACCCCCTCAGCCACCATGGTACGCTCCCCGATCCCCGATCAACCATCTACACTGCAGATTTAAACTCAACTTTACTTATAAAGTGCTTCTCATGCAACACAATTGATCCAAAGTGTTTTAGAGGAGACAAAACAGAAGAGAATAATAACTTTATTTCACCTTTTATACAAAAAAAATGCCGCTTGCCACATGTAAAAAGACATAAAATAAAAAATAAAACCCAGTTAATGATAATAATAATAATAAAAACAAGATTAATCTGTAGTTCCTCAGTGATGAAATGAAGAAGACAGTTCTTTGGATAAAAGCTTCTGCTGAATAAAACTGTAAATTGTAAAGTAAATAAAGACGACACAGAATGAGACTTAATAAGTAAAAACTCAGCGATCTATAAGTCTCTGAAGCCAGAAGCATAACAGCAGCTCCACAGACTCACCACCGGTCTGGATTAACTTTAAATAAACCTCTTTCAGCTCAACTCAAAGCTCCCTCTGCAAAAACCAGTCTTAGTGGCAACAGAAGAAAAGAAAAGTAGGAATAAAAACAGAGCGAAGAGAACAATAATAATAATACTAAAGGCACACAAACACAGAGAAGACAAAGACTGAGCTGGTGAAGAGAAATGATTAAAAGTTGAAGTTTTAATTTTAGGACTGTAGAGAAACTGTCACCACAACTCTTAGTGACAGAAGTCTTTGATCTCAAAGAATCTCACTGAATATATCAATAAAATAAAGAAGACTGATCTGACTGCTTCTTACCTTTAAGATTAGATTTTTATTAAACCTGTAAGCAGGAGACCAAAGTTTCACCAGAAGTTCACAGTTTCTCTTTAAGGACAAAAGACAAAGAAACGACACTCATACACATCATCATTATAAACATCACTGCCTCCACACAGCCTCTGTACTAATGCAAAACAATTAATTAGCCCTTATAACGCACAGATCAACAGCTTTAATACATATTTAGACTGTAAGAAAGTAAACATTTATTAAATCTGTTGACTTCCTCTCAAAGAAATCTCAGTATATTTTTTATCCCCCATAATTCATTACACACCAATCATGAAATGGATCACCTGAATGCATCAGTAATAAACCTGATGCATTCAGGAACTATCAAGTGACCATCATGTGTTTATGTTCACTAGTCAATAGATAATAAGAACAGCAGTTTTGTATGATAAGATTATTAATTTAAAGCTCGTTGAACCGATGGCTGTCTTTCTTCCTGGTTTCTGTCCCACCGTGGTGAAGTTTAGTTGGGTTTTTTGTCCTGTCTCCATGTCTTGTCTTGTCATTTCCTGTTTTATTTTGAAAATTATCCCTCCTTTTTTCTGGTCACTTGCCCTTCCTCATGTGTCTGTGTGATTACCCCAAGTGTCTCCACCTGTTCCCCGTTCCCTCGTCAGTTATGTCTGTGTATTTAAGCCCTTTTCAGTTCTGTCCTTGTCGGTTCATTTGGTTGTTACCAGTCTTGTCTTAGCTGTTTAAAATAAAGGACTTTTCACATCTCACGACGCCTTCCTCTGCTGCCTCTGCATCTGGGTAGAGATCTTTTCCCATTGAGCGGTGCTCAGATGAGGGGCAGAGGTGGTCAGGCGAGCTACAGAGTTGAAGCTCTGCTGGGTCCATGTTGTGGTCGGTTCGTTCTGTCACAAAGTTGCGCAGGAAGCAGGACCCAGATGCAGAGCTTGCGTGGCAAAAATCCTTTATTGTTTAATCCAAAACAACAAGGCAAGGCTATGACTGTGACTTGTGGACAAAAACCAAACGAACCGACAAGGACAGAACTGAAAACCAGGGATTAAATACACAGACAGAACTGACGAGGGAACGGGGAACAGGTGGAGACACATGAGGGCAAGTGACCAGAGACAAGGAGGGATAATTTTCAAAATAAAACAGGAAATGACAAGACAAGGAGACATGGAGACAGGACAAACAAACCCAACTAAACCTCACCACGGCGTGACAGTTTCAAGTTATTTTGTCACTTTTATCCAGCAGCATTACTTCTTTTATTTTAGTTAAATCACCTTTTACAAACATCTCCACACCACAAACGCTGCAGCTTTATCTTACATCATTATTAAGGCCTGTAGATAAAATATTATTGCGTGTTCATGAGACTCGCAGGCTGATTTAAACTCTCTGACTCTTCCCCTCGTGTCGTCCCGCAGCGTGTTTACCGGGCGCTGTACGACTACGCGGCTCAGGACCACGACGAGGTCTCGTTCAGGGACGGCGACGTCATCATCAACGCTCAGCCCATCGACGAGGGCTGGATGTACGGCACCGTGCAGAGGACCGGCAAGTCCGGGATGCTGCCGGCAAACTACGTGGAGTGCTGCAACTAAGAGGAGGAAGAGGAGGAGGAAGAGGAGGAGGAGGGTGAAATATAAAAGAAAGAAAACCCACCTTCACTGTTATTAAATCAGCGGTCAGTGATGTACTTTGCATTTCCGGTGTCTTTTTGGTGTCTTTTATTTTTCGGGGGTGTTTCTTCTTCCTGTGGAAAACTAAAGCAGGAAATGAATCAAATGATTTAACAGTAAAATATCAAGTTTTGTGCGCAAGAAACTCAGAAGAAAGCAGTTTGTGCTATCCACAGGAGCAGGAAATAGAGCAGAATGAAAGACAGGAAGTAGTCTGATTAAAGGAGGACACTACATATGATTGAAGATGGAGTTATATTTATATTTTCTGCCCACTTTAATGATCAAAAAAAAACAGCTGCTGGAATGCACCGAACATCACAGACGTGTTGAAGTCAGGTAGGAAGCAGGTAGAGGGATAAATCCAGCATGCTGTCGATAGGTGACGTCACATTTTTACATCCAGCGGAGGAGAAAAAGATGCATGAAGACAGAACGAGTGAGAGACGAGAGGAGGAGAAGAGATAACAAGAGATAAACGAGACGTTCAACAACCAATTTTATATGTTTTTTTTTCTTATTGTCATCAAACTAAAAGGTAAAAAGAGCCGCAGATTTGTTGACAATCTGAAAAATGTAGATTAACAGCACTTGAAACTGATGGAGGAGGAAAAGAAAGACGCTAAGAAAGAAAGTCTTTAAAGGAAAAGTTCACAGTTTTTTGTTCCAGTGTGTCTTAAACCAGCAGTCAGCTGCACATATGAGCTGTAATCATTCGCTGTATCAGCTTCATCAGTCTGAGTTTGGATATCTGACACATTTACAGTCTTTTTAGCATCAAATTCTCCTCTTTGTGTTTCCCTGTTGAGCTGCAGGTGGAAGTATAGAAACAAAAAGAGGGACTTTGCCACTAAAAAGACTGAAACGTTGAAAGATATCTACTGGATTTGACTCATTAGCTTCACATGAACTATAAAATACATTTTATCCTCCATAGTTAAAGCAAGAAAAGCATGTTTTAAAGTTAATTCGGGCTCCTGACTGTTGTTTTAACACACATTTTTAAAAAAAGATGAGTTAGAGATGAGAAGACGGAGTATTTTGGGGGTTTTTTAGGAACCAAAAGAAGCAGGGAGAGGATTTAAAGAAGCAGTATGGTGATTAATTACGACATATTTCCAACTTTAATAATTTATCCTGAGTTTAAAATTCATGTTCAGGTGAGTGTAGTTTAGTTTTTGACTTCTGATATAATCTACAGAAAGACAGACGGAGGAGGAGGAACTTCTCCAACATATGAACTAACACTGTGTCTTTCTGTTTTCTTGTATCACACGATTTCTTTTTTTTTAATTTTAAATCTTATTTCTAATTATAATTAAAAGTTTTCCTCCACACACACACACACACACACACACAGTAACCGTTTACGTGCACTGAAATCTGAACAGACTGTGCGAGTACGTCAGAGACCTTTCGAGACTTCTGTATGTCGCAGCAGACTATTTTGATACAGCGGCTCCGTCTATGTTCTGGAGGGGGGAAGACGTGTTTGACTATGTTTCACCTTGTTGTGTATCCAGTAAGTCGTGTTTTTAGGGGTTTTTGTTGTCTTGCTGTGACGGTTGCATCTTGCTCATGTACTGAATTAAAAAAAAAAAACTTTCACTCCACCGCCATGATTTGTCATCTTAGCTGGAGAGCGTTTTTTTTTTGTATTTTCTCTGTTTTGATTTCATTAAAAAAAACAAAAAAAATAGATGCAATAGAGTTTAATTTACTGAATATTCATTCATATGTTAACTGTGTTGATTCTGGAGGCGCTTCGCTGTCGTTTTATAAATCTTTTTTTTTTTTTTTTTTGGGCTTCTAATGTCACCGTTTATAAAGTTTGTTTGATTTAGTTTGTTTTGTCACTACAGATTATTTACATTTTATTTTGAAATTATATCTCAGTTTATGTTGTTTTTTGTTTTGTTGTTGTTTTTTTTTGACATATAATAATTGCAGTGTGTTACATGTGGGAGAAATAAAACAAATGATTTGTCAACAGCAGTATTTGTTCCTCTCATTCACAATCTGAGACGGTTTTTATTCTTTTTATTCTTCAAAACCACAAAAAAACTTCCTTAATTGATTTAATTCTAATAATGAAAATGATCCTTTACTTACCTTTACAGTATAAAATGTAGTATAACATGAAGTTACTCCAGTAAGGGAACCTTAAAACTTTCTTCCAATGACTGTAAACCAGACGCAGAAGCTTTTAAAAGCTCTAATTAGCTGAGACTTAATTAATTAATTAATCAGCACACATTTATTAAACAAGACTTGGTCTAAACTTCTTAAATACAGCTGGGCTGTGTATGAAACTCTGAAGGACTTTGAGTTAGAAACAGAAACAGGAAGTGGCGACATTCAGCCAACCAATGGTGTAACTTCATCACTCAGTCAGCCAGTCAGAGGTCGACCCTGCTGTTGCAGTCCAGCCAAATACTGTTAAATGTTTTATTTTATTAATGATGGCCTTTTATTGAATAATTCATTATGATTTAAATTAGAAATTAAAGCTGTTAGAACAATAATTAATAGATATATTGATCAGTTAGGTGCCACTAAGCTGCTATTTTATTGTGTTTACAACTATTTCTGATGTAAATGGAAAGGATTTTAAAACTGTATTTATTTCTTTCAGTTGTTCAGTTTGTTAAATATACCTCACATGTGATATTAACAGTGTTGGAGGAAGAATTCAGATCTTTTACTGCAGTAAAAGTACCAAAACATACTCCATTAGAAGTAAAAGTCCTGCATTAATCATCCTACTAAAAGAACGTAAGTATTATGAGCTTGATGTAGTTAAAGTATTGCAGTAAAAGTAGTGGTTTGGTCCTAGGAAGGTGAGATTTCATTTCCTAGGATGGCGACGGAATGCTTCGCCTACTAATTTCATTGGTCGCCCAATCTTCTTCTTCTTCGGTTTACAGCAGTCAACATCCACTGTGTTGCATTGCTAGGATGTTACAGTTGAAACAATATATATTTATGAAATGTTATATAAATAAACTGCATTAATCACCATTATTCTTCTTATTATTATTATGACTACATTAGGCACAATATAATAACACTAGTGCAGCAGCAGAACACCATTTTTACAGTAAACAATGTTTATTGACAAACATTTTTGAGTGAAAATGACAAAATATGGTCACATTATCCCAGAATACGAGTCCTGGTGTTTCTGAGTTTCCGTCCTTTCAGTTTAAACGTCCGTCAACGGTTCTCCGGCTGTTTCAGGTGAAGGACCCCCCTGGAACCACCTGGAGGACCCCCGCAGGGTCCCCACACCCCACTTTGAGAACCGCTGACTCAGAGAACTATAAAGCGAAATGCTATAAAAATGAAACCAGCCGCTAAAACACAAGGAATAACACACTCAAGCTCCGAGAGGGACAGCATGTAACATCATTAAAGGAGGGGTGGGGGTGGGGGGCGTGTCCTCTGGAAACGATGAAGATGAAGAGGATGAAGATGAAGAGGATGAAGAGCGCTGCAGCTGCGCTCAGTGATCGCCGCTGACAGCCGTGTTTTCTTCTACACAGTTTGACACAGTCTGAGCTTCGGTGTTGCTGCTCTGCTGTTTTTTAGAATACGGATGCTGCTCCTTCCTCGAGCACTTCAGCGGCCGCCCGGATACCGCCGCCGCCGCCGCCGCTCCTCCTCTTCTTCCTCCCAGTGCCGCTTTCCTCCTGGCGATCGCCGTCGGCTGTACGCCCAGCGTCTTAGAAGACTGCAGAGTTCTCGATTTCAGCTGCGGCCCTCTCCCGAAACAGTGCAGCGCCGTCGTCAGGGAGCTGTTGCTCATCTTGTTGTAGCTTCCCAGGAAGGTGCAGACGGGCGCCGTGAAGGTCTGAGGGTCTTCTTTCAGTTTGTCTGTCAGGCTCTTGCAGAACTGCTGGATCATCTCCTCCAGCTGCTCTACAGATGTGTCTTTAAAGGAGAAACACAAAACAGCAATGAAACTCTTAATTATTTTGACGATTATGAAAGGAAAGGAGTGTGAAAGGATTAAAACCTTTACCTTGTGGAGGGCTGGTGTTCACATTCGTGCCGTCACTTGCTTCTGGCAAAACGCCTTCACTGCCTAAAAGGAAGGAGAGACTTTAACATCTATGGTCTGTCTTCCACAGTGACATAAAGTTATAGTCTTGCTGCTTGTATCTGAATAAATCCACACTTCTGATGCATTTTCACTGACCTGGTCTCTGGAAAAGTTTGTAGTAAAGCCTGCAAGGAAGGACAGAAGATCAGACATACTTCAGATATAAAACTGTAATATACAGTAATAATAATCATTTGTATGTGAATCCAATGGCCAACAGTATCAGTAAATGTAACATAGACTGACTGCAGTGTTTCCCCTACTATCGTACAGGCCTGATGGATCACCGGGTAAGTAAACATTCATTTGGAAATCAATAATCATTTGCGTTTAGGAGCCTCAGAGCGGCGCTGTTGAGAAACACGAGTCAACCACAGCCACAGCCTGAGTGTGTGTGTCGTTGCCTGGGAAACTCCTGCGGTTTAAATTACCGCAGAGTGAGACCACGAACGTACCGGATGCAGGTTAGCTGCTGAAAGAGGAAACGCTCCAACACAAGGAGGACAAATAATTAAATATATTTAAAGGCCAAGCAAAAATACACACAGGGAGGAAGCATTAAAAGGTATAATATGTAATTATTCCACATTAAAATGTGTAAAAATAACTAGACCTATGTTCTATATGTTGTTGAGTTGTGTTCTTACATTATCCCAAATGTTTCCAACAGTTTTCAAACCCAGAGAAATTTATAATTTAATAAAAGTAACGGACCGTTACGTTAGCAACAGCTCGGCTAACAGCCCCTCCAGGAAACAAACAGCTACAGAAATATTGATTTTTTAGGTGAAACAGCTTTTAGTAGTATTTTTAAACTATTTTAATCTGCGTGTACGTTTGTTTTTGGAGAAGAGGAGACTTCTGCGGATAATTCGGCTCCCAGCAGAAACCGGACAAACATCTGGAACTTATGTTATATGAGGAAAAAGCCGAACAAGTGTTAGCAGCAGCTCAGCTAACAGCCGTCTGGTGGTCACCAAACATTGTTGGATAAACACTGGTTTTTAAGGTAAAACAGCTTTAATTAATATTTGAATGATTTTATTCTGCATGTACGTTTGTTTTTGCAGAAGAGGAGACTTCTGCGGATAATTCGGCTGCCGGGAGAAACCAGACGAACGTCTGAATGTAAAGTTATAAGAGACATAAACCGCTAAAGTGTTAGCAGCGGCTCAGCTAACAGCCTGTATCTGACGTCCGTTTGTTCTGGAGAGGAGGAGACCTCTGCGGGTAAAAACACCCTGAACCACCGGAGTAATCGTATCCCGGTGAAGCTGATTATTTAACACCGAAGACAACAACTCCCATGATCCCTTGCTACTTCACACCGTCATCACACGCTGTCTGTTGTTATTGTTTTGATTGACAGACCCCCTAGAGGCTTCCTCTCCTCTTTGGAGGTTTTTTCCGTGCGTACCAGCAGGCGTGAGAACGATCTAAAAGGGAAACACTGCGCCGCATCTCGACGTGTTTCTAACCTGTAACAGAACTGGACGTCGGGACAGATGGAGCGGTCCGCAGCGGCGTTGATGTAGTTCTCCCCTTCCTGCTCCTGCAGGTCGAACTTGATGGTGTCCAGCGCCGAGGACGGGGTGTGGCCGTTCTCGAAGAGCATCTTCAGCTTGGCGATGGTCTCCCCGGAGACGTCTCGCTTCCGCACGGCGTCCGCGCACGACAGCCGGTGGTTGTGCTCGTGTCTGAGGTTGATGTTCAGCAGGTAGCCGTCTTTGATGTGAGGATCCCCGGACCTTAACGAGACAACAGGATGACTCGTTTAGTAGTCACAACAACTTTTAGAAACCGTTCAGTGATCAATATGTTCGACCAGTCAGTTGTGATAAGCGTCATAATAACAGTAATAACTAGGGCTGTAGTCAGCGGGGGTGTATTCAAAACACCCCCGCTGTTTACACAACTTTGGACTCTTCCAAACTCCGGCGGTCTAACTCCGTTACTGAGCGTTTCTTCTACAATTATATCAACAAGAACCCCCGCCGGGCCAAAAAATATTTTTTAATACTAGAATTAACGCCAAATATCCACTCATTCAGAAATATTTAGCGTTTGGGAGTCTGTGCAGCGCGTGAGTCAACCGCTGTGTTGTTGCCTGGGAAACGAGTAACAGTGTTATACGTCATAGCGTAGTGTGTTCGCTTAGCAAGTTGGACGCAGAGAAAGTGGCGGTGGATACGAGCGGAGCAGAGGAAAAGGTTAGCGGTAAGTTGTCAGTGTGGCAGTAAATGTACAGCACAGACTACAGTGTGTCAGTTAAATGATGAAAAGTCACGTCTGTTGTTTCTCCAAGTGCTGGAAAAGTGAAGGGAGTTAGCTCCAAAGTTAGCAACGATGGATTAGCCTAGCCTGAAGACGCTAAACAGAGAAATACAGAAATACATACTAATCGATTAGTCGCAGATTATTTACAATTTTAGTCGACCAAGATTTTCTTTGGTTGACTACAGCCCTAGTAATAACATCTTAGTATATATTCTTATCTATTGGGAGCCTGATCCATTTCCAGTTTCTGTATTATTGTATGTATTTATACGACTGCTGTGATGAAATAATCTACAGTCAACCGTCTCATCTTAACTTACCTTGACTTCCTGTTTTGGCTGTGTATGTGCCTTTTCAGGACCAAATACATCGTGGCGCCACATGACGTGTTTTTGGTCTTTTTCACAAATGTTCTGGGAAACGTGTTGTGTTGACACCTTAAATCCACCTTAAAAAACACACAAATAAACCTGCAATGAATCGTGATGAACGCTACTTTATGCATTTATTAGATGTTTATTGAAGCCTAAATCTTAACCTATTACAAAGCTGGGTTATCTTTACAAAGGCTTGTTAACTTTTTATTAATTATCAAGTCAGTTTTATCAGTTTAGATCACTGTTATCAGCTCATGTTTACACTTTAACATGTCATCTTAATAGCCTTTATCTCCAAAACTGGTTGGAACTGTAACAAAAACACTTGACTTGAAGCTTTATCGACTGACTTGGTTAACTCACCCTGTAGGCGTTGTAACGTCCGGTGTTTGGATACGTTTTAGACTTCCTCCACGTCAGCCCAGAGGACATT